>CM061055.1:11644316-11812388 GCA_030762865.1 Paraleonurus japonicus | reverse complement strand
AACTAGTTATTTCTTGTCTTATCTCCTTATTTTTCCTCTATTTGCTTGCTAAAATAGAAATCTATAGGGTTTTTGTAGGATTCTGAAAAATCTCGGTATGACCCTCGATAAATCATTGATTTTTTTATGTTTTTGCATTCAAATGGTTTATTTATCATTCTTTTCCACCCATTATCAGTATTAGATGTAGTTTTTAAAGTGTTATTATCGACAACAAAATTTTATGATAACCAGTTATTTTTCGTCTTATTGATACAAAACACTATTGAAATGATCATTTCACTCCAATGATCATTAATTAAGGTAAGAAAAGTACTTTGAAAGTTTCAATGGACCTCAAATTTGTCTAACAAACACTCCTTATTTTTCCTCTTTTTGCATGCTAAAACACAAATCTATAAGGTTTTTGTAGGATTCTAAATAATCTCGGTATGACCCTCGATAAATCATTAACTTTTATGTTTTTGCATTCAAAAGGTTTATTTATCGTTCTTTTCCATCCTTTATCAGTATCATGTGTAGTTTGTAGAGTGTTATTATCGACAACTAAACTTTGTCATAATTAGTTCTTTTTTGTCTTATTGATACAAAACAGTATTGAAATGATCATTTCACTCCAATGATCATTAATTAAGGTAAGAAAAGTACTTTGATAGTTCCAATGGATCTAAAATTAGTCTAACAAACACTCCTTATTTTTCCTCTATTTGCTTGCTAAAATAGAAATCTATAGGGTTTTTGTAGGATTCTGAAAAATCTCGGTATGACCCTCGATAAATCATTGATTTTTTTATGTTTTTGCATTCAAATGGATTATTTATCATTCTTTTCCACCCATTATCAGTATTAGATGTAGTTTTTAAAGTGTTATTATCGACAACAAAATTTTATGATAACCAGTTATTTTTCGTCTTATTGATACAAAACACTATTGAAATGATCATTTCACTCCAATGATCATTAATTAAGGTAAGAAAAGTACTTTGAAAGTTTCAATGGACCTCAAATTTGTCTAACAAACACTCCTTATTTTTCCTCTTTTTGCATGCTAAAACACAAATCTATAGGGTTTTTGTAGGATTCTAAATAAAATCGGTATGACCCTCGATAAATCATTAAGTTTTATGTTATTGCATTCAAAAGGTTTATTTATCGTTCTTTTCCATCCTTTATCTGTATCATGTGTAGTTTTTTTAGTGTTATTATCGACAACTAAACTTTGTCATAATTAGTTTTTTTTTGTCTGACTGATACAAAACACTTTTGAAATGATCATTTCACTCCAATGTTCATTAACTAAGGTAACAAAAGTACTTTAAAAGTTTCAATGGATCTAAAATTTGTCTAACAAACACTCCTTATTTTTCCTCTTTTTGCATGCTAAAACATAAATCTATAGGGTTTTTGTAAGATTCTGAATAATCTTGGTATGACCCTCGATAAATCATTAAAGCTTATGTTTTTGCATTCAAAAGGTTTATTTATCGTTCTTTTACATCCTTTATCTGTATCATGTGTGTAGTTTTTAGAGTGTTATTATAGACAACTAAACTTTGTGATAACTAGTTATTTCTTGTCTTATTGATACAAAACTCTATTGAAATGATCATTTCACTCCAATGATCATTAATTAAGGTAATAAAAGTACTTTGAAAGTTCCAATGGATCTAAATTAGTTTAACAAACACTGGATATTTTTCCTCTATTTGCATGCTAAAACAGAAATCTATAGGGTTTTTGTAGGATTCCTAAAAGTCTAGCTATTACCCTCGATAAATCATTGATTTTTTATGTTTTTGCATTCAAATCGTTTATTTTTCGTTCTTTTCCATCCATCATCTGTATTAGGTGTAGTTTTTAAAGTGTTACTATCGACAACAAAATTTTATGATAACCAGTTATTTTTCGTCTTATTGATACAAAACACTATTGAAATGATCATTTCACTCCAATGATCATTAATTAGGGTAAGAAAAGTACTTTGAAAGTTTCAATGGACCTCAAATTAGTCTAACAAACACTCCTTATTTTTCCTCTTTTTGCATGCTAAAACATAAATCTATATGGTTTTTGTAGGATTCTAAATAATCTCGGTATGACCCTCGATAAATCATTAACTTTTATGTTTTTGCATTCAAAAGGTTTATTTATCGTTCTTTTCCATCCTTTATCAGTATCATGTGTAGTTTGTAGAGTGTTATTATCGACAACTAAACTTTGTCATAATTAGTTCTTTTTTGTCGTATTGATACAAAACAGTATTGAAATGATCATTTCACTCCAATGATCATTAATTAAGGTAAGAAAAGTACTTTGATAGTTCCAATGGATCTAAAATTAGTCTAACAAACACTCCTTATTTTTCCTCTATTTGCTTGCTAAAATAGAAATCTATAGGGTTTTTGTAGGATTCTGAAAATCTCGGTATGACCCTCGATAAATCATTGATTTTTTTATGTTTTTGCATTCAAATGGTTTATTTATCATTCTTTTCCACCCATTATCAGTATTAGATGTAGTTTTTAAAGTGTTATTATCGACAACAAAATTTTATGATAACCAGTTATTTTTCGTCTTATTGATACAAAACACTATTGAAATGATCATTTCACTCCAATGATCATTAATTAAGGTAAGAAAAGTACTTTGAAAGTTTCAATGGACCTCAAATTTGTCTTACAAACACTCCTTATTTTTCCTCTTTTTGCATGCTAAAACACAAATCTATAAGGTTTTTGTAGGATTCTAAATAATCTCGGTATGACCCTCGATAAATCATTAAGTTTTATGTTTTTGCATTCAAAAGGTTTATTTATCGTTCTTTTACATCATTTATCTGTATCATGTGTAGTTATTAGAGTGTTATTATAGACAACTAAACTTTGTGATAACTAGTTATTTCTTGTCTTATTGATACAAAACACTATTGAAATGATCATTTCACTCCACTGATTATTAATTAAGGTAAGAAAAATACTTTGAAAGTTTCAATGGATCTAAAATTAGTCTAACAAACACTCCTTATTTTTCCTCTATTTGCATGCTAAAATAGAAATCTATAGGGTTTTTGTAGGATTCTTAAAAGTCTCGCTATGAACCTCGATAAATCATTCATTTTTTATGTTTTTGCATTCAAATCGTTTATTTATCGTTGTTTTCCATCCATTACCAGTATTAGGTGTATTTTTTAAAGTGTTATTATCGACAACAAAATTTGATGATAACCCAGTTATTTTTTGTCTTATTGATACATAACACTATTGAAATGATCATTTCACTCCAATGATCATTAATTAAGGTAAGAAAAGTACTTTGAAAGTTTCAATGGATCTCAAATTAGTCTAACAAACACTCCTTATTTTTCCTCTTTTTGCATGCTAAAATATAAATCTATAGGGTTTTTGTAGGATTCTAAATATAATCGGTATGACCCTCTATAAATCATTAAGTTTAATGTTATTGCATTCGAAAGGTTTATTTTTTGTTCTTTTCCATCCTTTACCTGTATCATGTGTAGTTTTTTTAGTGTTATTATCGACAACTAAACTTTGTTATAACTAGTTTTTTTTTGTCTGACTGATACAAAACACTATTGAAATGATCATTTCACTCCAATGTTCATTAACTAAGGTAACAAAAGTACTTTAAAAGTTTGGATCTAAAATTAGTCTAAAAAACACTCCTTATTTTTCCTCTTTTTGCATGCTAAAACATAAATCTATAGGGTTTTTGTAAGATTCTGAATAATCTTGGTATGACCCTCGATAAATCATTAAAGCTTATGTTTTTGCATTCAAAAGGTTTATTTATCGTTCTTTTACATCCTTCATCTGTATCATGTGTAGTTTGTAGAGTGTTGTTATCGACAACTAAGCTTTGTCATAACTAGATCTTTTTTGTCTTATTGATACAAAACACTATTGAAATTATCATTTCACTCCAATGATCATTAATTAAGGTAAGAAAAGCACTTTGATAGTTCCAATGGATCTAAAATTAGTCTAACAAACACTCGTTATTTTTCCTCTATTTGCATGCTAAAACAGAAATCTATGGGGTTTTTGTACGATTCCTAAAAGTCTAGCTATTACCCTCGATAAATCATTGATTTTTTATGTTTTTGCATTCAAATCGTTTATTTTTCGTTCTTTTCCATCCATCATCAGTATTAGGTGTAGTTTTTAAAGTGTTATTATCGACAACAAAATTTTATGATAACCAGTTATTTTTTGTCTTATTGATACAAAATACTATTGAAATGATCATTTCACTCCAATGATCATTAATTAAAGTAAGAAAAGTACTTTGAAAGTTTCAATGGACCTCAAATTAGTCTAACAAACACTCCTTATTTTTCCTCTTTTTGCATGCTAAAACATAAATCTATATGGTTTTTGTAGGATTCTAAATAATCTCGGTATGACCCTCGATAAATCATTAACTTTTTTGTGTTTGCATTCAAAAGGTTTATTTATCGTTCTTTTCCATCCTTTATCTGTATCATGTGTAGTTTGTAGAGTGTTATTATCGACAACTAAACTTTGTCATAACTAGTTCTTTTTTGTCTTATTGATACAAAACACTATTGAAATGATCATTTCACTCCAATGATCATTAATTAAGGTAAGAAAAATACTATGGAAGTTCCAATGGATCTAAAATTAGTCTAACAAACACTCCTTATTTTTTCTATTTTTGCATGCTGAAATAGAAATCCATAGGATTTTTGAAGGATTCTGAAAAATCTCCGTATGACCCATGATAAATAATTGATTTTTCATGTTTTTGCATTCAAATGGTTTACATATCGTTCTTTTCCATCCATTATCTTTATTAAGTGCAGTTTTCAAAGTTTTATTATCGACAACTAAACTTTGTAATAACTAGTAATTTTTTGTCTTATTGACGAATAAAGGCAAATTTTATAAAAAGAAAAGGAAAAATGGGTTTGAGCCACAGCCCGGCTCAAAAAGGCTAGTCAGAAAGTAATGCACCCGGCCTCACTAAAAATCTCCGACCGTAAAACCCCCCTTGGGGAAAAACCGGCCTAGAGGGGAAAAAGAGTAACAACGGGAGCATTATAGCCTATAATAGGAGAAGACCCGGAATACAAGGTCCCAAAATCAAACAAAATCAAACTACACACACTGCCTAAAGTAATCTCTATGCATATCATCATACAAAAAACTATCTAAAAACCCAGGAGGGTTGCCTACCCAATCATCCTCGACTCTTGATTTAGCAATATAATACAAAACACTATTGAAATGATCATTTCATTCCAATGATCATTAATTAAGGTAAGAAAAATACTTTGAAAGTTCCAATGGATCTAAAATTAGTCTAACAAACACTCCTTATTTTTCCTCTTTTTGCATGCTAAAATAGAAATCTATAGGGTTTTTGTAGGATTCTGAAAAATCTCGGTATGACCCTCGATAAATCATTGATTTTTTTATGTTTTTGCATTCAGATGGTTTATTTATCGTTCTTTTCCACCCATTATCAGTATTAGATGTAGTTTTTAAAGTGTTATTATCGACAACAAAATTTTATGATAACCAGTTATTTTTTGTCTTATTGATACAAAACACTATTGAAATGATCATTTCACTCCAATGATCATTAATTAAGGTAAGAAAAGTACTTTGAAAGTTTCAATGGACCTCAAATTTGTCTAACAAACACTCCTTATTTTTCCTCAAATTAAAGATATTATTAATAAAAGATAAAAAAGAAAAACCTAGAACCATATGATCACATGTCGATCAAGAGGCTCCCTCGTTAAAAAACCTTTGATGGCAAAACCCTCCTTAGGGAAAAATCCATCAAAGGGAAAAAAGAGATAGTCCTCTAAAAAGATACATCATTAAAGCATAAAAGAACATCTTGAGAAATTTCAAAAAGAAATCTAAAAGAATGACTAATAAAAGCCACCAATAAAGGCCAAAACAGGCGGCCCAAATAAGAGCCCGAACAAATATCACACCCACAATCAGCGAAGAGCCACCATAATTGACCACTAGTCTTCCAAAAAACCAGCCGCCAATCAAGCATCTATAAGGAATACCGAAAACACCAATCCTGAAGATAACCCTCATTAGGTAACCATCCATAAACAAGCAAATTAACAAAGCTAGACAACCAACACCAAACAGCAACCGAACTGTACCACCACCAAGAGCCAAAAAAACTATATCCAACCAAAGATAAATATCAGCAACAATCTTACCAACATGCCCACCAAAGACCAAATAATCAAGAAAGCACATAGGCAGGACATGTAAAACAACAACCAGCATAAAAAACAATCTTCACAAAAGCAGTAAACAAGACAGCATCAAAAAACATCCTAATGAAACTCCAACAAACCGGACAGAAAACCAAATCAAGACAAGAAACAATTAATGCAAACCACAAAGGAAAAGCCGAAATGAAATAACGGCAAATCCCCTGAGCAAACCAAAAATCATAACCCATCATTTGGAACCCGATGAAGACCCGCGCTTAGACAGCTTAGAACCAGCAAGAGATTTATCAGACGACTTAGGAGCAGCAGGCTGCCTATCTGGGGGCTTAGCAGGAGGCTTATCTCCCTCGCATTCCCAAATACGTTCCGCAACCTGTTTCATTTTAAGAAAATCAGGACCCTCAGCTGAAGAAACAACCACTAAATTAGCACGAGATGAAGGTTTCTTTAAGATAGATTTAATAGTTCCCCCTTTATCATTCAAAGGAATCTCAGCCTCCTTAAAAGTCAAACCATCAGCCCTACCTAAAGCATCCCTACCCTTATTAAGCCCATCAATCTCCCTAAGAGAAGCAGCCTCCTCAATAGGAAAACCAACAGCCTTATTCAAAGAATTACTACCATTATTAGAACCACCCGAATCTCTAAAAGAGTCATCAACAGCATGCAAACCATCAGCCAAAGAATCACTAGAAATAGTAACATCAGCCTTACCACTAATATTATTAACAAAATCAGAACTACTAACACAAACATTATCACCACCAGAATTATTAACAGCCGTATTACGACTAACACTATTAACACCAACAGTAACACTATCAAAAATATTGGCACCAAATTTGACAGAAACACCATCACCAGAATTAACATTAACAATATCAGAAATATTAGCACTTTCAACTTTCTCAAAACTATCTTTCCCAGCCAAAGAACCAGCCCCCTTTCCATCCTTCCCGGCAACAGATTCTTCCAAATCCTGTGAGCCAAGAACATCAAACATATTAGTGCTACGAAACCTGCCCAAACCAGCCTCATTATCCTTAGGAGATTTTTCAGAAACCGGTTTTGACGAATCAAAAACATTATTTGAAAAACTAGCATTAGACACAGAATTCAGATTTCGTCCGTCCTCTCTATTTACCAACCTGCAATTTTCTAGCGAATGGCCTATAATACCACAATGAGAACAAAAATCTGGCAAATTCTCATATTTTAATGAAACAAAGGCACTATATCCATTTCTTTCAATCATAACTTGCTCCTGATAAGGAGTGGCAAAATCTATTTCAACTAAAACTCTAGCAAAATGACCAAACACTTTATTCAAACACTGTTCATCAATTTTTATTGGAGTGTCAACAGCCGAGGCAATCCCTAAAATGATCGAAGGGTGCCAATATTCCAAAGGAAGCTCAAAGATTCATAACCATACCTGAGCCACGGAGGCATTTACCTTGTAAGGATTGAAGTCCTTTACCCAGCGACTCAACCGAATAGTGCCAGGAGATAGACCCCAAGATGATTTATTGAAGACACGATTCCTATCTGCAATATTGGAAAACGAAATGTTAAAGTACCCCTTACCTAACGGAATTAACCTCCAAGAAACGTCATGAATTTTCCACAGATTAGATAGCCTCTGCTTCAGGGCCTCCACGGAAAATGGCTTCTCATTCTTCACTGAAAAAACCGCCAATGATCGAATTTTTGTATTCATCGACCCCTTTCTTGTAAACATCTTCTTCCACAATCACCGAGTAAATCGCCCCTTTATTGATAGGCTTACAAATCTCCTGTTGCAGGCCCAAGGAAGCATCCAAAACCCTAGCAAATGATCTTGGCAACGTGACAGGAACGCCACTTTCAGAAGGAATCACCGAAGGTAAATCTTGAGGATTTTGAGAAACGGAAATTCGCGAACCAGAGATGACGTCATTTTGCAAATCAAAACTTTGAATATGTGAACCTGAAATCGGCGACGGCGATTCTTGAACAGCGATTGTTTGAAATCGGCGACTCCTTATTTTTCCTCTTTTTGCATGCTAAAACATAAATCTATAAGGTTTTTGTAGGATTCTAAATAATCTCGGTATGACCCTCGATAAATCATTAAGTTTTATGTTTTTGCATTCAAAAGGTTTATTTATCGTTCTTTTACATCCTTTATCTGTATCATGTGTAGTTTCTAGAGTGTTATTATAGACAACTAAACTTTGTGATAACTAGTTATTTCTTGTCTTATTGATACAAAACACTATTGAAATGATCATTTCACTCCAATGATCATTAATTAAGGTAAGAAAAGTACTTTGAAAGTTTCAATGGATCTAAAATTAGTCTAACAAACACTCCTTATTTTTCCTCTATTTGCATGCTAAAATAGAAATCTATAGGGTTTTTGTAGGATTCTTAAAAGTCTCGCTATGACCCTCGATAAATCATTCATTTTTTATGTTTTTGCATTCAAATCGTTTATTTATCGTTCTTTTTCATCCATTACAAGTATTAGGTATAGTTTTTAAAGTGTTATTATCGACAACAAAATTTGATGATAACCCAGTTATTTTTTGTCTTATTGATACATAACACTATTGAAATGATCATTTCACTCCAATGATCATTAATTAAGGTAAGATAAGTACTTTGAAAGTTTCAATGGATCTCAAATTAGTCTAACAAACACTCCTTATTTTTCCTCCTTTTGCATGCTAAAACATAAATCTATAGGGTTTTTGTAGGATTCTAAATAAAATCGGTATGACCCTCGATAAATCATTAAGTTTTATGTTATTGCATTCAAAAGGTTTATTTATCGTTCTTTTCCATCCTTTATATGTATCATGTGTAGTTTTTTTAGTGTTATTATCGACAACTAAACTTTGTCATAACTAGTTCTTTTTTGTCTTACTGATACAAAACACTATTGAAATGATCATTTCACTCCAATGATCATTAACTAAGGTAACAAAAGTACTTTAAAAGTTCCAATGGATCTAAAATTAGTCTAACAAACACTCCTTATTTTTCCTCTTTTTGCATGCTAAAACATAAATTTATAGGGTTTTTGTAAGATTCTGAATAATCTTGGTATGACCCTCGATAAATCATTAAAGTTTATGTTTTTGCATTCAAAAGGTTTATTTATTGTTCTTTTACATCCTTTATCTGTATCATGTGTAGTTTTTAGAGTGTTATTATAGACAACTAAACTTTGTGATAACTAGTTATTTCTTGTCTTATTGATACAAAACACTATTGAAATGATCATTTCACTCCAATGATCATTAATTAAGGTAATAAAAGTACTTTGAAAGTTCCAATGGATCTAAATTAGTTTAACAAACACTCCTTATTTTTCCTCTATTTGCATGCTAAAACAGAAATCTATAGGGTTTTTGTAGGATTCCTAAAAGTCTAGCTATGACCCTCGATAAATCATTGATTTTTTATGTTTTTGCATTCAAATCGTTTATTTTTCGTTCTTTTCCATCCATCATCAGTATTAGGTGTAGTTTTTAAAGTGTTATTATCGACAACAAAATTTTATGATAACCAGTTATTTTTTGTCTTATTGATACAAAACACTATTGAAATGATCATTTCACTCCAATGATCATTAATTAAGGTAAGAAAAGTACTTTGAAAGTTTCAATGGACCTCAAATTAGTCTAACAAACACTCCTTATTTTTCCTCTTTTTGCATGCTAAAACATAAATCTATATGGTTTTTGTAGGATTCTAAATAATCTCGGTATGACACTCGATAAATCATTAAGTTTTATGTTTTTGCATTCAAAAGGTTTATTTATCGTTCTTTTCCATCCTTTATCTGTATCATGTGTAGTTTGTAGAGTGTTATTATCGACAACTAAACTTTATCATAACTAGTTCTTTTTTGTCTTATTGAGAAATAAAGACAGATTTTATTAAAGAAAAGGAAAAAGGGGAGAGCCACAACCCGGCTCAAATAGGCAAACACGCAAGAAGATTCCCGGCCTCACTAAAAACCTTACATCGTAAAACCCCCCTTGGGGAAAAACCAATGCAAGGGGAAAAAGAGTAACAACGGGAACCTTAAGGCCTATACATAGGTAAAAGACCCAGAATACAAGGTCCAGACTAAACAAGCCTCACACGGCCAAAAACAAAACAAACAAGCCAATGTAACCACAACAAAGACAAGAGGACCCAGAATACAAGGTCCGAAACAACCACAAGGCCACACACGGCCCACAAACATCACCTACTATTCCTAAAAAACTCCTTCGAAATATCATCACTCAACAAAGAAGCAATAAATGCAGGAGGATTACTAAACCAAACTGCGTCCAACTTAGACTTAGCAAGACAATCAGCCGTCCGATTGACCTCCCGAAACACATGATTAACAACCAAAGTAACATTACCGCGAACACAAACCCAAGCATCCCAAAGGAGGCGTACCCGCCAAGGGATAACCGAGGCAGCGTCCTGAAAAATATTTACCACATAAATGGAGTCAGTTTCCAAGATAATACTCAACCAATTATGATGAAAAGCAAGAAGGGATCTAAGAGCAGCCGCTAAATCCCCCTCAGGAGGAAAACCCCAACCAACAGGGGAAGAAAGGGCTGCAAGAAAGAATCCGCGATGATTGCGGAAAACAGCCCCCGCAAACAGCAGCCCTGGAGACCCAAGAGTACTACAATTCGAGTTTATCTTCACCCAACCCGGAGATGGAACCGACCAGCGGTAAGGAATGGACTGGCAGCTCGGCTGAAGACAAGCCGCCACACCTAAACGAGCACAAATAGTCAAATCGTGTTGGGAATCATCACAAAAATTAGAAATAAAAGAGCTGGACTCCCTGATTAGTGCAATAAGAAGGGCCCAACAGCCAGCCTCCGAAGGAGTAAAACTGTCAAAAATGCATTTGTTCCGAGTAGCCCACAAAATCCAAGATAGCGAAATAAACGTCACCTTCCAAAGCTTAGAAACCTGGCTACTAAAATTCAAGCTCATTGCCCAAATGATCAGCTGATTATAAGAACTATGGTAGCAAAAATCAACATTGAAAAAAATGCACAACTTTGTCCAAAGACTAGCAACAAACGGACAACAACAAAGCACATGATCAACACTCTTCGAAATATTACGGCAAAGAAAACAAATAGTAGGACCAAAGAACCCACGATCGACCCAACGATCAGCCGTAGGAAGCTTACCATGAATCGCACGCCAAACTAAAGTAGAACGACAAGGGGGGACAGCCTTGTCCCAAATCCAACAGCCCCAATTGGGCCGAGGGAAAGAGACACGGAGTCTATGAAACACATGTTTAGAACCAAGATTACCAGAAATCGAATAACACCAAATACGAGAGTCACTAATAGCAAAGTCCATGGAAACAATCAACTTAACGATGTCAATACAATTTAACAAAAAATCCTCATGAAACACCCAATAATCATCAATATAATAATCAGCAATGGTATAGGTAAGATTCTTACGAACATCATATGGAATATCAAGACGATCAGCAATAACAAACCCCAACCAATTATCATTCCAAAAATTAGCACTACCACCGCTACCCACAATCCAACGAGACTCGGCCAAAACCCTAGGGAGATGCCTAACCACACCCGATCTAAACGAAGAAACCCTTCTACGATCACTAAACAAAGCAGCCTTAGAAAAGAATCTATTTTAAAGAAACGAACTAGCCGTAGTATTAGACAAAATAGTCCAAACAAGCTTAGAAATATAAGCATGATTAGCAATCCTAAGGGACCTAATCCCAAGACCCCCCTCATCCAAAGGGGCGCAACACTTAGACCAAGAAACATTCAAAGAACCCTTTTTTAAAACATCCCCGGTCCAAATAAAATTCCTCATGACGGACTCAACTTTCCTAATCAAACTACGAGGCCACAAATACAACATCATAGAATAAACTAAAGAGCCCTCAATAACCGAACGAACCAAACAAACCCTACCCGCAAGGGATAAGGAATTACCTTTCCACTTACCAAACTTGGAGATCACCTTATCCGCTATGGCCCGAAGATAAGAAGGACGAGGAGATCCACGAAAGATCGGGAGGCCAAGATAATTAAAAGGCAGCCTGCCCTGAGGGATGGAAATGTGCGATCTAATACTATTGATACAAAACACTATTGAAATGATCATTTCACTCCAATGATCATTAATTAAGGTAAGAAAAAAACTACGGAAGTTCCAATTGATCTCAAATTAGTCTAACAAACACTCCTTATTTTTTCTCTTTTTGCATGCTGAAATAGAAATCCATAGGATTTTTGAAGGATTCTGAAAAATCTCCGTATGACTAATGATAAATAATTGATTTTTCATGTTTTTGCATTCAAATGGTTTATTTATCGTTCTTTTCCATCCATTATCTGCATTAAGTGTAGTTTTAAAGTTTTATTATCGACAACTAAACTTTGTAATAACTAGTTATTTTTTGTCTTATTGATACAAAACACTATTGAAATGATCATTTCATTCCAATGATCATTAATTAAGGTAAGAAAAATACTTTGAAAGTTCCAATGGATCTAAAATTAGTCTAACAAACACTCCTTATTTTTCCTCTTTTTGCATGTTAAAATAGAAATCTATAGGGTTTTTGTAGGATTCTGAAAAATCTCGGTATGACCCTCGATAAATCTTTGATTTTTTATGTTTTTGCATTCAAATGGTTTATTTATCGTTCTTTTCCATCCATTATCAGTATTAGATGTAGTTTTTAAAGTGTTATTATCGACAACAAATTTTATGATAACCAGTTACTTTTTATCTTATTGATACAAAACACTATTGAAATGATCATTTTACTCCAATGATCATTAATTAAGGTAAGAAAACTACTTTGAAAGTTCCAATGGATCTCAAATTAGTCTAACAAACACTCCTTATTTTTCTTCTTTTTGCATGCTAAAACATAAATCTACAGGGTTTTTGTAAGATTCTAAATAATGTCGATATGACTCTCGATAAATCATTAAGTTTTATGTTTTTGCATTCAAAAGGTATATTTATCGTTCTTTTCCATCCATTATCTGTATCATGTGTAGTTTTTAGAGTGTTATTATCGATAACTCAACTTTGTCATAACTAGTTATTTTTTGTTTTGTTGATACAAACACTATTTAAATGATCATTTCACTCCAATGATTATTAATTAAGGTAAGAAAAGATCTTTCACAGTTCCAATGGATCTAAAATTAGTGTAACAAACACTCCTTTTTTTTTCCCTCTTTTGGCATGCTAAAACATAAATCTATAGGGTTTTTGTAGGATTCTGAATAATCTCGGTATGACCCTCGATAAATCAATGATTTTTATATTTTTGCATTCAAATGGATTATTTATTGTTCTTTTCCATCCATTATCAGTATTAGGTGTAGTTTTTAGAGTGTTATTATAGACAACTAAACTTTGTGATAACTAGTTATTTCTTGTTTTATGGATACAAAACACTATTGTAATGATCATTTCACTCCAATGATTATTAATTAAGGTAATAAAAGTACTTTGAAAGTTCCAATGGATCTAAAATTAGTCTAACAAACACTCCTTATTTTTCAACCATTTGCATGCTAAAACAGAAATCTATAGGGTTTTTGTAGGATTCTGAAAAATCTCGGTATGACCCTTGTTAAATCATTGATTTTTTATGTTTTTGCATTCAAATGGTTTATTTATCGTTCTTTTCCATCCATTATCAGTATTAGGTGTAGTTTTTAAAGTGTTATTATCGACAACAAAATTTTATGATAACCAGTTATTTTTTGTCTTATTGATACAAACACTATTTAAATGATCATTTCATTCCAATGATCATTAATTAAGGTAAGAAAAGGACTTTGAAAGTTCCAATGAATCTCAAATTAGTCCAACAAATACTTTTTTTTCCTCTTTTTGCATGCTAAAACATAAATCTATAGGGTTTTTGTAGGATTCTGAATAATCTCGGTATGACGCTCGATAAATCATTAAGTTTTATGTTTTTGCATTCAAAATGTTTATTTATCATTCTTTTACATGCTTTCTTTGTATCATATGTAGTTTTTAGAGTGTTATTATAGACAACTAAACTTTGTGATAACTAGTTATTTCTTGTCTTAATACAAAACACTATTGAAATGATCATTTCACTCCAATGATCATTAATTAAGGTAATAAAAGTACTTTGAAAGTTCCAATGGATATAAAATTAGTCTAACAAACACACTCTATTTTTCCTCAAATTAAAGATATTATTAATAAAAGAGAGAAAGAAAAAACCTATAGCCATATGATCACATGTCGATCAAGAGGCCGGACCCTCACTAAAAATCCTTCGATGGCAAAACCCTCCTTAGGAAAAAATCCATCAAAGGGAAAAAAGAGTAAGTCCTCTAACAAAGAATGAAAAAGGCACACAGGCCTCAAGAACCCGAAGGCATACAAATAAAAGCAATCAACCAATCCTAACATATGTTTTGTAAAGGTCATCACGTAATTGATCCTTCAGAAAATCAGGTGCATCCTTCCACCCTTTCATGCCTTCATACTCCGAATATTTAGAAAAGATATCAGCAGCCATATTTCCTTCCCGAAGAGTATGCCGAAAGCAGCCATCAAAATCAGTTAAAACCTCCTTAGAAGTAAGCCACGCATTATGCCATCGCCAAAGGATTTTAGCCTCCTTAGAAGTGAAAGCGTATAGGACATAGGCCGAATCAGTCTCAAAGATAACATGCCTCCAACCATGCAATCTAGCAAACTCAATTGCCCGAATAGCCGTACCAAGCTCTGCATCAAAAACAAAGTCGATACCATGAGAAATAGAGAAAGCACCAACAAAAAAGCCAGCCGAATCCCTAAAAATCCCACCCCCACGAATAACCCCGGGAACACCTAAAGCACTACCATCAATATTACATTTAAGATAACCATTTCCCGGAGGAATCCACCTAACAAACCTAGAAATAATAGGTTTAGGATCAATCAAAGAAATCTTAAGTAAACTTAAAATAGGTTTCTCAACATCAGGATTCACCATCCTCCCCATATTAACCCAAACAAGATCACGCAAATGAGCCCTCAAACGACAAACAGCCGCCGTATAAGGAACAACATCCCCATAAAAAATCAACTCATTTCTAATTCTCTAAATCAACCACACCCAAGTAATAATAATATATTTCCACACAAAATCCACTTGAGCATCCGTATTAACCTTCACCACCTGCAAAATGAATTCATCAAAAGTAGTATAAAGCAATAAAGGCTTATTAAAAGGAGAAATAAAGTCACAAAGCAACCTGGAAGTATAAGGACAATGAATGAAAAGATGATCCAAAGACTCCTCACTAGATAAACAAAAAGCACAAACCGAAGGACCATAAAAGCCTCTACTATGCAACAAATCCCAAGTAGCAAGCTTTTTATGAATAGCCTTCCAAACAACAACAGAACGGCAAGGAGGGATGTTATTATCCCAAATTCAGCCCCCCCAAACAGTTTCCGGATAGTGAGGACGAACACTAAAGTAAGCAAGCTTAGCGGATAAATCACCATGAAGTGAATCACACCAAACCCTCCTATCCAAAGACTGAAAAGAACAGGCTGATCTAAGAATGTCATCAACAATATCATCAAAAGTAGCAACAAAAGTCTCCTCCAAAAACCATAAACCATTCACAAAAAAACAAGAAATAGGTTTGATTCAAATTATCCCATAAAAAATAGGAACACCAATCTTCTCAACAATTCTATAGCCAAGCCAATTATCCGTCCAAAAACGAACCGAAGAATGATAACCCCTTAACCAACGGGACTTACAATCAATATCCCCAAAGAACCGGCGAACACCATTTAAAGAAGAAGGAACATGCCTAACTCTTATAACCTTATTATCCTTCAAATGTCTTTCCCGAATAAAATTCATATCAGCACTATTAGAAGTTAAAACAGTCCACACAAACTTCAAATTAAAAGCCAAGTTAGAATAAAGCAAAGAACGAACACCAAGACCCCCTTCCGTAAAAGGAGAACAAACCTTGTCCCAAGCAACATGAGCAAAAGCTCTAGAAGAGATATTACCCGACCAAATAAAATTTCTTATAGCACGCTCAATCTTTTTTAAACACTTATGAGGCCAACAATAAATTTTCAAAACATGAGTTAGAGAAGGCATGACCACAGCATTAACCAAATTTACCCGCCCCATCATAGATAAAGAAGAACCCTTCCACCGAGCAAACTGAAGAATAGTTTTATCAACAATTTTTTGAAAGTGAATAACTCTCGGATGCCCCCTAAACAAAGGAACCCCAAGATAATCAAAAGGATCACAGCCTTCAACAAAACCAAGGAAAGAATGAAGATATCTTTTAAAAGATCTACCAACACCTTTACCATAAAAAACACGAGTTTTATTAATACTAATTCGTTGCCCCGAAGCTTTCCCATAAATTTCAAAAATATCCTTTAAACTTCTAACATTCAGCTTAGTGGCCTTCATAAAAAGCATCACATCATCCGCATATAAAGCATATAAAGGAGCATACAAGTTCGGTCTAGCACGCATTTTATCCAGCTTATTCATAAGAAAGAATTTATCCAAAATTTTAGCCAAAACATCCTGCGCAAGGCAAAACAAAAGAGGGGACAAAGGATCCCCTTGACGAACCCCCCTACCACATTTAAACCAGCCCATAGGAGCACCATTTATGAGAATAGAAAGATGGGCCGAATTTAAAATCACCCCAATACATCTTATAAACCAACTATCAAAACTCATTAATTCCATGACTTTCAACAAAAAATCCCAACTAATAGTATCAAAAGCTTTCATAATATCCAATTTTATAGCAATACCCCCAACCTTAGAATCTAGATCAACACAATTAAGACATTCAGAGGCAATAGCAATACAATCACAAATATCCTTATCGGGGATAAAGCCAAACTGCATAGGAGACAACAACTCACATAATAAAGGACCAAGCCTAACAGCAATGATTTTGGTTAAGACTTTGAACAAAGAGTTACCCACAGCAATAGGTCTATAATCAACAATGGATTTAGCAGCCTTATGCTTAGGAATAAGAGTCACAAATATAGAATTCATGCCATTAGGAATAAAAAGATACTTGAAAAAATAATGAACAAGCTCCAACAAATCAGCACTAATAATATCCCAAGTTTTTTGATAAAATAAGCCACCAAAACCATCAGGGCCCGGAGAACTATCTTTTGGGAGAGAAAAAACTGCATTCTTAATCTCAAATAAATCAGGCTTCCTACGTAAAAAAGCATTTTGATCAGCACTCACAAAGTTGTAATCCAAACTACTAAGAAACTCATCATCAAGAAACAAATAATCATCCTTAGCAAACAATTTCATATAGAAATCAAGAATATGGTTAGAAAGAACTCCCTGATCCGAGACAAATGTCCCATCAATCTCGAGTTGATCAAGAGGAGGCTGCCCAAGGCAGAGCTTATTAGCAATATGGAAAAACTTGGTATTTCTATCACCATCACGCAGCCAAGCAGCCCTATTCCTTTGAGCAAGGAACACATTCCTAACATCAAGACATTTATTCAAACGGACGTGGGCTTCAAACTCCTTGTCAAACAAATCCGAGCCATCCCTCTCCTCATAACGTTTAGACTGAATATCACGAAGGTCGGCCATAGCTTTCTCCGTACTGGCAAAAACATTCCCAAAGGACACTCTATTCCAGATTTTCAAACACACCTTAAGCCGTGTAAGCTTCAGAATGAACCTCTGGATAGGACCTTAGAGATAATCTCCTCATTCCAGGAATTACAAATAATCTGCAAACAATCAGCATTGGTGAACCAAGCATTTTGAAATCTAAAAGGAAAAGAACGTCTAGTAACAGCCCTAGAGCATTTAAGAAAAATAGGATGATGATCCGAACCATGCCTAGGAAGAACCTCAGACCCAACACTATCCCAGAGATCCAAAAACCCAGAATTTATAAGAACCCTATCAAGTTTAGAAGCATAAACCCTAGAAGTTCTAGTACGAGAAGTCCAAGTGAAAAAGGGACCACTAAACTCAGGTTCAATCAAATTAATACCATCAATGAAAGCCCTAAAATCACTAATAGCAGCCGCCGCTGGCCTACCAAAACCTATACGCTCATGAGAACCAAGAACAGAATTAAAATCACCAATTAAGCATAAAGGTAAATAAGGCAAACAAGAAATATCATGCCAAAGAATTCTTCTATTTACATAGGCCCCATCCGCATGAACAAAGCCCAGAAAATAAGAATAAGAAGGCGTAAAGACACGAATAACAACAATTTGAGGGGTAACAAGAGCAATATCCGTAACCTCCGTTAACAAAGTAGAACCAAAAACCCAGATATTTGGCAACATATTAGTCCTATCATTTTTACAAATCAATCTCATACCAAGAGAATTCCAAAAACGAGTAGGAATAGAATCAAAAACAATTTTAGGTTCAGCAAGAGCAAGCCACATAGGTTTATATTTAAAAATTAAATTTGACAAAACTAATCTAGTGGGATCCCGTTTAATCCCCTGAACATTCCAAAATAAAATACTCATTTATAACCCAATGTAGAGCCGTGCTTAGGCAGCTTAGAACTTGCAGATGGTTTATCGGAGGACCTATCCAATGACTTAGTAGCAGCAAGGGGCAGCTTATCAGAAGATTTAGAACCAGCAGTGGAAGGTCTAACAGCAGATGGCTGCCTATTTGGTGGCTTATCAGGAGGCTTATCCGGCGGCAAAGGAGGATGCAAGCCATCGCTTTCCCAAATACGATCCGCAACCTGCTTCATTTTAAGAAAATCAGAACTCTCAGAAGCAGAAACAATCACCAAATTATCAGATTTAACACGAGACGAAGGTTTCTTTAAGATAGATTTTATAGTCCCCCCTTTATCATTTAATGGGATCTCAAGTTCAACCACCGAAGGCATAGCAGCCTCCTCAGAAGACAAACCATCAGCCTTACTTAAAGAATTATTACCAATATTAAAACCATCAGCCTTCCTAAGGGATTCTCTAACAACATGCAAGCCATCATCCTTACAAGAAGAACTACTAAAATTAGTAAAAACATCAGCCTCACTAACAGGAGCATTATCAATATTAAACCCATCAGAATTAAGAACAAAATCAGAACCAACAGATGTATCAATCCTACTAAAAGAACTACTACTATTATTAAAAACATTACTAGCAGATTTATCAGCCTCACAAGCAGAATCAGCATCAATATTAAAACCACCAGAATTTAAAATACTACTAGAACCGTCAGTTTTATCAATTCCAGCCACTAAAACAGCCCCCATCCCAACATTGATATCAACATCATCCTTCTCAGCAACAGGTTCTTCCAAATCCTGTGAGCCAAGAACATCGAACATGTTAGAACTATGGAAATTACTTAAACCAGCCTCATTATCCTTAGAGGATTTTTCAGAAACCAGTTTAGAAGAATGAGAATCAATATTATCCGAAATACCAACATTAGAAACAAAGTTTTGATTTCGTCCATCCTCCCTATTAACCAATCTACAATTATCTAAAGAATGACCTATAATACCACAATGAGAGCAAAAGGGTGGCAAATTTTCATACTTAATTGAAACAAAAGCACTATATCCATTTCTTTCTATCATAACTTGCTCCTGATAAGGATTGGAAAAATCAATTTCAACCAAAACACGAGCAAAGTGACCAAAAACTTTGTTTAAAGAACGTTCATCAATTTTTATAGGGGTACCCACAGCCGAAGCAATCCCTAAAATGATAGATGGATGCCAATGCTCAAGAGGGAGCTCAAGAATTCGTATCCATACCAGAGCCACGGAGGCATTTACCTTATATGGGTTGAAATCTTTAACCCAGCTACTCAATCGAATTGTACCAGGAGATAAACCCCAAGAAGTCCTATTGAAAACTCTATTTCTATCTGCAGAATTCGAAAAAGAAATGTTAAAATACCCCTTACCTAATGGAATCAATTTCCAGGAAGCATCAAGAATTTTCCAAAGGCTGGACAGCTTCTGCTTAAGAGCCTCGTTCGAGAGAGGCTTTTCGTTCTTCACGGAAATGACGCGACCAATGATCGAATTTCTGAGTTCTGCAATGCCTCTATTGTATACATCTTCATCTACAAAGACCGAATAGAATGCCCCTTTGTTAATAGGTTTGCAAATGTCCTGCTGCAATTCCGAAGCGGCATCCAAGACCCTAGCGAAAGACCTTGGCAAACTATTCCCAGCTACGAACCCAGAAACATTATCGGAGGAAATCGCCGGCGGCAAAGGCGTCGATTGCGGAAACGGAGGAAACATTACATCGGAATCATTTTGGGAATTCTGGGGATTAGAAGAAATCATGGGAGACGAAATCGTCGATTGCGGTGACGGTGGGAACTGTGATTCGAATTCATGGGATTGAGGCAAAGACGGAAATTGGGAATCAAAAGAATCACGCTGTGTTGTCGATGGAAACTGAGAACCACGCTGAGCCGTCGCTGGGAATTGAGAAGCACGCTGAGAATCACGCTGGGCTGCCACCGGAATTTGCGAATCTCGCTGGGACGCCGTCGGAAATTGCGAATCGCGGTGGGACGACGTCGGAAATAGAGGGGTAGCCATCGGAAATTGAGTATCGAACGTTGTCGGTTGACAAACGCGCTGGGACGTCATCGGAGAAAGTAGTGCTTCGTCGGCAGGTTTCTTTCCTTGAACAATCATTTCACGGCGGAAAATGTCGTACAAAGAACCAGCTAGGGTTTGTAGAAATTCAGAATCAAATTTGTGAGAAATCTGAACATTCGAATCGGAAATGTGTGAATCTGCATTTTGGGGATTAATTGAACTCGGAACAGAAACTTGGGAAGAAGAGAAACGCGATGGATGAGAGTCCATCGGAAAACGTAAATTTTGGAAAGTCAGCCTAATTTGCCTTCTAAAACAAAAATGTATAGGGTTTTGTAGGATTCTTAAAAGTCTTGCTATAAATCATTCATTTTTTATGTTTTTGCATTCAAATGGTTTATTTATGATAATCAGTTATTTTTTGTCTTATTGATACAAAACATTATTGAAATAATCATTTCACTTCCAATAATCATTAATTAAGGTAAGAAAAGTACTTTGAAAGTTTCAATAGATCTCAAATTAGTCTAACAAACACTCCTTATTTCTCCTCTTTTTGCATGATAAAACATAAATCTATAGGATTCTTGTAGGATTATAAATAATATCGGTATGACCCTCCACAAATCATTAAGTTTTATGTTTTTGCATTCAAAAGGTTTATTTATCGTTCTTTTCCATCCTTTATCTGTATCATGTGTAGTTTTTAGAGTGTTATTATCGACAACAAAACTTTGTCATAACTAGTTCTTTTTTGTTTTACTGATACAAAACACTATTGAAATGATCATTTCACTCCAATGATCATTAATTAAGGTAATAAAAGTACTTTGAAAGTTCCAATGGATATAAAATTAGTCTAACAAACACACTCTATTTTTCCTCAAATTAAAGATATTATTAATAAAAGAGAGAAAGAAAAAACCTATAGCCATATGATCACATGTCGATCAAGAGGCCGGACCCTCACTAAAAATCCTTCGATGGCAAAACCCTCCTTAGGAAAAAATCCATCAAAGGGAAAAAAGAGTAAGTCCTCTAACAAAGAATGAAAAAGGCACACAGGCCTCAAGAACCCGAAGGCATACAAATAAAAGCAATCAACCAATCCTAACATATGTTTTGTAAAGGTCATCACGTAATTGATCCTTCAGAAAAATCAGTGCATCCTTCCACCCTTTCATGCCTTCATACTCCGAATATTTAGAAAAGATATCAGCAGCCATATTTCCTTCCCGAAGAGTATGCCGAAAGCACCATCAAAATCAGTTAAAACCTCCTTAGAAGTAAGCCACGCATTATGCCATCGCCAAAGGATTTTAGCCTCCTTAGAAGTGAAAGCGTATAGGACATAGGCCGAATCAGTCTCAAAGATAACATGCCTCCAACCATGCAATCTAGCAAACTCAATTGCCCGAATAGCCGTACCAAGCTCGCATCAAAAACAAAGTCGATACCATGAGAAATAGAGAAAGCACCAACAAAAAAAGCCACCAATCCCTAAAAATCCCACCCCCACGAATAACCCCGAACACCTAAAGCACTACCATCAATATTACATTTAAGATAACCACTCCCCGGAGGAATCCACCTAACAAATCTAGAAGTAATAGGTTTAGGATCAATCAAAGGAATCTTAAGTAAACTAAGAATAGGTTTCTCAACATCAGGATTCACCATCCTCCCCATATTAACCCAAACAAGATCACGCAAATGAGCCCTCAAACGACAAACAGCCGCCGTATAAGGAACAACATCCCCATAAAAAATCAATTCATTTCTAATTCTCCAAATCAACCACACCCAAGTAATAAACTTGAGCATCTGTATTAACCCTCACCACCTGCAATATGAATTCAACAAAAGTAGTATAAGGCAATAAAGGTTTATTAAAAGGAGAAATAAAGTCACAAAGCAACCTGGAAGCATATGGACAATGAATGAAAAGATGATCCAAAGATTCCTCACTAGATAAACAAAAAACACAAACAGAAGGACCATACAAGCCTATGCAACAACTCCCAAGTAGCAAGCTTTTTATGAATAGCCTTCCAAACCACAACAGAATGGCAAGGAGGAATGTTATTATCCCAAATCCAGCCCCCCCAAACAGTTTCAGGATAGTGAGGATGAACACTAAAGTAAGCAAGCTTAGCAGATAAATCACCATGAAGTGAATCACACCAAACCCTCCTATCCAAAGACTGAAAAGAACAGGCTGAATTAAGAATGTCATCAACAATATCATCAAAAGTAGCAACAAAAGTCTCCTCCAAAACCATAAACCATTCAAAAAAACAAGAAATAGGTTTGATTCAAATTATCCCATAAAAAAATAGGAACACCAATCTTCTCAACAATTCTATAGCCAAGCCAATTATCCGTCCAAAAACGAACCGAAGAATGATAACCCCTTAACCAACGGGACTTACAATCAATATCCCCAAAGAACCGGCGAACACCATTTAAAGAAGAAGGAACATGCCTAACTCTTATAACCTTATTATCCTTCAAATGTCTTTCCCGAATAAAATTCATATCAAAGACTATTAGAAGTTAAAACAGTCCACACAAACTTCAAATTAAAAGCCAAGTTAGAATAAAGCAAAGAACGAACACCAAGACCCCTTCCGTAAAAGGAGAACAAACCTTGTCCCAAGCAACATGAGCAAAAGCTCTAGAAGAGATATTACCCGACCAAATAAAATTTCTTATAGACGCTCAATCTTTTTAAACACTTATGAGGCCAACAATAAATTTTCAAAACATGAGTTAGAGAAGGCATGACCACAAAGATTAACCAAATTTACCCGCCCCATCATAGATAAAGAAGAACCCTTCCACCGAGCAAACCAAGAATAGTTTTATCAACAATTTTTTGAAAGTGAATAACTCTCGGATGCCCCCTAAACAAAGGAACCCCAAGATAATCAAAAGGATCACAGCCTTCAACAAAACCAAGGAAAGAATGAAGATATCTTTTAAAAGATCTACCAACACCTTTACCATAAAAACACGAGTTTTATTAATACTAATTCGTTGCCCGAAGCTTTCCCATAAATTTCAAAAATATCCTTTAAACTTCTAACATTCAGCTTAGTGGCCTTCATAAAAAAGCATCACATCATCCGCATATAAAGCATATAAAGGAGCATACAAGTTCGGGTCTAGCACGCATTTTATCCAGCTTATTCATAAGAAAGAATTTATCCAAAATTTTAGCCAAAACATCCTGCGCAAGGCAAAACAAAAGAGGGGACAAAGGATCCCCTGGACGAACCCCCTACCACATTTAAACCAGCCCATAGGAGCACCATTTATGAGAATAGAAAGATGGGCCGAATTTAAAATCACCCCAATACATCTTATAAACCAACTATCAAAACTCATTAATTCCATGACTTTCAACAAAAATCCCAACTAATAGTATCAAAAGCTTTCATAATATCCAATTTTATAGCAATACCCCCAACCTTAGAATCTAGATCAACACAATTAAGACATTCAGAGGCAATAGCAATACAATCACAAATATCCTTATCGGGGATAAAGCCAAACTGCATAGGAGACAACAACTCACATAATAAAGGACCAAGCCTAACAGCAATGATTTTGGTTAAGACTTTGAACAAAGAGTTACCCACAGCAATAGGTCTATAATCAACAATGGATTTAGCAGCCTTATGCTTAGGAATAAGAGTCACAAATATAGAATTCATGCCATTAGGAATAAAAAGATACTTGAAAAAATAATGAACAAGCTCCAACAAATCAGCACTAATAATATCCCAAGTTTTTTGATAAAATAAGCCACCAAAACCATCAGGGCCCGGAGAACTATCTTTTGGGAGAGAAAAAACTGCATTCTTAATCTCAAATAAATCAGGCTTCCTACGTAAAAAAGCATTTTGATCAGCACTCACAAAGTTGTAATCCAAACTACTAAGAAACTCATCATCAAGAAACAAATAATCATCCTTAGCAAACAATTTCATATAGAAATCAAGAATATGGTTAGAAAGAACTCCCGATCCGAGACAAATGTCCCATCAATCTCGAGTTGATCAAGAGGAGGCTGCCCAAGGCAGAGCTTATTAGCAATATGGAAAAACTTGGTATTTCTATCACCATCACGCAGCCAAGCAGCCCTATTCCTTTGAGCAAGGAACACATTCCTAACATCAAGACATTTATTCAAACGGACGTGGGCTTCAAACTCCTTGTCAAACAAATCCGAGCCATCCCTCTCCTCATAACGTTTAGACTGAATATCACGAAGGTCGGCCATAGCTTTCTCCGTACTGGCAAAAACATTCCCAAAGGACACTCTATTCCAGATTTTCAAACACACCTTAAGCCGTGTAAGCTTCGAGAATGAACCTCCGGGATAGGACCTTAGAGATAATCTCCTCATTCCAGAATTACAAATAATCTGCAAACAATCAGCATTGGTGAACCAAGCATTTTGAAATCTAAAAGGAAAAGAACGCCTAGTAACAGCCCTAGAGCATTTAAGAAAAATAGGATGATGATCCGAACCATGCCTAGGAAGAACCTCGACCCAACACTATCCCGAGATCCAAAAACCCAGAATTTATAAGAACCCTATCAAGTTTAGAAGCATAAACCCTAGAAGTTCTAGTACGAGAAGTCCAAGTGAAAAAGGGACCACTAAACTCAGGTTCAATCAAATTAATACCATCAATGAAAGCCCTAAAATCACTAATAGCAGCCGCTGGCCTACCAAAACCTATACGCTCATGAGAACCAAGAACAAATTAAAATCACCAATTAAGCATAAAGGTAAATAAGGCAAACAAGAAATATCATGCCAAAGAATTCTTCTATTTACATAGGCCCCATCCGCATGAACAAAGCCCAGAAAATAAGAATAAGAAGGCGTAAAGACACGAATAACAACAATTTGAGGGGTAACAAGAGCAATATCCGTAACCTCCGTTAACAAAGTAGAACCAAAACCCAGATATTTGGCAACATATTAGTCCTATCATTTTTACAAATCAATCTCATACCAAGAGAATTCCAAAACGAGTAGGAATAGAATCAAAAACAATTTTAGGTTCAGCAAGAGCAAGCCACATAGGTTTATATTTAAAAATTAAATTTGACAAAACTAATCTAGTGGGATCCCGTTTAATCCCCTGAACATTCCAAAATAAAATACTCATTTATAACCCAATGTAGAGCCGTGCTTAGGCAGCTTAGAACTTGCAGATGGTTTATCGGAGGACCTATCCAATGACTTAGTAGCAGCAAGGGGCAGCTTATCAGAAGATTTAGAACCAGCAGTGGAAGGTCTAACAGCAGATGGCTGCCTATTTGGTGGCTTATCAGGAGGCTTATCCGGCGGCAAAGGAGGATGCAAGCCATCGCTTTCCCAAATACGATCCGCAACCTGCTTCATTTTAAGAAAATCAGAACTCTCAGAAGCAGAAACAATCACCAAATTATCAGATTTAACACGAGACGAAGGTTTCTTTAAGATAGATTTTATAGTCCCCCCTTTATCATTTAATGGGATCTCAAGTTCAACCACCGAAGGCATAGCAGCCTCCTCGAAGACAAACCATCAGCCTTACTTAAAGAATTATTACCAATATTAAAACCATCAGCCTTCCTAAGGGATTCTCTAACAACATGCAAGCCATCATCCTTACAAGAAGAACTACTAAAATTAGTAAAAACATCAGCCTCACTAACAGGAGCATTATCAATATTAAACCCATCAGAATTAAGAACAAAATCAGAACCAACAGATGTATCAATCCTACTAAAAGAACTACTACTATTATTAAAAACATTACTAGCAGATTTATCAGCCTCACAAGCAGAATCAGCATCAATATTAAAACCACCAGAATTTAAAATACTACTAGAACCGTCAGTTTTATCAATTCCAGCCACTAAAACAGCCCCCATCCCAACATTGATATCAACATCATCCTTCTCAGCAACAGGTTCTTCCAAATCCTGTGAGCCAAGAACATCGAACATGTTAGAACTATGGAAATTACTTAAACCAGCCTCATTATCCTTAGAGGATTTTTCAGAAACCAGTTTAGAAGAATGAGAATCAATATTATCCGAAATACCAACATTAGAAACAAAGTTTTGATTTCGTCCATCCTCCCTATTAACCAATCTACAATTATCTAAAGAATGACCTATAATACCACAATGAGAGCAAAAGGGTGGCAAATTTTCATACTTAATTGAAACAAAAGCACTATATCCATTTCTTTCTATCATAACTTGCTCCTGATAAGGATTGGAAAAATCAATTTCAACCAAAACACGAGCAAAGTGACCAAAAACTTTGTTTAAAGAACGTTCATCAATTTTTATAGGGGTACCCACAGCCGAAGCAATCCCTAAAATGATAGATGGATGCCAATGCTCAAGAGGGAGCTCAAGAATTCGTATCCATACCAGAGCCACGGAGGCATTTACCTTATATGGGTTGAAATCTTTAACCCAGCTACTCAATCGAATTGTACCAGGAGATAAACCCCAAGAAGTCCTATTGAAAACTCTATTTCTATCTGCAGAATTCGAAAAAGAAATGTTAAAATACCCCTTACCTAATGGAATCAATTTCCAGGAAGCATCAAGAATTTTCCAAAGGCTGGACAGCTTCTGCTTAAGAGCCTCGTTCGAGAGAGGCTTTTCGTTCTTCACGGAAATGACGCGACCAATGATCGAATTTCTGAGTTCTGCAATGCCTCTATTGTATACATCTTCATCTACAAAGACCGAATAGAATGCCCCTTTGTTAATAGGTTTGCAAATGTCCTGCTGCAATTCCGAAGCGGCATCCAAGACCCTAGCGAAAGACCTTGGCAAACTATTCCCAGCTACGAACCCAGAAACATTATCGGAGGAAATCGCCGGCGGCAAAGGCGTCGATTGCGGAAACGGAGGAAACATTACATCGGAATCATTTTGGGAATTCTGGGGATTAGAAGAAATCATGGGAGACGAAATCGTCGATTGCGGTGACGGTGGGAACTGTGATTCGAATTCATGGGATTGAGGCAAAGACGGAAATTGGGAATCAAAAGAATCACGCTGTGTTGTCGATGGAAACTGAGAACCACGCTGAGCCGTCGCTGGGAATTGAGAAGCACGCTGAGAATCACGCTGGGCTGCCACCGGAATTTGCGAATCTCGCTGGGACGCCGTCGGAAATTGCGAATCGCGGTGGGACGACGTCGGAAATAGAGGGGTAGCCATCGGAAATTGAGTATCGAACGTTGTCGGTTGACAAACGCGCTGGGACGTCATCGGAGAAAGTAGTGCTTCGTCGGCAGGTTTCTTTCCTTGAACAATCATTTCACGGCGGAAAATGTCGTACAAAGAACCAGCTAGGGTTTGTAGAAATTCAGAATCAAATTTGTGAGAAATCTGAACATTCGAATCGGAAATGTGTGAATCTGCATTTTGGGGATTAATTGAACTCGGAACAGAAACTTGGGAAGAAGAGAAACGCGATGGATGAGAGTCCATCGGAAAACGTAAATTTTGGAAAGTCAGCCTAATTTGCCTTCTAAAACAAAAATCTATAGGGTTTTGTAGGATTCTTAAAAGTCTTGCTATAAATCATTCATTTTTTATGTTTTTGCATTCAAATGGTTTATTTATGATAATCAGTTATTTTTTGTCTTATTGATACAAAACATTATTGAAATAATCATTTCACTCCAATAATCATTAATTAAGGTAAGAAAAGTACTTTGAAAGTTTCAATAGATCTCAAATTAGTCTAACAAACACTCCTTATTTCTCCTCTTTTTGCATGATAAAACATAAATCTATAGGATTCTTGTAGGATTATAAATAATATCGGTATGACCCTCCACAAATCATTAAGTTTTATGTTTTTGCATTCAAAAGGTTTATTTATCGTTCTTTTCCATCCTTTATCTGTATCATGTGTAGTTTTTAGAGTGTTATTATCGACAACAAAACTTTGTCATAACTAGTTCTTTTTTGTTTTACTGATACAAAACACTATTGAAATGATCATTTCACTCCAATGATCATTAATTAAGGTAATAAAAGTACTTTGAAAGTTCCAATGGATCTAAAATTAGTCTAACAAACATTCCTTATTTTTTCTCTTTTTGCATGCTAAAATAGAAATCTATAGGATTTTTGAAGGATTTTGAAAAATCTCCGTATGATCCATGATAAATAATTGATTTTTCATGTTTTTGCATTCAAATGGTTTATTTATCGTTCTTTTCCATCCATTGTCTGCATTAAGTGTAGTTTTTAAAGTTTTATTATCGACAACTAAACTTTGTGATAACTACTTATTTTTTGTCTTATTGATACAAAACACTATTGAAATGATCATTTCATTCAAATGATCATTAATTAAGGTAAGAAAAGTACTTTGATAGTTCCAATGGATCTAAAATTAGTCTAACAAACACTCCTTATTTTCCTCTATTTGCATGCTAAAATAAAAATCTATAGGGTTTTTGTAGGATTCTGAAAAATCTCGGTATGACTCTCGATAAATCATTGATTTTTTTATGTTTTTGCATTCAAATGGTTTATTTATCGTTCTTTTCCATCCATTATCAGTATTAGATGTAGTTTTTAAAATGTTATTATCGACAACAAAATTTTATGATAACCGGTTATCTTTTGTCTTATTGATACAAAACACTATTGAAATGATCATTTCACTCCAATGATCATTAATTAAGGTAAGAAAAGTACTTTGAAAGTTTCAATGGACCTCAAATTTGTCTAACAAACACTCCTTATTTTTCCTCTTTTTGTATGTTAAAACATAAATTTATAGGGTTTTTGTAAGATTCTAAATAATCTCGGTATGACCCTCGATAAATCATTAAGTTTTATGTTTTTCCATTCAAAAGGTTTATTTATCGTTCTTTTACATCCTTTATCTGTATCATGTAGTTTTTAGAATGTTATTATAGACAACTAAACTTTGTGATAACTAGTTATTTCTTGTCTTATTGATACAAAACACTATTGAAATGATCATTTCACTCCAATGATCATTAATTAAGGTAAGAAAAGTACTTTGAAAGTTCTAATGGATCTCAAATTAGTCTAACAAACACTCCTTATTTTTCCTCAAATTAAAGATATTATTGATAAAAGGTAAAAAAAGAAAAAAAGTGGAACCACAACCCGGTCCAAGGTTCAAACAAAAAAGGGCCAAAAAAACCCAGAAAAAGAAGCCCAAAAAAAAAGGGCAATAACCGACCAAACTAAAGAAACACGACCCACTAACAGTAAATCGAAAAACATCACAAAGATTAAACTGGCAAACCCGGACATTCACTACCATCCTAATCATCTTTCGAAAGAATACCCAAAGAACAAACAACACGAATCATAAAGACTTGCACCATATATAGTGAAGGGGAGAATCGAGAGTTTTTACTAAAGTAATTCATCAAAAAATGAGTGATCAAGAAAGAAAAAAGCCAAAGACCAGATTAACGAAACCCGAGCAGAGCAAAAAGCAACATCGGAAACAATCCCAAAGATAATCGGAATTATAATCGAACAAATCCAAAATCAATCGGAAACCTATTTGCAATCACCCAACTCAATCGGAATTAACAATCGGAAACCCAATTTGCGATACCCAAAAATAGAACAAATTCCTAAATCAATCGGAACTAAAAACCGTCACGAGCTCGCATAACGCATATAACACACCCACTGTTGCTGCGCTTACTTCTACAAAACAAAATCCCACTCAGAATTTTGATCGAAAATGGATTCTCTTGTGTCAAAGTAATCCATGTAATCAAAACCGTAAAAGAAATTGAGTCCGTCGAACTCAAGTGAAAAAACCGTCCTCCGGCAAAGACTCCCACAACTGAAAAATCCCCGACGACCGCAGAGGAATAATAGTGAGGAAAGCCAGAAATCTCATTGAAACAATAAGACGAACATGAAAAGTGCAAATAATCAAGAACCGAAATCGCTAATTTTCATGAACCCATAACCAGAACCAAAAATCTAAAAAAGATCTATCACACAAATTCCAGAAATCACCAACTATCAGCAGAGATTTAAAATTGAAACTGATAACCTCAGTTAAATCGCGAAATCGAAAACCAGACGGTGCAGCACTATCGCATCGGCGCCGAAATTTTCCCCGATCAAAAACCGTCCGCAAAAACCGCCTTTGAAAAATCTGATGAGTCAGCGAAAACGGCAAGAATTCCGCTTTAGTTGGAACCGATGTAGAGAATTCCGACTCGTTCGCCTTCGAATTCAGGGCAGAGGAAACTGCCTTAACCGCTGTGGCCGGAAATCTTTATCGAAGAAATGGGTTAATCTCTTTGGAGAATTGAAGCGTTGAATAGACATCTTGAATCGCCAAGAATTGTGCGAAAATGGAGATAAATGGGTCAAAACCCAATGTTGGGTGTCGTGCCGTGTGACTAAGACACATTCTTAGAAGACGAAACCGATAATTGAAGCAGTGTTGACCGTATAGAAAATCGTGTGGAAATCAATCTGAAAATGAATCCTCCATTTAGTGATTATTGTAATTCTTGACGTCATGAACGAAATCTTGATAGAAAAAAACTTCCGAAATGTAGAGAGAAGGGAGAGCTTCTCTCTCTACATTTTCACTCCTCTTTTAATTTTCACTCCTTATTTTTCCTCTTTTTGCATGCTAAAACATAAATCTACTGTGTTTTTGTAAGATTCTGAATAATCTCGGTATGGCTCTCGATATATCATTAAGTTTTATGTTTTTGCATTCAAAAGGTTTATTTATCGTTCTTTTCCATCCATTATCTATATCATGTGTAGTTTTTAGAGTGTTATTATCGATAACTAAACTTTGTCATAACTAGTAATTTTTTGTTTTGTTGATACAAAACACTATTTAAATGATCATTTCACTCCAATGGTTATTAATTAAGGTAAGAAAAGATCTTTCATAGTTCCAATGGATCTAAAATTAGTGTAACAAACACTCCTTTTTTTTCCTCTTTGCATGCTAAAACATAAATCTATAGGATTTTTGTAGGATTCTGAATAATCTCGGTATGACCCTCGATAATTCAATAATTTTTATGTTTTTGCATTCAAATGGATTATTTATTATTTTTTTCCATCCATTATCAGCATTAGGTGTAGTTTTTAGAGTGTTATTATGGACAACTAAACTTTGTGATAACTAGTTATTTCTTGTCTTATTGATACAAAACAATATTGAAATGATCATTTCACTTGGATCTAAAATTAGTCTAACAAACACTCCTTATTTTTCCACTATTTGCATGCTAAAACAGAAATCTATAGGGTTTTTGTAGGATTCTGAAAAATTTCGGTATGACCCTCGATATATCATTGAGTTTTTATGTTTTTGCATTCAAATAGTTTATTTATCGTTCTTTTCCATCCATTATCAGTATTAGGTGCAGTTTTTAAAGTGTTATTATCGACAACAAAATTTTATGATAACCAGTTATTTTTTGTCTTATTGATACAAAACACTATTGAAATGATCATTTCACTCCAATAATCATTAATTAAGGTAAGAAAAGTACTTTGAAAGTTCCAATAAAACTCAAATTAGTCTAACAAACACTCCTTATTTTTCCTCTTTTTGCATGCTAAAACATAAATCTACAGTGTTTTTGTAAGATTCTGAATAATCTCGGTATGACTCTCGATAAATCATTAAGTTTTATGTTTTTGCATTTAAAAGGTTTATTTATCGTTCTTTTCCATCCATTATCTGTATCATGTGTAGTTTTTAGAGTGTTATTATAGATAACTAAACTTTGTCATAACTAGTTATTTTTTATTTTGTTGATACAAAACACTATTGAAATGATCATTCCACTCCAATGATTATTAATTCAGGTAAGAAAAGATCTTTCATAGTTCCAATGGATCTAAAATTAGTCTAACAAACACTCCTTTTTTTTTTCCTCTTTTTGCATGCTGAAACATAAATCTATAGGGTTTTTGTAGGATTCTGAATAATCTCGGTATGACCCTCGATAAATCAATAATTTTTATGTTTTTGCTTTCAAATGGTTTTTTTATTGTTCTTTTCCATCCATTATCAGTATTAGGTGTAGTTTTTAGAGTGTTATTATAGACAACTAAACTTTGTGATAACTAATTATTTCTTGTTTTATTGATACAAAACACTATTGAAATGATCATTTCACTCCAATGATCATTAATTAAGGTAATAAAAGTACTTTGAAAGTTCCAATGGATCTAAAATTAGTCTAACAAACACTCCTTATTTTTCAACTATTTGCATGCTAAAACAGAAATCTATAGGGTTTTTGTAGGATTCTGAAAAATCTCGGTATGACCCTTGATAAATCATTGATTTTTATGTTTTTGCATTCAAATGGTTTATTTATCGTTCTTTTTCATCCATTATCAGTATTAGGTGTAGTTTTTAAAGTGTTATTATCGATAACAAAATTTTATGATAACCAGTTATTTTTTGTCTTATTGACACAAAACACTATTGAAATGATCATTTCACTCCAATGATCATTAATTAAGGTAAGAAAAGGACTTTGAAAGTTCCAATGAATCTCAAATTAGTCTAACAAATACTTTTTTTTTCCTCAAATTAAAGATATTATTGATAAAAGGGAAAAAAGAAAAAAAGGGACCACAACCCGGTCCAAGGTACCAAACCAAACAAAAAGGCCAAAAATCCCATAGGAGAGATCATAACCCGATCCAAGGTATGAAAGAAACACCCGTAAGGGTGTAAAAATAAGAAGTGACAAAACACTCCCTAAAGGAAATACCACCAAGAAACACCCAATAATGGTCACGAAGTGAATCAACCAAAAGAGAGGTTCCGATCATGAAGTCAGAAGCACATACACTTGACTCTAGACCATAACACCCATAAATGATTAGAACACCCACAAACAACTACAATTCCCAGCAAAATAAAATCAGCATCCTTAACCAATCTGAGAAAAGCAGACATGAGAGGCAAGAAAAACCAGCAGTGCCAAACACCGAAGAGATAATAAATCTGAAACACCGAAGATGATCCGAATAGACTATAAGAAACTCCAAGAGACCATAAATCTGAAACACCGAAGATGAGCAAAACCCAACATAACCAGCAAAATCATCGATCAGAAAACCCAGACCTAAAAAATGATCCAACTAATCCGAATAGACTAAGAGAACTCCTTGAGACAATTAATCGAACAAATTGTGTGCATCCAAATTTCGCAAATGCAAAACGCAATCCCAAATTTCGCAATCCCGAAACGTAAATACTCGAACAATGAAACTTGAATCAGAACTCAGTACAAATCAAAATCAGAAACTGACAAAATCCAATTAAGAACAACAACAGACCTAATTGATCCACCCAAGCGACCAAATAGAAAAATCAAGACAGAAAGTTTAAAACCCATAAAAAGTATCACAGATTCGAACCTGCGAATTGTCATCCTCAACGAATCCCAGAAAAGCAATTCAAAAAAATCTAAGCGAAATCGAACCAACTTACAGAGACTCCCAGATCCTCTCAATCTTCGAATCTGGGACAAATTAATCCGGAAAATGCTCCGTTGAGATAACTAGGACAGACCCAAGAAGAACGCCCCCTGCATAATCATGAAAATTTAATGCCCTCAGAAAAAATCCATTCTCCGTCGCAAACTCGCCGTCAAAATTCAGGCGACAACCCTTCCCCCTGTAAAAAACGAACCCAAGAATCCCTTCCTGAAACCGTTGAGCAACCGTGAAATCGTCGTCAAATCCAAGAATCTGACAATCCAAGAAATCGTCGAAAAAATCCGACGTCCAAGAAACCGTTAGATTTTCAAGAAATTGTTTAAGTGACGATAGGTTAATCTATGTAGAAATTTGAAGTGACGATTTTTCTCCAAAATGGAAACTGAAACGACGCCATTGAGAAACCGCCTTCATAGCGTTTTGTTTAGGATACTGGAAAGATGAAATGGAAAGAAAAATCCATGTGGAGAAGAAATGAATAGAAACATATCGGGAATGACAAATCTTGAAGAGTGTGCCATTTGTAATTGACTCCATGGAGTTTAGAAATCTATAGGGTTTTCCTCTTTTTGCATGCTAAAACATAAATCTATAGTGATGTGGATAGGGACGAAGGACCCATTAGATATAATGATCTAAGAACCCAACGTATAAAAATAAGCAGCGGATCTACCCAAATCGTGAATCTGGTTTGATCTTACTTAGAGCTAAAATGAACCTCGACCCGTTGGCTATAGAAAAAACCAAGAACCTCGGTATAGTTGAACGCCACAAGATCTTGCTCAAGAATCTTGATAAGTTCAATCTCACAAGAGAAATATTTATCCAATAATGGAATTTTCGTACTCAAAATTGTGTCCTTTTACAAAGGGATGTATCACCTTTTTATAGGCTGCAAACAACTCTTGAGGTGGCCTTCATTTATGAACAAATCATGAAGGCATTTTAATTCACTAATGTGAACACAATTAGGTGACCTTTAGACTAGAACTTAATAAATACTTAATAAACACACTTTGACTAAAAATGAAAAGTCATTCTTGAAGTGTCCTTGTGCATGGACGAAAATTTGTATGCTTGACTTCAAAATTGGGCCTTCTAAGAGTCCAACACTTCATGCAAAGTCCAGCCCATCAACTAGAACAATATTCTTCATTTGGCTCAAGTTAGAATTCACTTGGACTTTGTCTTTTATTTCCTCCACAAGTATCATCATGGCTTCCTTGATTTTCTTAGCTCTTGTGAATGCCCTTCTCGCACGACCAACGGATCCTCCTTGCTTGCATGGTTTTGTATGGACGGATTTCTATCATTCCCTTCCTCTTTAAAAGGATTTGTCCCCGAATCTGTATCACCAAGATAAGGAGAAAGATCAGTGACATTGAAAGTTGCACTTACGTTATACTCACCTGGAAGATCGAGTTTGTATGCATTGTCATTGATTCTTGCAATCACTTGAAAAGGTCCGTCTCCTCTTGGTTGTAGTTTTGACTTTCTCTTGGTTAGAAACCTTTCCTTCCTCAAATGCAACCATACCCAATCCCCGGGCTCAAATATAACTTGCTTCCGCCCTTTGTTTGCTTGCTTAATGTATTGCTCGGTTCTTTTCTCAATGTTGAGTTTCACCCTTTCATGCAACTTCTTAATCATCTCGGCTTTTACTTTACCATCAAGACTCGTACGTTCTTCAATGGGTATTGGAACGAGATCAAGTGGACTTAATGGATTAAAGCCATAGACAACTTCAAAAGGAGAGTGATTAGTAGCAGAATGAACACTCCTATTATAAGCAAATTCAGCAAATGGCAAACAATCCTCCCAATTTTTCAAGTTCTTTTGTATCAAAACTCTAAGCAATTGAGACAAAGTTCTATTAACGACTTCAGTTTGTCCATCCGTTTGGGGATGACATGTAGTAGAAAATAGAAGTTTAGTCCCCAATTTACTCCATAACACACGCCAAAAATGACTCAAAAATTTTGCATCTCTATCACTTACAATGGTTCTTGGTACTCCATGTAAACGGACAACTTCCTTAAAGAATAAATCAGCAATATGAGTTGCATCATTAGACTTATTACATGAAATGAAGTGTGTCATTTTTTAAAACCTATCAACAACAACAAACACAGAATCCTTACCTCTCTTTGTTCTTGGCAAGCCTAGAACAAAGTCCATGGATATATCTACCCAAGGTTCACTTGGTATGGGTAAAGGTTTGTACAACCCATGTGGATGCACTTTTGATTTAGCTTGCATACATGTTATGCACCTTTCACACACTCTTTCAACATCAACATGCATTTTAGGCCAAAAGAAATGATCACACAAAATATTCAACGTTTTGTGTACCCCAAAATGCCCCATTAGACCTCCCTCATGAGCTTCTCTCACAAGTAACTCTCGCATAGAACAATTAGGAATGCAAAGCTTAGTTTCACGAAACAAGTATCCCTCATGTCTATAAAACTTCTCAAATGCAACATGCTCACAAGCCAAATATATAGAAGAAAAATCATAATCATCAACATACATGTCCTTAATTAATTCAAAACCAAGAAGTTTATAACTCAATGTAGTGATCAATGCATGCCTCCTAGATAATGCATCAGCATCAATGTTTTCTTTTCCCTTTTTATACTTAATCACATATGGAAATGACTCAATGAATTCCACCCACTTTGCATGCCTCTTACTAAGCTTACCTTGACCCTTGAGGTATTTGAGAGATTCATGATCCGTATGAATAACAAACTCTCGTGACCACAAGTAGTGTTGCCATGTCTCCAAAGCTCTCACTAAAGCATACAACTCCTTGTCGTACGTTGGATAGTTCAATTGAGCTCCCTTCAGCTTTTCACTAAAGTAAGCAATTGGCTTTCCATCCTGCATCAAAACAGCTCCTATACCCACTCCAGATGCATCACTTTCAAGTTCAAAGTTTTTATTAAAGTTAGGCAACGCAAGAATTGGAGCAGTAGTAAGTTTTTCTTTCAAAAGATTGAATGCATGTTCTTGCTTTTCTCCCCAAAGAAATCCAACCTCTTTTTTTACAATTTCATTTAAAGGTGCAGCAATGGTGCTAAAGTTTCTAACAAATCTTCGATAGAAACTAGCAAGACCATGAAAACTTCTTACTTCAGAAATGTTTTTAGGAGTTGGCCAATCAAGAATAGCTTTGACCTTATCCTTTTCCATCTCAATTCCATCAGCACTCACAACAAAACCAAGAAAAACAACTTTATCCATGCAAAATGAACACTTCTTAAGATTAGCATACAAAGATTCTTTTCTTAAGGTGTCTAACACAAATCGCACATGGTCAAGATGTTCTTCTAAACTTTTACTATATATAAGAATATCATCAAAGTACACAACCACAAACTTTCCAATGAATTCACGCAAAACATAGTTCATTAATCTCATGAAAGTACTCGGTGCATTAGTTAAACCAAACGGCATTGCCAACCACTCATATAAACCATATTTTGTTTTGAAAGCAGTTTTCCATTCATCACCCTCTTTAATCCTTATTTGATGATAGCCACTTTTCAAATCAATTTTAGAGAACAACACAGCACCATACAATTCATCAAGCATATCATCTAACCTAGGAATAGGATAGCGATACTTTACCGTAATTTTGTTGACGGCGCGACAATCTGTGCACATTCTCCATGTTCCATCCTTCTTGGGAACCACAATTACCGGAACGGCACAAGGACTCATGCTTTCTCAAACCTTGCCTTTGGTCATCAATTCCTCCACTTGTCTTTGAATTTCCTTTGGTTCCTCAGGATTAGTTCAATAAGCTGGTCGGTTTGCACCTGGGATGAAGTCAATTTGATGTTCGATTCTTCTTAATGGTGGTAAACCATTCGGTTCCTCCTCCGAAAAGATATCATCGTACTCCTGCAAAAGAGACTCAAAAGAACTAGGCAAAGAAGATGTTAACTCGTTAGTGTTCAAAAAGGATTCCTTATGTACCAACACCAACACAATCTTTTTTCCCTCTAAGGCTCTCTTTAGTTCACTCCCTATCCAATTTCTTTTCTCCCTCGGAAACACTCAAATCCGCCCTCTTATTTTTTTTCACTCTTTTTTTTGCTCACATTTTGTTCCTCACTATCATTTTTTTTTCTCTCAGCTTCACTAGTTGTCCTTGTCGTTGAATTTTGATTTGATCTTCATGAACCTGTAGTGGAGTTAAAGGAACAAGCACATACGTCTTGTTTTGGTGTTTTACTGTGAATCGATTTAGATACCCATCATACACCACTCGCCTATCAAACTGCCATGGTCTCCCCAAAAGAATATGACTTGCATGCATTGGTACCACGTCACACAAAACTTCATCTTCATACTTGCCAATAGAGAATGAAATCAAAACTTGCTTAGTTACCCGAATTTCTCCACAATCATTAAGCCATTGAAGCTTATATGGATTAGGATGTTTCGTCGTTTTTAAACCAAGTTTCTCCACCATTTCTGTACTAGCAACGTTAGTACAACTTCCACTATCAATAATTAACACACATACCTTTTTTTGAACCAAACATCATGTATGGAAGATGTTTTCTCTTTGTTGTTCAGCCTCCCCCACCTTTGCTTGTATGTTTAACGCCCTCCTTACAACTAAAAATTGTTCACCCGGTACAGGTTCCTCAATTTGCTCATCACCACTTCCTCCATCATTCTCACCTTCAGACTCAATCTCCCCGTTTTCCCTTAGAATCATTACTTTCTTGTTTGGACATTCAGATGCAATATGACCATGTCCATTACAACAAAAGCATTTAATATCACGACTTCGAGAAGGCGTAGAGATGTTACCTTTTCCTTTGTCTGACTCGCTAGGCTTGGTTTTTGATGTGTCCCCTTGAGTTTTTGAAGTACCTCCAAAAGCTGTCTTAGAAACCCCTTCTTTCATCTTGCTCGAAGATTGAAAATTTTGCGGGTAACTTCTTTGCATGGAACCCTTCCTCTTTAGTTGCTTTTCCACTTTTATGGTTGTATGTACCAAGTCATCAAGTTCCACATAGTGTTGAAGCTCCACAACGTTAGCAATATCTCTATTTAGCCCGTTCAAGAAACGTGCCATAGTTGCCTCCCGATCTTCTTCAACGTTTGCCCTAATCATGGCAACCTCCATCTCCTTGTAGTATTCGTCCACAGTTTTCGTGCCTTGAATCATAGATTGGAGTTTTTGATACAATTCACGAAAATAATGAGAAGGTACGAACCTCTTACGCATGATTGATTTCATTTCAGCCCATGTAGCAATAGGCCTTTCTCCATATCGCCTTCGATTTGAGACAAATTGATCCCACCAAACTATGGCATAGTCGGTGAACTCAACCGTAGCAAGTTTTACTTTCTTCTCCTCAGAGTAGTTGTGACAATCAAAGATAAGTTCTACCTTCTTTTCCCACTCTAAATATGCTTCTGGGTCGCTCTTTCCATGGAAAGCAGGAATGTGCATTTTGATGCTTCCCAAGTTCCGATCCACTTCATTGTTTTGTCTCCTTCGACCTCTTCTCCGTTCACCTCGATGAACAGCCCCCAACTCGTCATTCTCCTCTTCCGTTTCTGCCTCGTCGCTATGTCTTCCCTGATTGGCAAATGGATTTCTTTGTTCGTTTGGTGTAGGCTGCTCCAATTGTTCTATACGTTCTGTAATGCCTTCAAGAATATTTCCTAGCCGTGCAAATTGTTGTTGCATGGCTTGTAGGGTGAAAGCTTCTTGTTGATTATTTGGAGTTCCTGCCATCTTCTCACAAACACTCGTGTATCACTAAAAAATGTCCTCACAATTCACTCGTGCATCACTCTTTGGCTTTTATCTCCCCTCTAATAAGCTCACCACTCTAGCCTTTTACCACTCAATACTTGAGAACTAAATCAAGCTTTGAACAATTTCCAGCGACACTCAACAATCCCTTAGTCCTATAGAATTAGGGAACAGGGAATTCTTGAAACTGTATCTCGTAGAAGAATGAAAAATTCAACGAACTTTTTTTTTGTTTGAACATCTCTTTTTTTTTTTTTGACGTTTTGCTTTTTTTTTTTACAACTAAAGATAATCAGATCAATACCAGATTGCTCTGATACCAACTGATGCGGATAGGGACGAAGGACCCATTAGATAAAATGATCTAAGAACCCAACGTATAAAAATAAGCAGCGGATCTACCCAAATCGTGAATTTGGTTTGATCTTACTTAGAGCTAAAATGAACCTCGACCCGTTGGCTATAGAAAAAACCAAGAACCTCGGTATAGTTGAATGCCACAAGATCTTGCTCAAGAATCTTTATAAGTTCTCAAATAGAAACAATCTCACAAGAGAAATATTTATCCAATAATGGAATTTTCGTACTCAAAATTGTGTCCTTTTACAAAGGGATGCATCACCTTTTTATAGGCTGCAAACAACTCTTGAGGTGGCCTTCATTTATGAACAAATCATGAAGGCATTTTAATTCACTAATGTGAACACAATTAGGTGACCTTTAGATTAGAACTTAATAAATACTTAATAAACACACTTTGACTAAAAAAATGAAAAGTCATTCTTGAAGTGTCCTTGTGCATGGACGAAAATTTGTATGCTTGACTTCAAAATTGGGCCTTCTAAGAGTCCAACACTTCATGCAAAGTCCAGCCCATCAACTAGAACAATATTCTTCATTTGGCTCAAGTTAGAATTCACTTGGACTTTGTCTTTTATTTCCTCCACAAGTATCATCATGGCTTCCTTGATTTTCTTAGCTCTTGCCTTTGTGAATGGCCCTTCTCGCACGACCAACGGATCCTCCTTGCTTGCATGGTTTTGTATAGACGGATTTCTATCATATAGGGATTTTCTAGGATTCTGAATAATCTCCGTATGACCCTCGATAAATCATTAAGTTTTATGTTTTTGCATTCAAAAGGTTTATTTATCATTCTTTTACATGCCTTATTTGTATCATGTATAGTTTTTAGAGTGTTATTATAGACAACTAAACTTTGTGATAACTAGTTATTTCTTGTCTTATTGATACAAAACACTATTGAAATGATCATTTCACTCCAATGATCATTAATTAAGGTAATAAAAGTACTTTGAAAGTTCCAATGGATCTAAAATTAGTCTAACAAACACTCCTTATTTTTCCTCTATTTGCATGCTAAAACAGAAATCTATAGGGTTTTGTAGGATTCTTAAAAGTCTCTCTATGGCCCTCGATAAATCATTCATCTTTTATGTTTTTGCATTCAAATCGTTTATTTATGATAATCAGTTATTTTTTGTCTTATTGATACAAAATATTATTGAAATGATCATTTCACTCCAATGATCATTAATTAAGGTAAGAAAAGTACTTTGAAAGTTTCAATGGATCTCAAATTAGTCTAACAAACACTCCTTATTTTTCCTCTTTTTGCATGCTAAAACATAAATCTATAGGGTTCTTGTAGGATTCTAAATAATATCGGTATGACCCTCGATAAATCATTAAGTTTTATGTTTTTGCATTCAAAAGGTTTATTTATCGTTCTTTTCCATCCTTTATCTGTATCATGTGTAGTTTTTAGAGTGTTATTATCGACAACTAAACTTTGTCATAACTAGTTCTTTTATGTCTTACTGATACAAAACACTATTGAAATGATCATTTTACTCCAATGATCATTAATTAAGGTAATAAAAGTACTTTGAAAGTTCCAATAGATCTAAAATTAGTCTAACAAACACTCTTTATTTTTTCTCTTTTTGCATTCTAAAATAGAAATCCATAGGATTTTTGAAGGATTCTGAAAAATCTCCGTATGACCCATGATAAATAATTGATTTTTCATGTTTTTGCATTCAAATGGTTTATTTATCGTTCTTTTCCATCCATTATCTGCATTAAGTGTAGTTTTTAAAGTTTTATTATCGACAACTAAACTTTGTGATAACTAGTTATTTTTTGTCTTATTAATACAAAACACTATTGAAATGATCATTTCATTCCAATGATCATTAATTAAGGTAAGAAAAGTACTTTGATAGTTCCAATGGATCTAAAATTAGTCCAACAAACACTCCTTATTTTTCCTCTATTTGCATGCTAAAACATAAATCTATAAGGTTTTTGTAGGATTCCAAATAATCTCGGTATGTCCCTCGATAAATCATTAAGTTTTATGTTTTTGCATTCAAAAGGTTTATTTATCGTTCTTTTACATCCTTTATCTGTATCATGTGTAGTTTTTAGAGTGTTATTATAGACAACTAAACTTTGTGATAACTAGTTATTTCTTGTCTTATTGATACAAAACACTATTGAAATGATCATTTCACTCCAATGATCATTAATTAAGGTAAGAAAAGTACTTTGAAAGTTTCAATAGATCTAAAATTAGTCTAACAAACACTCCTTATTTTTCCTCTATTTGCATGCTAAAACAGAAATCTATAGGGTTTTGTAGGATTCTTAAAAGTCTCGCTATGACCCTCGATAAATCATTCATTTTTTATGTTTTTGCATTCAAATTGTTTATTTATCGTTCTTTTCCATCCATTACCAGTATTAGGTATAGTTTTTAAAGTGTTATTATCGACAACAAAATTTGATGATAACCCAGTTATTTTTTGTCTTATTGATACATAACACTATTGAAATGATCATTTCACTCCAATGATCATTAATTAAGGTAAGAAAAGTACTTTGAAAGTTTCAATGGATCTCAAATTAGTCTAACAAACACTTCTTATTTTTCCTCTTTTTGCATGCTAAAACATAAATCTATAGGGTTTTTGTAGGATTCTAAATAAAATCGGTATGACCCTCAATAAATCATTAAGTTTTATGTTATTGCATTCAAAAGGTTTATTTATCGTTCTTTTCCATCTTTTATCTGTATCATGTGTAGTTTTTAGAGTGTTATTATCGACAACAAAACTTTGTCATAACTAGTTCTTTTTTGTCTTACTGATACAAAACACTATTGAAATGATCATTTCACTCGAATGATCATTAATTAAGGTAATAAAAGTACTTTGAAAGTTCCAATGGATCTAAAATTAGTCTAACAAACACTCCTTATTTTTTCTCTTTTTGCATGCTAAAATAGAAATCCATAGGATTTTTGAAGGATTCTGAAAAATCTCCGTATGACCCATGATAAATAATTGATTTTTCATGTTTTTGCATTCAAATGGTTTATTTATCGTTCTTTTCCATCCATTATCTGCATTAAGTGTAGTTTTTAAAGTTTTATTATCGACAACTAAACTTTGTGATAACTAGTTATTTTTTGTCTTATTGATACAAAACACTATTGAAATTATCATTTCATTCCAATGATCATTAATTAAGGTAAGAAAAGTACTTTGATAGTTCCAATGGATCTAAAATTAATCTAACAAACACTCCTTATTTTTCCTCTATTTGAATGCTAAAATAGAAATCTATAGGGTTTTTGTAGTATTCTGAAAAATCTCGGTATGACCCTCGATAAATCATTGATTTTTTTTTATGTTTTTGCATTCAAATGGTTTATTTCTCATTCTTTTCCATCCATTATCAGTATTAGATGTAGTTTTTAAAGTGTTATTATCGAAAATAAAATTTTATGATAACCAGTTATTTTTTGTTTTATTGATACAAAACACTATTGAAATGATCATTTCACTCCAATGATCATTAATTAAGGTAAGAAAAGTATTTTGAAAGTTCCAATGGATCTCAAATTAGTCTAACAAACACTCCTTATTGAACCTAAAATTAAAGATATTATTGATAAAAAATAAAAAGAAAAAACCTAGAGCCATATGATCACATGTCGATCAAGATACCGGACCCTCGTTAAAAAACCTTTGATGGCAAAACCCTCCTTGGGAAAAATCTATCAAAGGGAAAAAAAGAGATAGTTCTCTAAAAAGATACATCATTAAAGCATAAAAGAACATCTTCAAAAACATCAAAAAAATACCTAAAAAATGACTAATGATATCCACCAAGATTGGGCCAAAACAAGCAGCCCAAATAAAATTCCAACAATCAAAATCCATTCCACAATGGCAACCCCGAAAGTCCACCAAAGACTTGGCCATTAGAATCATAACAGGACCCTTTCGGCCACCAGCCCTCCAAGATTGAACCATCCCCGAAGAGATAAAAGCCAAATAGCAAATCCAATGAATGACCAACACCAAACAAGCAACTCTAACAACCAAACTAAAAGGCTGCCAAATCCCAAAGCAACCATAAAATCTACAATAACCAACACAATCGTAAAGCCACAACTTTAATAAAAGAAGACAACAATTACAATAAAGACCCCCAAAAACAGCCACTATACAAATAAAATCATTAGGAAACCATTTAAAAACCCAAACAACAGCAGCCAAACCCGTAAACAAATCAATACCACCAAGGAACTCAAAAACACCATTCACAAGACCCAAAAAATCGACAAAAGTAACCCAAAAACACAGCACCTCACAAGGAAAACCCAATAAATAGGGCTTAAAAAAGACAATAAACCCAACTTGAAAAGAGGCATAAACCAACCAAACAAGCTAAACAACATATTGAACTTATCAATAATACCAAACAAGTAGGCATAAGAACATAAGCAGGCCACCAAATAAAGAATGCAAAAAAACCATATCGAAAAATAAGCTGCAAACAAACAGCGATATATCACCAAACAAACAAAAAAATAAATCATTTAGAACTCGAAGAAGAGCCGTGCTCAGGCGGCTTGAAAAAAGCAGGGGCTGAATTTCCACCCCCATCCCAAATTCGATCCGCCACCTGTTTCATCATAAGAAAGTCAGGTCCCTTAGAAGCATTAACAACAACCAAATTATTATTAGCATTAGTATACGAAGTTTTCTTAAGAATAGATTTTAACGTGCCCCCTTTATCATTTAAAGGAACCTCCAATTCAACAGGGGGCTGCTCATTATCTTTACAGAAATTCAGAATATCATGGCTAACTTCAACCGAAGCAGCCCCACCCAAGTTTTTAGAACAGTCAACAATTAAATTTGAATCAACTAAAATATCCTTTCCTAAGACATCCTCTCCATCTACAGATTCCTCCAAAGCCTGAGAATCAAGGGCCTTAAAACTATTAATCGAAAGAAAATTAGAATCCAAAACCTGATCAGATTTCCTAGAATCTATTTTAGCAACAACAGAAACATCATTACCCGAAACAACATTAGGGGATATCGGACGAATCCTCCCCTCCTCCTTATTAACAATTCTACAATTATCTAAACAATGCCCTATAATACTACAATGAGTACAAAAGGGAGGCAAATTTTCATATTTAATAGAAACAAAAGAACTGTAGCCATCCCTTTCAATCATTACTTGTTCCTGATAAGGACTAGCAAAAACGATTTCCACCAAAACACGAGCGAAATGACCAAAGATTTTATTTAAACAGCGTTCATCAATTTTAATAGGCGTACCTATCGCAGAAGCAATACCAAGGATGATCGAAGGATGCCAATACTCTAAAGGAAGCTCAAGGATTCGAATCCATACCTGAGCAACAGACGAACTTACCTTGTAGGGTTGAAATCCCTAACCCAACGACTTAACCGAATCGTCCCCGGAGAGAGATTCCAAATGGTTCTGTTGAAAACACGATCTCTATCCGCCGAATTAACAAAAGAAATATTATAGAAACCCTTCCCCAAGGGTATCAGTCTCCAAGAGCTCTCAATCACCTTCCATAAGAGCGACAACTTCTGCTTCAAGGCCTCAACAGAAAATGGCTTCTCATTCTTGACGGAAAAAACACGGCCAATGATCGAATTACGGTATTCATCAACACCCTTTTTATACAAATCTTCGTCAACCACAACAGAGAAGAAACCCCCTTTATTAATAGCTTTACAGATCGGTTGTTGAACACCAGCCGAAGCGTCAACAACCCTAGCAAAAGACCTTGGAAGATCCGACGAGGACATAGGCACCGGAGACGGACTCTCACGAGACAACTACTGCGGAAGTGGCGGAAACTGTGTATCGAAAGGGCTGCGATTAACAGCGTTGAACAGTGTTGAATTCTGGCGTTGAACTGCCGAATCGTTGGCAGGTATCTCGACATTGAAAGAAGGTTGGAGATTTGTATCGAAATTCACCTGATTTGAATTTGTATTGAAATTTGAATCTAATGTGTTTTTGGCAGTTGAGATTTTCTGGAAATTAGAATCGAAAGAGATATGGGTTTGCGCAGAGTTGAACGTATCCAACGGAATCGGATGAGAATGGGTTGAGGAAGGAAATAAATTTGTGTCGATGGTGGGATGGGCATTAGATTCTGGAATCGATAACTTGTTCATATCCACAAGATTCGGCTGCGGTGGATACTCAGAATCGGAAAAGGGAACGGCAGAAGGGACTGTAGGAATTGGCGACGGGGAAGAACCCTCTAAAGGCCTCTTTCCTTGTGAAATAACCTCTCGTTGGAACACCTAATAAAGGGAACCAACAAGATTTGTAAAGAAATCAGAATTAGCAGATGGAAGAGACTCAATCGAAAATGAACAGTCTATGAGCGAAGTTTCCAAGAAAGTAGAGAGAGGAGAGAGCGATTTTAGAGAGAGAGAGCATTTTCCTCTTTTTCCATGCTAAAACATAAATCTACAGTGTTTTTGTAAGATTCAGAATAATCTCGGTATGACTCTCGATAAATCATTAAGTTTTATGTTTTTGCATTCAAAAAGTTTATTTATCGTTTTTTTCCATCCATTATCTGTATCATGTTTAGTTTTTAGAGTGTTATTATCGATAACTAAACTTTGTCATAACTAGTTATTTTTTGTTTTGTTGATACAAAACACTATTTAATTGATCATTTCACTCCAATAATTATTAATTAAGGTAAGAAAAGATCTTTCATAGTTCCAATGGATCTAAAATTAGTGTAACAAACACTCCTTTTTTTTTTTTCTCTTTTTGCATGCTAAAACATAAATCTATAGGGTTTTTGTAGGATTCTGAATAATCTCGGTATGACCCTCGACAAATCAATGACTTTTATGTTTTTGCATTCAAATGGATTATTTATTGTTCTTTTCCATCCATTATCAGTATTAGTTGTAGTTTTTAGAGTGTTATTATAGACAACTAAACTTTGTGATAACTAGTTATTTCTTGTCTTATTGATACAAAACACTATTGAAATGATCATTTCACTCCAATGATAATTAATTAAGGTAATAATAGTACTTTGAAAGTTCCAATTGATCTAAAATTAGTCTAACAAACATTCCTTATTTTTCCACTATTTACATGCTAAAACAGAAATCTATATGGTTTTTGTAGGATTCTGAAAAATCTCGGTATGACCCTCGATAAATCTTTGATTTTTTATGTTTTTGCATTCAAATGGTTTATTTATCGTTCTTTTCCATCCATTATCAGTATTAGATGTAATTTTTAAAGTGTTATTATCGACAACAAAATTTTATGATAACCAGTTATTTTTTGTCTTATTGATACAAAACACTATTAAAATGATCATTTCACTCTAATGATCATTAATTAAGGTAAGAAAAAAGTACTTTGAAAGTTCCAATGGATCTAAAATTAGTCTAACAAACACTCCTTATTTTTCCTCTTTTTGCATGCTAAAACATTTATCTACAATGTTTTTGTAAGATTCTGAATAATCTCGGTATGACTCTCGATAAATGATTAAGTTTTATGGTTTTACATTCAAAAGGTTTATTTATCGTTCTTTTCGATCCATTATCTGTATCATGTGTAGTTTTTAGAGTGTTATTATAGATAACTAAACTTTGTCATAACTAGTTATTTTTTGTTTTTTTGATACAAAACAGTAATGAAATGATCATTTCACTCCAATGATTATTAATTCAGGTAAGAAAAGATCTTTCATAGTTCCAATGGATCTAAAATTAGTCTAACAAACACTCCTTTTTTTTTCCTCTTTTTGCATGCTGAAACATAAATCTATAGGGTTTTTGTAGGATTCTAAATAATCTCAGTATGACCCCCGATAAATTAATGATTTTTATGTTTTTGCATTCAAATGGTTTATTTATTGTTCTTTTCCATCCATTATCAGTATTAGGTGTAGTTTTTAGAGTGTTATTATAGACAACTAAACTTTGTGATAACTAGTTATTTCTTATTTTATTGATACAAAACACTATTGAAATGATCATTTCACTCCAATGATCATTAATTAAGGTAGTAAAAGTACTTTGAAAGTTCCAATGGATCTAAAATTAGTCTAACAAACACTCTTTATTTTTCAACTATTTGCATGCTAAAACAGAAATCTATAGGGTTTTTGTAGGATTCTGAAAAATCTCGGTATGACCCTTTATAAATCATTGATTTTTTATGTTTTTGCATATTTATCGTTCTTTTCCATCCATTATTAGTATTAGGTGTAGTTTTTAAAGTGTTATTATTGACAACAAAATTTTATGATAACAAGTTATTTTTTGTCTTATTGATACAAAACACTATTGAAATGATCATTTCACTCCAATGATCATTAATTAAGGTAATAAAAGTACTTTGAAAGTTCCAATGGATATAAAATTAGTCTAACAAACACTCCTTATTTTTCCTCTATTTGCATGCTAAAACAGAAATCTATAGGATTTTGTAGGATTCTTAAAAGTCTTGCTATGACCCTCGATAAATCATTCATTTTTTATGTTTTTGCATTCAAATCGTTTATTTATGATAACCAGTTATTTTTTGTCTTATTGATACAAAACATTATTGAAATGATCATTTCACTCCAATGATCATTAATTAAGGTAAGAAAAGTACTTTGAAAGTTTCAATGGATCTCAAATTAGTCTAACAAACACTCCTTATTTTTTCTTGAAATATGGGTAATATTATTAAAAAGAAAGAAGAAAAAAGAAAAACTAGAACCATATGATCACATTTCCATCAAGAGGCCGGACCCTCGCTAAAAAACCTTTGATGGCAAAACCCTCCTTAGGGAAAAATCCATCAAAGGGAAAAAAGAGATAATCCTCTAAAAAGGATATCGTAATAAGCACCAGAGAACATCATTTCTAAAAAATGGTAAAAAATGACCAAAATAAAAGGCCAAAACAGGTGGCCCAAGAAAGAATATCATGCAAATCATCAAACAAAGGAATCTTCAAGAAAACTGCCCAAACATCGAATCCAAAAAGCTGCCTAATCTCCAAACACAGCCAAATCTCATTTGGAACCCGACGAGGAGCCACGCTTAGACTGCTTAGCACCAGCCTTGTCCGACTTCTTAGGCTTATAAGCAGTAGGTTGCTTATCAGGAGGCAGCTTATCCGGTCCATCACGTTCCCAAATACGATCTGCAACCTGCTTCATTTTAAGAAAATCCGAACCCTCAGCTGCAGAAACAACTACTAAGTTAGCACGAGATGAAGGCTTCTTTAAAATAGATTTAATAGTCCCCCCTTTATCATTCAAAGGAATCTCAAAATCCACAACCGGGGATATAACAGCCCCTTTAGAAGACAAACCATCAGCCCTACTAATAACATCAGTAGAAACAACAGATTTATCAGCCCTACCATAGCTAACATCCCTACTAAAATGAACACAATCAGAATCAACAACAGATTTATCAGCCCTACTAAAATGAACACAATCAGAATCAACAACAGATTTATCAGCCCTACTAGAATGAACACAATCAGAATCAACAACAGATTTATCAGCCCTACTAGAGTTAACATCCCTACTAAAATTAACACAAACAGAATCAACAACAGTACCAACAGCCGTATTAGAAGAAGAATTATCCAAAATAGAACTATCAGAAAAACTTTTCAAACCCAGCCACGGGAACATGCCCCATCTCAATAACATCCTTTCCGGCAACAGGTTCTTCCAAAACCTGTGAGCCAAGAACATCAAACATGTTAGTACTACAAAAATTAACAGCACCAGTTTCATTATCCTTAGAGGATTTTTCAGAAATTGGTTCGAAAGAGAAAGAGTTAGCAATATGCGAAAAAGAACAATTCTGGCCAGCAACAGGTTCCTCAACCAAATTAGAAGGACAATTATCCAATTCACTACCCACAGCCTGCTTAGAAAAATCAGAAACAGGTTTAGAAGAACTATTTCCAAAAACAGTAGCAACCTTTGGAGAAACAGAGGTAATTTTCCCCTCTTCCCTATTCACAAATCTACAATTTTCCAAACAATGTCCAATAATACCACAGTGTGAACAAAAAGGGGGCAAATTCTCATATTTAATTACAACAAACGCACTATAACCATCCCTTTCTATCATAACTTGATCCTGATATGAATTGGCAAAATCAATTTCGACCAAAACACGTGCAAAATGACCATAAACTTTACTTAAAGAACGATCATCAATTTTTATTGGGGTACCTATTGCCGCAGCAATTCCTAGAATAATTGACGGATGCCAATATTCAAGAGGAAGCTCAAGGATACGAATCCATACCTGGGCAACCGAGGCACTCACCTTATAGGGATTAAAATCTTTAACCCATCTACTTAACCGAATCGAACCCGGCGCAAGATTCCAAGTAGTTCTGTTGAAAACCCGATTCCTATTTTCAAGATTCAAAAAAGAAATGTTGTAATAACCCTTGCCCAAGGGTATCATCCTCCAAGTAGACTCACGAACATTCCACAGCACAGATAACTTTTGCTTTAACACTTCTGTTGAAACTGGCTTTTCGTTCTTGACCGATAAAACACGACCGATTATTGAATTTCGAAGCTCATCCACTCCCTCATTATACAAATCCTTATCGACAAACACAGAGTAAAACTGTCCTTTATTAATCGGCTTACATATTGGGTGTTGTAATTCTGACGAAGCATTTAAAACCCTGGCAAAAGATTTGGGAAGCTCCGGCATCTTCGTCTGAACTACCTGAAAAGCAGATCGGGGAAGCGCCGGAAATTGACTCTGAGAATCGAAAGTCATGGGCAACTCCGAAGTCTCTGGAGTGTGAACAGCCTTAATAGTTGACTGGGTCAACGGCGGAAAATCTTGACGAAGCTCCGAAATCGGCGGATTCGAAGGAACCTGAGCCACCGTGGGAGAAGCCCTGGGTGGGTCAATGGCGGAAACTCTTGACGAATCTCCGAGGAAGGCGGTTTCGAAGAACAAGATTTTGAAAGATCCAGAGCCGCCGTGGAACAAGCCCTTGTCTGTGTCGGAAATTGATTGTCGTCGGAACATTGCGAATCGGTGGTGGGTTTATCGACCAGCGAATCTGAAACCGGCGATCGACCTTGAGAGATCGAGTTTTGTCCGTGAGTTGAAAATTCCTGTTGAAAAGCGTCGTGCAGCGATTTTACAAGATTTATCAAAAGCTTAGAATCAATATTCTGATGTGAAGAGGAGACTGCGTTATTTCTTTGGAAATTAGAGAAAATCGCCTCAAAATTTTGAATAATAGATGGATGAGAATCCATCGGTAAACGTGAAAGTTGAATAGTCAGCGCAGTTTCCGATGAGAGAGGAGAGAGCTTCTCTCTCTACATTTTTACTCCTTATTTTTCCTCTTTTTGCATGCTAAAACATAAATCTACTGTGTTTTTGTAAGATTCTGAATAATCTCGGTATGACTCTCGATAAATGATTAAGTTTTATATTTTTGCATTCAAAAGGTTTATTTATTGTTCTTTTCCATCCTTTATCTGTATCATGTATAGTTTTTAGAGTGTTATTATCGACAACAAAACTTTGTCATAACTAGTTCTTTTTTGTCTTACTGATACAAAACACTATTGAAATGTTCATTTCACTCCAATGATAATTAATTAAGGTAATAAAAGTACTTTGAAAGTTCCAATGGATCTAAAATTAGTCTAACAAACACTCCTTATTTTTTCTCTTTTTGCATGCTAAAATAGAAATCCATAGGATTTTTGAAGGATTCTGAAAAATCTCCGTATGACCCATGATAAATAATTGATTTTTCATGTTTTTGCATTCAAATGGTTTATTTATCGTTCTTTTCCATCCATTATCTGCATTAAGTGTAGTTTTTAAAGTTTTATTATCGACAACTAAACTTTGTGATAACTAGTTATTTTTTGTCTTATTGATACAAAACACTATTGAAATGATCAATTCATTCCAACGATCATTAATTAAGGTAAGAAAAGTACTTTGATAGTTCCAATGGATCTAAAATTAGTCTAACAAACACTCCTTATTTTTCCTCTATTTGCATGCTAAAATAGAAATCTATAGGGTTTTTGTAGGATTTTGAAAAATCTCGGTATGACCCTCGATAAATCATTGATTTTTTTATGTTTTTGCATTCAAACGGTTTATTTATCGTTCTTTTCCATCCATTATCAGTATTAGATGTAGTTTTTAAAATGTTATTATCGACAACAAAATTTTATGATAACCAGTTATCTTTTGTCTTATTGATACAAAACACTATTGAAATGATCATTTCACTTCAATGATCATTAATTAAGGTATGAAAAGTACTTTGAAAGTTTCAATGGACCTCAAATTTGTCTAACACTCCTTATTTTTCCTCTAAATGAAGATAATATTATAAAACGAAAAAACAAAAAACAACCTAAAGCCATATGATCACAAGTCGATCAAGAGGCCGGGCCCTCACTAAAAACCTTTGATGGCAAAACCCTCCTTAGGGATAAAATCCATCAAAGGGAAAAAGAGATAACCCTCTAAAATACAAAGGTTACAAAGATCAAAGGCAGCAAACCTTATACAAAAACAAACTGCCAAATATAAAATGCTACAAACAAACTGCCAAATAAGAGCATCAACCAACTCTAACATAAACCTTGTGCAAATCATCTTTAACTTGAGATTTTATGAAGTCAGGCTCTTGATCCCACCATTGGAAACCCTCATAATCCGTATATTTGGAAAGCAAATCAGCCACTTTGTTCCCCTCACGAAAGACTTGACAAAATCTTCCATCCATAGTCGAAAGAATGTCCTTAGCCATAAGCCATGCATTATGCCACCTCCAAGGAACACAAGCATTTGCAGCACCAAAAGCATAGATAACATAGGAAGAATCAGTTTCAAAATTACCCTTTTCCTGCCTCTCTCTCGCCGCAACAATTTCAATGACCCTAATAGCGCCTTCCTAGCTCGCATCAAAAGCAAAACCAAAATCGTGAAAAATAGCAAATGCACCAACAAACAAACCTCGCTGAATTTCTAAACACCCCCTCGAATCACCCCAGGAGCCCCTGTAGAACTACCATCAATATTGCATTTATAGAACCCAGCCCCCGGAGGAACCCATCTAACATTTCTAGTAACCTTAGGCTTTGGACTTCTAACCGGAACACCCAAACTGCCAAGAACAGCCCCCTCAATAAAAGGATCACTCATACTACCCATATCAATCCAAATTAGCTCCCTAATATGAGCTTTCATTCTACAAACAACAGCCCTAAACGGCAACACCCCCTCATCAAAAACCACCTCATTCCTAATTTTCCAAACCAACCAAACCCATGTCACAAAAATATACTTCCAAACAAAATCCATTTGAGAGCTTGACTTGAATTTAATAACCTGCAAAAGCAACTCATCAAATGTAGAATAAGGTAATAAAGATCTATTAAACGACGAGAAAAAATCACTCAACAACCTGGTGGTAAAAGGACAACAGCCATATAAATGATCCAAAGAGTCATTACTTGCAAAACACAAAGCACAAACGGAAGGACCATAAAAACCCCTTCGCTCCAAGAGATCCCAAGTAACAAGTTTCCTATGAACTGCCTTCCAAACAACAATAGATCTGCAAGGAGAGATTTTTGCATTCCAAATCCAATCACCCCAAGCGGGCTCCAGATAGTGAGGCCTAACACAATAATACGCAAGTTTAGAAGATAAATTCCCATGAAGAGAAGAAGTCCAAACCCTCCTATCAACAAATGGAACGACCGGGCGGAACCTAAAATATCATCAACAATATCAAAGATGTTTATTTAAAAAGTCTCCTCAATATGCCAACAACCATTAACAAAATAGCAAGAAATGGAATGATCTAAATGGCCCCATAAAAACTTGGGAACACCAATCCTTTCCACAATCTTATAACCCAACCAATTATCGGTCCAAAACCGAATAGAAGAAACATGACCCCTAATCCATTGAGAACTTTTATGAATAACATCATAGAATCTTCGAATACCGATTAAAGAAGACGGATATGCCTAATGCGTAAATCACAAGAATTTTTCCAATGCCTATCTCTAACAAACTTCAAACCATCACTAACAAAGATTAGTAATATTCCAAACAGTTTTCAAAACCAAAGCGAGTTAGAAAAAACAAGAGAACGAACACCAAGACCCCCTTCCGAAAAAGGAGCACAAACCTTACCCCAAGCAACATGAGCAAAAGCCTTGGAATTTATATTCCCAGACCCATATAAAATTCCTAACAAAGACTTTCAATTTTTTTCAAACAAGTAATCGGCCAACAATAGATTTTGAGAACATGAATCAAAGAAGGAATCACCACCGAGTTAACCAAATTAACCCTACCAGCCATGGACAAAGTAGAACCCTTCCAACGAGTAAGTTGACCAATAGTTTTATCAACAATCTTTTGAAAATACACAACCTTAGGACAGCCCCTAAAAATAGGGACACCAAGATAATCAAAAGGCTCACAACCTTCAACAAACCCAAGATGATTATACAAATACCTCTTAAACGACCTACGAACATGCTTACCATAAAAAACCTTTGTTTTATTAGAACTAACCTGCTGCCCCGAAACTTTTTCATAAAGATTTAAAACCTTTTTTAGATTCCGAACATTGGATTTTGAAGCATTCAAAAAGAGCATAACATCGTCCGCATATAAAACATAAATGGGCACAAACAAATTAGGCCTAGCACGAATTCTATCAAGCTTATTCCGCAAAGAAAACCTATCCAAAATTTTAACTAACACATCCTCAGTCATACAAAATAAAAGGGGGGATAAAGGGTCCCCTTGCCGAACACCACGGCCACAAGAAAACCAGCCCGTGGGAATGCCATTTACAAGAATGGATAAATGAGCAGAATTTAGAATTTCATGCACACATCTTATAAACCAATCATCAAAATTCATTAACTTCATAACATTCAAAATGAACTCCCAACTAATAGTATCAAAAGCTTTCATGATATCCAACTTTATAGCCATCCCACCAACCCTCGAATCAATATCAATACAATTATAACAATCAGAAGACACAACAATGCTTTCACAAATATCCTTTCCGGGAATAAAACCGTATTGCATCGGAGAAAGCACCAAAGACAGAATAGGCCCTAATCGAGATGCTATAATCTTAGTTAATATTTTGAAAAGAAAATTCCCAACAGCAATAGGCCTGTAATCCAAAATAGAACGAGCAGCTTTTTTCTTAGGAATTAAAGTCACAAAATAAGAATTCAGTCCAAACGGGATAAAGAGATATTTGAAAAAATAAATCACCATCTCATAAAGGTCATCCCTAATCACATCCCAAGCATTTTGAAAAAACACACCCCCAAAACCATCAGGACCCGGGGTACTATCTTTGGGAAGAGAAAAAACAGCTTTTTTAACCTCATTCAAATCAGGCACTCTAATTAACTCCAAATTTTGAACACTACTAATAACAGGCAGATTCAAAACATCAAGCAAATCATTATCAAAACACACCGAATCATTTTTAGCAAAAAGCTTCATATAATAATCCAAAATATGATTAGAAATCACTCCCTGATCGGACACTAAGTCCTCATTAATCTCAACTTGATTGAGAGGAGGCTGACTCAACCGGATCTTGTTAGCAATATGAAAAAAGCGAGTGTTTCTATCCCCATCTTTAAGCCAAGCCGTTCTGTTCTTTTGCGCCAAGAAAGCATTACGAACGTCCAGATTTTTATGCAAACGAACTTGAGCATCAACTTCCTCCTCAAATAACTCCGAACCATCTCCATGTTGATAACGCCTATTCTGAATATCCAACAGGTCCTTCAACGCCTTATCAGCCTCAGCAAAGACATTCCCAAAAGACTGCGTATTCCATACTTTCAACCTCCACTTAAGCCGCTTAAGTTTGCGAATAAATTTTTGAATCGGATCGCTAGAAACCAATTCCTCACCCCACGAAGTACTTATAACCTGCAAACACTCAGAATTAGCCAACCAAGCACTTTGAAACTTAAAAGGATAAGAACGTTTAGTAATAGTTCGAAAGCATTGGAAAAAAACAGGGTGATGATCCGAACAATGTCTTGGTAAAACCTCAGCACTAACATTAATCCAAAGATCTAAAAAAACAGGATTTAACAACACTCTATCTAACTTAGAAGCATTTAAAATAGCATTCTTAAATCTAGCAGTCCAAGTAAAAAATGGACCCTTAGTATCAGCTTCAATCAAATTAAGATCAGAAATAAAACCCCTAAAGTCCCTAACAGCAGCAGCCGAAGGCTTATTAAGACCTATACGTTCATGACTACCAAGGACCGAATTAAAATTCCCAATTAAACAAAGAGGCAAGGCAGGCAAATTAGCAATATCCTTCCAAAGAGAACGTCTATTCACATAAGCCCCATCCGCATGAACAAAACCTAAATGATAAACACATAAAGGCAAAGAGATGTGAATCACAATCACTTGAGAAGTCACAAGAACAATATCAGCAACATCAACCAAAGAAGAAGAGCCAAAAACCCAAATATTAGATAACATATTAGGCCTAACATTTTTACAAACCAATTTTAAACCAAGCGAATTCCAAAAACGAATAGGTATGGAATCAAAATCTACTTTCGGTTCAGCTAGAGCAAACCACACAGGTTTATATTTTGCAATTAATAAAGAAAGAACCGATTTGGTGGGATCATGTCGGATCCCCTGAGCATTCCAAAACAGCATGTTCATTGAGAACCCTTTCGTGAGCTGTGCCTAGGCAGCTTTTTTGAAGCAACCTCCACGTTTTTATCCGGCGGCAAAGGAGGAATTGATCCCCCACTCTCCCAGCTTCTTTGAGCAACCTGCTTCATAGCTAAAAACTCAGGATTGTTAGTATCAGAAACCACAACAAGATTATTAGATTTGACACGCGAAGACTTCCTCAAAATTGACTTGATAGTCCCCCCTTTATCATTAAGAGGGACCTCAACTTCCACCATCGACGACAAAGATTCCTTAACCACATCTCCCTGTCCCTCTTGAACCGTATCCAGACCCATCTCAACAGTATCTGCATTATCAGCACAAACAACATCAACAGTATCTATGTTATTATAGACCAAATCTACATTATCAGAATTAACCACATCTATATTATCAACGTTTCCTTCTGAATTTTGTTTTTCCGGCATAACTGAAGAATTATCATCCTCATCCAAAGCCTGCAAAACATCAAACTTATTAGGGGAATGATAATGAGTCAAATTTTTACCCACAGCCTGATTCCCATTAGGAGAAGGAGGCTCCATATGATCATCCCCCGAAGGTGGCTCCATACGAGAATCTGCCAAAGGGGATTTAGGAGAAACAGCTGGATTGCGAACATCCTCCCTGTTAACCAATCTACAATTTTCTAAAGAGTGACCAATGATACCACAGTGAGAACAGAAAGGTGGTAAATATTCATACTTAATAGACACAAAAGCACTGTACCCATCTCTTTCTATCATTACTTGTTCTTGGTAAGGATTTGCAAAATCAATTTCAACAAGAACTCGGGCAAAGTGCCCAAGAGTTTTATTCAAAGAACGATCATCAATTTTTATTGGAGTTCCAATTGCAGAAGCAATACCCAAAATAATAGAAGGGTGCAAATATTCTAACGGAAGCTCAAGGATACGGATCTAAACCTGAGCCACTGAGGCATTTACCTTATAGGGATTAAAATCCCTAACCCAGCGGCTTAGTCGGATAGAGCCAGGCGACAGATTCCAAGTGGTACGATTGAAGACCCGATCTCTGTCTTCAAGATTCGTGAAAAAAATGTTGTAGTAACCTTTTCCCAGAGGTATCAGCCTCCAAGAAAACTCGGATACCTTCCAGACTGCTGACAGTTTCTGCTTCAAGGCCTCTGAAGAAAGGGGTTTGTCGTTCTTGACAGTTAAAACTCGTCCAATGATTGAATTTCTGTGTTCTTCGACGCCCTTCTTATAGATCTCCTCATCAACAATCACCGAATGGAACGAGCCTTTATTGATGGGTTTACAGATAGAATGAAGGAACTCTGAAGAAGAGTCCACCACCCTAGCGAAAGTTTTAGGGAGGCGATTAAACGCCGCCGAAGTACCTGCTCCATCCGTCGGATTAGGGTTTTTCGGGTGGGTATTAGAAACATCATCGGAACCGATATGCATCTTTTGGAAAGTTGGGATTTGAACATTATCGGAACTTTGCGAATCTTGAGATAATTGACCAGAAAATGGTTCTTGAACTGGTTGCTTCCCTTGCGAAGAAATTTCACGTCGAAAAACATCAAAAAGAGTATTGAATAAGTGTTTAACAGAGTCAGATTCATGGATTGATGGATGAGAATCCATCGGAAACGTAAATGTGAACAGTCAGCGCGAATTTCGAGGAGAGAGAAGAGAGAATTTCGATGAGAGCATTGTAAACGTAAATGTGAACTCCTCTTTTTGCTTGCTAAAACATAAATCTATAGGGTTTTTGTAGGATTCTAAATAATCTCGGTATGACCCTCGATAAATCATTAAGTTTTATGTTTTTCCATTCAAAAGGTTTATTTATCGTTCTTTTACATCCTTTATCTGTATCATGTGTAGTTTTTAGAGTGTTATTATAGATAACTAAACTTTGTGATAACTAGTTATTTCTTGTCCTATTGATACAAAACACTATTGAAATGATCATTTCACTCCAATGATCATTAATTAAGGTAAGAAAAGTACTTTGAAAGTTCCAATGGATCTCAAATTAGTCTAACAAACACTCCTTATTTTTCCTCTTTTTGCATGCTAAAACATAAATCTACAGTGTTTTTGTAAGATTCTGAATAATCTCGGTATGACTCTCGATAAATCATTAATTTTTATGTTTTTGCATTAAAAAGGTTTATTTATCGTTCTTTTCCATCTATTATCTGTATCATGTGTAGTTTTTAGAGTGTTATTATCGATAACTAAACTTTGTCATAACTAGTTATTTTTTGTTTTGTTGATACAAAACACTATTTAAATGATCATTTCACTCCAATGATTATTAATTAAGGTAAGAAAAGATCTTTCATAGTTCCAATGGATCTAAAATTAGTGTAACAAACACTCCTTTTTTTTTCCTCTTTGCATGCTAAAACATAAATCTATAGGGTTTTTGTAGGATTCTGAATAATCTCGGTATGACCCTCGATAATTCAATAATTTTTATGTTTTTGCATTCAAATGGATTATTTATTGTTTTTTTTCATCCATTATCAGTATTAGGTGTAGTTTTTAGAGTGTTATTATGGACAACTAAACTTTGTGATAACTAGTTATTTCTTGTCTTATTGATACAAAACACTATTGAAATGATCATTTCACTCCAATGATAATTAATTAAGGTAATAAAAGTACTTTGAAAGTTCCAATGAATCTAAAATTAGTCTAACAAACACTCCTTATTTTTCCACTATTTGCATGCTAAAACAGAAATCTATAGGGTTTTTGTAGGATTCTGAAAAATCTCGGTATGACCCTCGATAAATCATTGAATTTTTATGTTTTTGCATTCAAATGGTTTATTTATCGTTCTTTTCCATCCATTATCAGTATTAGGTGTAGTTTTTAAAGTGTTATTATTGAAAACAAAATTTTATAATAACCAGTTATTTTTTGTCTTATTGATACAAAACACTATTGAAATGATCATTTCACTCCAGTGATCATTAATTAAGGTAAGAAAAGTACTTTGAAAGTTCCAATGGATCTCAAATTAAAGGTATTATTGATAAAAGAAAAAGAAAAAATGGTGGGACCGCAGCCCGGTCCAAGGTATGAAACAAATTTAAGAGATCACAACCCGATCCAAGGTATGAAAAACATCAAAGCAACTTGAAAAACCAAGCTGACAAGATACATCCAAAAGAAAATACATCAAACCCAAAAAAGGGTTTCAAGTGGAACTAATCAAAAACAGAGAGTCCGAACATGAAGTCAGAAGCACATGCACCAGTCGACCTCCAAACCCATTACAACAAGCATAAAATGCATTGGAACAGAACGGCAGGCAACAGGTGAAAGACTAGACTAAAGAGCAGCACACCCATATATGATTAGAACACCCACTGAAAACAACAAATCCAAGAAACAAAAAACTGCAGCCAGCAGCCAAAACACCAAAAAAAAACTACGCTAATAAAACGATCAAAAATTGCCCATATACTGACAATAGAGACAATACATCGAGCAAATTGTGTGCAACCCTTCAAAAATCAATCCCAATCCAGAATCCAACGTAACGTCACAAACAGACATTGAAATCTCCAACTCCAAACAAGAAATCCAAACAGGGAGAAACATGACACAGGAAATTATCCAAAATCAAACACCGATTTATACCCCAAATGTCACCTGAGAAATTGCAGTAAACCTCAACGAGGCTTTTAAAATTGAGTCCGACGCATTCTGTTACCTTGACAAATCTGAGACACAATTTACCTCCTCTTTTATCTGATGAGAATCCACCCACCAGCGAAGATCCCCGCCGCTGAAGAAACCGACGTGCGGTTGATAAAAATTGCAAACCGTCGAATAGCAAATCATCTGTTGAAAAACCTGTTGTCGCAAATTTAGAATCGCACTCAGCGCGATTTTTGGCCGAAATAGTCTCCGATGACAGCAGCAGAAAAATCCGCCGTTTGCGATCGCCGTTGAAATTATCGTAAGAGGTAATGGAAACCGCTGAAATCCAATCGAAAATTGATACAAACATCCTCCGCCGAAAATGACTGAATCGCCGCCGCCGCCGGAGCTTGAAACCCCATTCTTGACCCGCACTTCGCCACCGTAAACGCGATCGGAAAAATGTCGGAGTCTGAGACGCAGCTGGGTGTTTACCCCAATTCGAAAACCTCCGCAAGAAAGAGAAAGAAACGAAATTACTCGAGCAGATGTTACCCTGAATCTCGATCGGAGAAAGAACCGATGACGGCGACACCAAAACCAGTAAAATCCCGAAAAAAACCCATTGTTTTGAAAAGATTTCCTCCTGATTTTGGTTAATCTCATCGAATGAGATTTTGAAAATATTACCAGCAAGTAAAATGAAAAGAGTGCCTTGAATCTTGGATACCGTGATGGCCTCGAAAAAAGAGCAACCTCCTATCTTGAAAATCGGTGAAATATTGGTATAGATCCCATTGAATCTTATGCAGTCGCCCTTGAAGATATTTCTTTTCTTTAGTGAAATTATCATGAAAAGCAACAATGGTGAACGAAAATTTGAGAAATTAACTTCCTAAAACCTAGAGAGAGGAGAGAGCTTCTCTAGAAAGTCACAATGGATCTCAAATTAGTCTAACAAACACTCCTTATTTTTTCTCTTTTTGCATGCTAAAACATAAATCTACAGTGTTTTTGTAAGATTCTGAATAATCTCGGTATGACTCTCGATAAATCATTAAGTTTTATGTTTTTGCATTCAAAAGGTTTATTTATTGTTCTTTTCCATCCATTATTTGTATCATGTGTAGTTTTTAGAGTGTTATTATAGATAACTAAACTTTGTCATAACTAGTTATTTTTTGTTTTGTTGATACAAAACACTATTGAAATGATCATTTCACTCCAATGATTATTAATTCAGGTAAGAAAAGATCTTTCATAGTTCCAATGGATCTAAAATTAGTCTAACAAACACTCCTTTTTTTTTTCCTCTTTTTGCATGTTGAAACATAAATCTATAGGGTTTTTGTAGGATTCTGAATAATCTCGGTATGACCCTCGATAAATCAATAATTTTTATGTTTTTGCATTAAAATGGTTTATTTATTGTTCTTTTCCATCCATTATCAGTATTAGGTGTAGTTTTTAGAGTGTTATTATAGACAACTAAACTTTGTGATAACTAGTTATTTCTTGTTTTATTGATACAAATCACTATTGAAATGATCATTTCACTCCAATGATCATTAATTAAGGTAATAAAAGTACTTTGAAAGTTCCAATGGATCTAAAATTAGTCTAACAAACACTCCTTATTTTTCAACTATTTGCATGCTAAAACAGAAATCTATAGGATTTTTGTACGATTCTGAAAAATCTCGGTATGACCCATGATAAATCATTGATTTTTTATGTTTTTGCATTCAAATGGTTTATTTATCGTTCTTTTCCATCCATTATCAGTATTAGGTGTAGTTTTTAAAGTGTTATTATCGACAACAAAATTTTATGATAACCAGTTATTTTTTATCTTATTGATACAAAACACTATTGAAATGATCATTTCACTACAATGATCATTAATTAAGGTAAGAAAAGGACTTTGAAAGTTCTAATGAATCTCAAATTAGTATAAAAAATACCTTTTTTTCCTTTAATTTTATGATAACCAGTTATTTTTTGTCTTATTGATACAAAACACTATTGAAATGATCATTTCACTCCAATGATCATTAATTAAGGTAAGAAAAGTACTTTGAAAGTTCCAATGGATCTCAAATTAAAGATATTATTGATAAAAGAGAAAAAAGAAAAAAGGAGGGACCACAACCCGTTCTAAGGTTAAAAGAAAGATGAAAAACAAACAAAAGACAAATAATCGGGCTAAGCCCAAAAGAAAAATCTTAAATGAAACCCCAAGATACTTCAAGGATCCAAACTAGAAAGAAATATATAGGGTTTTTGTAGATTCTTAAAAGTCTCGAAGACGAACCACAAACTAAATCTCAAATTTTATGTTTTTGCATTCAAATCGAAATCAACAAGCCTAGCAACAAGCCTAGCAACAAGCCTTTAAAGTGTTATCATAGCGCTTTGAAGTAAAATGAAGAGAAATTGATACATAACAGGGTTTCAATGAGGCATTTCACTCCAACAAAATGTTAAGGCGCAAGAAAATGAAAGAACCAATGGATCTCAAATTAGTCTAACAAACACTCCTTATTTTTCCTCTTTTTGCATGCTAAAACATAAATCTACAGTGTTTTTGTAAGATCTGAATAATTACGGTATGACTTTCGATAAATCATTAAGTTTTATGTTTTTGCATTCAAATGGATTATTTATTGTTCTTTTCCATCCATTATCAGTATTAGGTGTAGGTTTTAGAGTGTTATTATAGACAACTAAACTTTGTGATAACTAGTTATTTCTTGTTTTATTGATACAAAACACTATTGAAATGATCATTTCACTCCAATGATCATTAATTAAGGTAATAAAAGTACTTTGAAAGTTCCAATGGATCTAAAATTAATCTAACAAACACTCCTTATTTTTCAACTATTTGCATGCTAAAACAGAAATCTATAGGGTTTTGTAGGATTCTGAAAAATCTCGGTATGACCCTTGATAAATCATTGATTTTTTATGTTTTTGCATTCAAATGGTTTATTTATCGTTCTTTTCCATCCATTATCAGTATTAGGTGTAGTTTTTAAAGTGTTATTATCGACAACAAAATTTTATGATAACCAGTTATTTTTTGTCTTATTGATACAAAACACTATTGAAATGATCATTTCACTCCAATGATCATTAATTAAGGTAAGAAAAGGACTTTGAAAGTTCCAATGAAACTCAAATTAGTGTAACAAATACTTTTTTTTCCTTTTTTTGCATGCTAAAACAGAAATCTATAGGGTTTTTGTAGGATTCTGAAAAATCTCGGTATGACCCTCGATATATCATTGATTTTTTATGTTTTTGCATTGAAATGGTTTATTTTTCGTTCTTTTCCATCCATTATCAGTATTAGGTGCAGTTTTTAAAGTGTTATTATCGACAACAAAATTTTATGATAACCAGTTATTTTTTGTCTTATTGATGTAAAACACTATTGAAATGATCATTTCACTCCAATGATCATTAATTAAGGTAAGAAAAGTACTTTGAAAGTTCCAATGGATCTCAAATTAAAGATATTATTGACAAACACTCCTTAAAAAAAAGAAAATGGTGGGACTAAAATAGAAATCTATAGGTAAAGATGGATTAATAAAAAAAAAAAGCCCAAATGACCCTCGAAAAATCATTGAATTTTTTATGTTTTTGCACATTCAAATGGTTTATTTATCGTTCTTTTCCACCCATTATCGTATTAGTTGTAGTTTTTAAAGTGTTATTAAAAATTCAAAATTTTAGGATAAAAACGCAATTTTTGTCTTATTGATACAAAAACTATTGAAATAATCATTTTACTCCAATGATCATTAATTAATGTAAGAAAACTATCTTCCAAGTTTAGAATACCTCAAATTTGTCTACAACAAACACTCATTATTTTTCACCTTTTTAATGAAGGAAAAGAAAATCTATAGATTTTTGTAAAGCAATCTATCGAAAGAACGAAAGATCAGCTCGATAAATCATTAAGTTTTATGTTTTTCCATTCAAAAAATTTATCCTTTTTAAATCTAAAACCCGAAGACCAAGATTGTTATTAAAAACAAAACTTTGTGATAACTAGTTATTTCGCGAACATCCAAAAAACACTATTGAAATGACCAAACTTTCACAAACCCATTAAGTTTTGATCATTAAAGGAAACATTGTGAAGAAGATAGAAAAAGCAAACCCCCAATCTTGGATCTAATTGAAAACCACTCCTTATTTTTCCTCTATTTGCATGCTAACATTCGAAATCTATAAGACAACATTAGGATTCTTAAAACTTTCCATGGCCCGATAAATCATTCCTTTTTTATGTTTTTGCATTCAAATCATTTCATTTATCGCCACAAAGAAAAACCAATTAGTCAAATATTTTGAAACCAATTTATCAACAACAAAATTTGTTGATAACAACTTATTTTTGTCTTATTGAAGACAAAACACTATTGAAATGCATGCTATTTCACTCCAATGATCTTTAATTTTCTTTAGAAATCTTCTTATCCAAGTTTCAATGGATCTCAAATTAGTCTAAAAACTCTCCTTATTTTTGCTCTTTTTTGCATTGTAAAACAAAAAAATCCTTAGCGAACTTGGGAAAACCTAAATAATCGGCGATAAATTGAATCGCGTTGAAGATCGGGCCAAGATCGCCGCCAAGATCGGGCCGGTCCTTTGAAGAGAGATGTAACCTTTCTTTTCCATCCTTTATTGTTCCGTGAAAAGCTTTTTTCTTAATTATCAAAGGACTTGGAAAATCTTTGTCAAAATCTAATTCTTTTTAAGTATTGATCCAAAATTTTTGAAAAGTCTTTTTGAAGAACTCCCATTTCATGATCATTAATTAAGGTAGTAAAAGATCTCGGAAAAAGAGCCCAATGGATCTAAAATTAGTTTTTTTGCCATTTTTTTCTCGAAAAATGAAAACATAAATCTATAGGGTTTTTGAAAATTGGAAAAATGTCGGTATGACCCTCGATAAATCATTAACTTTTATGTTTTTGCATTCAAAAGGTTTATTTATCATTCTTTTCCATCCTTTATCTTGATGAAAAAAGTTGAAGGAGCGTAAAATAACTAGTTATTTTTAGAATGAATCTTTTAAATGAATTTCACTCCAATGATTATTAATTAAGGTAAGAAAGTTTCAATGGATCTCAAATTAGTCTAACACTCATTATTTTTCTCTCAAATTAAAGGTATTATTGATAAAAGAGAGAAAAAAGAAAAGATGGGACCACAACCAAATCAAGGTATAAATAAGTTTTTGCAACAAAAGGCTCAAAATTGTTTTTTTCCATCCAAAATAAAATGGGTGGAAGATGTTACAACATCCAAATGATTTTAACTAGTTATTTCTTGGTTAAAACAAATCTATTGAAATAAACATTTCACTCAATGATCATTAATTAAGGTAATAAAAGTACTTTGAAAGTTCTTGGTGGACCTAAAATTAAAACAAACACAAGAAAACCTCTATTTGCATGCTAAAATAAAATCTATAGTTTTTGTAGGATTCTTAAACACCATAAATAAATCATTACCCTTTATGATTTCCATTATTTTTTTCCATGTTCTTTCAAATCGAAAACAAGTTTTTTTGAGTCGTTAATATATCAATAACCATTTGTCACTTTTTTTGTCATAATGAAGGGAAATTTTCCTCTTTTTGAAAAATCTATAAATTTCACTAAAGATAATTAATTAAGGTAAAAGAATTGAAAGATAATTATGGAAAACAAATGATCATTTCATTCCAATGATTTTTTAATTAAGGTAATAAACCAACTAAACCCTTTGAAAAAAATCCAAAATATAAAATTAACTTAACAAACACTCCTTATTTTTCCAAAATGCATCTAACCAAAACAAACATCTATATACAATTTGTAATTCTTAAAATCTCATGTAATGACCCTCGATAAATCAATTTTTTTATGTTTTTGCATTCAAATGGATTATTTATTGTTTTTTCCATCCATTATCGCATTAGTATTTTAGGTGTAGTTTTAAAGTGTTATTAAACAACTAAACTTTGTGATAACTAGTTATTTTTCTTAATACAAAACACTATTGAAATGATCATTTCACTCAATGATAATTAATTAAGGTAATAAAAGTACTTTGAAAGTTCCAATGGATCTAAAATTAGTCTAACAAATCTCAACTCCTTAACAAACACTTTTTTTCCTCTTTTTGCATGCTAAAATAGAAATCTATAGGGTTTTTGAAGGATTCAAAAAATCTCGTTATGACCCATGATAAATAATTGATTTCATGTTTTTGCATTCAAATGGTTTATTTATCGTTCTTTTCCATCCATTATATCGCATTAAGTGTAGTTTTTAAAGTTTTATTATCGACAACTAAACTTTGTGATAACTAGTTATTTTTTGTCTTATTGATAAAAAAACACTATTGAAATGATCATTTCATTCCAATGATCATTAATTAAGGTAAGAAAAGTACTTTGATAGTTCCAATGGATCTAAAATTAGTCTAACAAACACTCCTTATTTTTCCTCTATTTGCATGCTCAAATAGAAATCTATAGGGTTTTTGTAGGATTCTGAAAAATCTCGGTATGACCCTCGATAAATCATTGATTTTTTTATGTTTTTGAATTCAAATGGTTTATTTATCGTTCTTTTCCATCCATTATCAGCATTAGATGTAGTTTTTAAAGTGTTATTATCGACAACAAAATTTTGTGATAACTAGTTATTTTTGTCTTATTGATACAAAACACTATTGAAATGATCATGAAATGATCATTTCACTCCAATGATCATTAATTAAGGTAAGAAAAGTACTTTGAAAGTTTCAATGGATCTAAATTTTGTCTAACAAACACTCCTTATTTTTCCTCTCTTTTTGCATGCTAAAACATAAATCTCTATAGGGTTTTTGTAGGATTCTAAATAATCTCGGTATGACCCTCGATAAATCATTATGTTTTATGTTTTTGCATTCAAAAGGTTTATTTATCGTTCTTTTCCATCCTTTATCAGTATCATGTGTAGTTTTTAGAGTGTTATTATAGACAACTAAACTTTGTGATAACTAGTTATTTTTTGTCTTATTGATACAAAACACTATTGAAATGATCATTTCACTCCAATGATCATTAATTAAGGTAAGAAAAATACTTTGAAAGTTCCAATGGATCTAAATTAGTTTAACAAACACTCCTTATTTTTTCTCTTTTGCATGCTAAAATAGAAATCTATAGGGTTTTTGTAGGATTCTTAAAAATCTCTAGCTATGACCCTCGATAAATAATTGATTTTTTATGTTTTTGCATTCAAATGGTTTATTTATCATTCTTTTCCATCCATTATCGCATTAATGTAGTTTTTAAAGTGTTATTATCGACAACAAAATTTTATGATAACCAGTTATTTTTGTCTTATTGATACAAAACACTATCTAAATGATCATTTCACTCCAATGATCATTAATTAAGGTAAGAAAAGTACTATGGAAGTTCCAATGGATCTCAAATTAGTCGAACAAACACTCCTTATTTTTTCTCTTTTTGCATGCTAAAATAGAAATCCATAGGATTTTTGAAGGATTCTGAAAAATCTCCGTATGACATATGATAAATAATTGAATTTTCATGTTTTTGCATTCAAATGGTTTATTTATCGTTCTTTTCCATCCATTATCTGCATTAATGTAGTTTTTAAAGTGTTATTATCGACAACTAAACTTTGTGATAACTAGTTATTTTTTGTCTTATTGATACAAAACACTATTGAAATGATCATTTCATTCCAATGATCATTAATTAAGGTTAGAAAAGTACTTTGAAAGTTCCAATGGATCTAAAATTAGTCTAACAAACACTCCTTATTTTTCCTCTATTTGTATGCTAAAATAGAAATCTATAGGGTTTTTGTAGGATTCTGAAAAATCTCGGTATGACCCTCGATAAATCTTTGATTTTTTATGTTTTTGCATTCAAATGGTTTATTTATCGTTCTTTTCCATCCATTATCAGTATTAGATGTAGTTTTTAAAGTGTTATTATCGACAACAAAATTTTATGATAACCAGTTATTTTTTATCTTATTGATACAAAACACTATTGAAATGATCATTTTACTCCAATGATCATTAATTAAGGTAAGAAAACTACTTTGAAAGTTGAAATGGATCTCAAATTAGTCTATCAAACACTCCTTATTTTTCCTCTTTTTGCATGCTAAAACATAAATCTACAGGGTTTTTGTAAGATTCTGAATAATGTCGATATGACTCTCGATAAATCATTAAGTTTTATGTTTTTGCATTCAAAAGGTTTATTTATCTTCTTTTCCATCCATTATCTGTATCATGTGTAGTTTTTAGAGTGTTATTATCGATAACGAAACGTTGTCATAACTAGTTATTTTTTGTTTTGTTGATACAAAACACTATTTAAATGATCATTTCACTCCAATGATTATTAATTAAGGTAAGAAAAGATCTTTCATAGTTCCAATGGATCTAAAATTAGTGTAACAAACACTCCTTTTTTTTTTCCTCTTTTTGCATGCTAAAACATAAATCTATACGGTTTTTGTAGGATTCTGAATAATCTCGGTATGACCCTCGATAAATCAATGATTTATATGTTTTTGCATTCAAATGGATTATTTATTGTTCTTTTCCATCCATTATCAGTATTAGGTGTAGTTTTTAGAGTGTTATTATAGACAACTAAACTTTGTAATAAGTAGTTATTTCTTGTCTTATTGATACAAAACACTATTTAAATGATCATTTCACTCCAATGATAATTAATTAAGATAATAAAAGTACTTTGAAAGTTCCAATGGATCTAAAATTAGTCTAACAAACACTTCTTATTTTTCCACTATTTGCATGCTAAAACAGAAATCTATAGGGTTCTTGTAGGATTCTGAAAAATCTCGGTATGACCCTCGATAAATCATTGATTTTTTATGTATGGTTTATTTATCGTTCTTTTCCATCCATTATCAGTATTAGGTGTAGTTTTTAAAGTGTTATTATCGACAACAAAATTTTATGATAACCAGTTATTTTTTGTCTTATTGATACAAAACACTATTGAAATGATCATTTCACTCCAATGATCATTAATTAATGTAAGAAAAGTACTTTGAAAGTTCCAATGGATCTCAAATTAGTCTAACAAACACTCCTAATTTTTCCTCTTTTTGCATGCTAAAACATAAATCTACAGTGTTTTTGTAAGATTCTGAATAATCTCGGTATGACTCTCGATGAATCATTGATTTTTTATGTATGGTTTATTTATCGTTCTTTTCCATCCATTATCAGTATTAGGTGTAGTTTTTAAAGTGTTATTATCGACAACAAAATTTTATGATAACCAGTTATTTTTTGTCTTATTGATACAAAACACTATTGAAATGATCATTTCACTCCAATGATCATTAATTAATGTAAGAAAAGTACTTTGAAAGTTCCAATGGATTTAAAACTAGTCTAACAAACAGTCCTTATTTTTCCACTATTTGCATGCTAAAACAGAAATCTATAGGGTTCTTGTAGGATTCTGAAAAATCTCGGTATGACCCTCGATAAATCATTGATTTTTTATGTATGGTTTATTTATCGTTCTTTTCCATCCATTATCAGTATTAGGTGTAGTTTTTAAAGTGTTATTATCGACAACAAAATTTTATGATAACCAGTTATTTTTTGTCTTATTGATACAAAACACTATTGAAATGATCATTTCACTCCAATGATCATTAATTAATGTAAGAAAAGTACTTTGAAAGTTCCACTTTATCTAAAATTAGTCTAACAAACACTCCTTTTTTTTTCCTCTTTTTGCATGCTGAAACATAAATGTATAGGGTTTTTGTAGGATTCGGAATAATCTCGGTATGACCCTCGATAAATCAATGATTTTTATGTTTTTGCATTCAAATGGTTTATTTATTGTTCTTTTCCATCCATTATCAGTATTAGGTGTAGTTTTTAGAGTGTTATTATAGACAACTAAACTTTGTGATAACTAGTTATTTCTTGTTTTATTGATACAAAACACTATTGAAATGGTCATTTCACTCCAATGATCATTAATTAAGGTAATTAAAGTACTTTGAAAGTTCCAATGGATCTAAAATTAGTCTAACAAACACTCCTTATTTTTCAACTATTTGCATGCTAAAACAGAATTCTATAGGGTTTTTGTAGGATTCTGAAAAATCTCGGTATGACCCTTGATAAATCATTGATTTTTTATGTGTTTAAATTCAAATGGTTTATTTATCGTTCTTTTCCATCCATTATCAGTATTATGTGTAGTTTTTAAAGTGTTATTATCGACAACAAAATTTTATGATAACCAGTTATTTTTTGTCTTATTGAGAAATAAGGCAAATTTATTAAAGAAAAGAAAAAAGGTGAGAGCCACAACCCGGCTCAAATAGGCTAATATCTCAAGATGAAACCCGGCCTCACTAAAAACCTTACATCGTAAAACCCCCCTTGGGGAAAAACCGATGTAAGGGGAAAAAGAGTAACAACGGGTACATCACGACCTATACATGGGTAAAAGACCCGGAATACAAGGTCCAAGAAGCACACAGGGCCACACACGGCCACAAATACCAACTCAGTAGTCACAAGGAACCACCTAGTAAAGCTAAAATAAAATGAAGGACCCGGAATACAAGGTCCAAAAACTAACGAAAGAGGCACACACGACCATAAAAAAAACAGCCAACAAACAGCAACATTACCTACTATGCCTAAAGAATTCCTTCAAAACATCATCACTCAACAAAGAAGCAATAAAAGCAGGGGGATTGCCAAACCAAATCGCATCCAACCTAGACTTAGCAAGACAATCAGCCGTACGATTGACCTCCCGAAACACATGTTTAACAATCAAAGAAACACTATCACGAACACGAACCCAGGCATCCCAAAGTAGGCGCACACGCCACGGAATAACCGGGGCAGCATCCTGAAAAATATTAACAACATAAATAGAATCGGTCTCCAAAATAATGCACAACCAATTTTTCTGAAAAGCAATAAGCAGAGATTTAATAGCAGCCGCTAATTCCCCCTCGGGAGGAAAACCCCAACCGACAGGGGAAGAAAGAGCAGCGAGGAAAAAGCCGCGATGATTTCGGAACACAGCCCCTGCAAATAACAATCCCGGAGATCTAATTGCACTACAATCTGAGTTTATCTTCACCCATCCCGGGGACGGGACCGTCCAACGGCAGGAAATAGTCCGACGACTAGGCTGATGGCAAGCGGCCACACCTAAACGAGCGCAAATAGTCAGATCATGTTGAGAGTCATCACAAAAATTAGAGATTAAAGAGCTAGACTCCCTGATTAGCGCAACAAGAAGTGCCCAACAGCCCGCCTCCGTAGGCGTAAAGCCTTCAAAAATGCATTTGTTACGGGTGGCCCACAAAATCCAAGAAAGCGAAATAAACGCCACCTTCCAAAGCTTAGAAACCTGACTACTAAAATTCATACTCATCGCCCAAATGGTTAGCTGATTATAAGAAGAACAGTGACAGAAATCCACATTGAAAAAAATGCATAATTTAGTCCAAAGACCAACCACAAACGGACAGCAACAAAGCACATGATCGATACTCTCCGAATTACTACGGCAAAGAAAACAAATAGAAGGACCATAGAACCCACGACCAATCCAACGATCAGCCGTGGGGAGCTTTCCATGAATCGCCCGCCAAACTAAAGTCGAACGACAAGAGGGGACAGTCTTGTCCCAAATCCAACAGCCCCAACTGGGCCAAGGGAAAGAAACACGGAGCTTGTGGAACACATGCTTAGAAGCAAGATTCCCAGAAACCGAATAACACCACACACGAGAGTCATTAATAGCAAAGTCCATAGAAACAATCAGCTTAACGATGTCAATACAATTAAGCAAAAAATCCACATGAAACACCCAACAATTATCAACAAATAATCAACAATGGTATAGGAAAGAGTCTTACGAACATCAAGAGGGATATCAAGACGATCAGCAATAACAAAACCCAACCAATTATCATTCCAAAAATTAATATCACAACCATTACCGACAATCCAACGAGACTCGGCTAAAACCCTAGGAAGATGCCTAACCACACCCGATCTAATAGAAGAGACCCTTCTACGATCATTAAACAAAGCAGCCTTAGTAAAGAACCTATTATAAAGAAAGGAACTAGTCGTAGTATTAGACAAAATCGTCCAAGCAAGCTTAGAAATATGAGCATGATTAGCAATCCTAAGGGACCTAATCCCAAGACCCCCCTCATCCATAGGAGCACAACACTTAGACCAAGAAATGTTCAAAAACACTTTTTTAAAAATATCACCAGTCCAAATAAAATTCCTCATGGCCGACTCCACCTTCTTAATCAAACTACGAGGCCACAAATACAACATCATAGAATACACTAAAGAACCCTCAATAACCGAACGAACAAGACAAACCCTACCCGCAAAGGATAGGGAATTACCTTTCCACTTACTGAATTTAGAGATCACCTTATCCGCAATAACCCGAAGATGGGATGGGCGAGGAGCCCCACAAAAAATCGGAAGACCAAGATAAGTAATAGGCAGCTTGCCCTGAGGGATGAAAATGTGAGATCTTATGTGGCGAGCTTTCGAGACACTAACTTTCCTTCCAAAATAAATGTTAGACTTCAAAGGGCTAAAGATCTGCCCCGAGAGCACCCCATAGCCCTGCAAAATATCAGTCAAACAACGAATATTACTCATGGAGGCAGCCCCAATAATCAAAAGATCATCAGCGTAAAATAAAAAGGGAGGAGAATGATGAAGAACTGAAAAAACATTCGTAGTAATTATCCACTTAATCCAAAGACCAAGAGCCTCCTCCGCGATACAAAAGAGAAGGGGGGACAAAGGATCCCCTTGTCTAACCCCTCTCGAACAGCCAAAAACCTCCGAAGGCCGCCCATTAATCAAAATAGAGAGCCTTGCTGAATTAAGGACAGTCTGCACAATCTCAAGAAAGCGACCACAAAAGCCAAACTTATGTAAAACTGACATTAAAAAATCCCAAGAAAAAGTATCGAAAGCCTTAGTAATATCCACTTTTAAAATCATCCCATCAGATCTAGAATTAGCCATAATATCATTAAAAGCCTCCGAAGCTAAAGCAAGATACGTTTGGATGCTTCTATTGGGAATGAAACCAAATTGAAAAGGGGAGCAAAGCAAATCAAGGACATAACCAAACCTGGTCGCTATGACTTTCGTAATTATTTTAAAAAAGAAATTACCCACAACAATAGGACGATAATCTTTAATCGAGGCCGGATGTTGCCCTTTAGGAAGAAGAGTAACCGAGCTCTCATTCAGCCCCAAAGGAAGAGAAATATGCCTAAAGAAAAACCCAACAGCCCTGCAAACATCCGATGATATAATATCCCAACAACCCCGATAAAAAATACCTCCGAAGCCATCCGGACCAGGGGAACTCGTCGCCGAGAGACTAAAAACAGTTTTACTGATTTCCTCCTCCGAGGGGACAGCTACCAAGAGATCATTTTGCTCCTGCGTCACCATACAAGTAATGAAATTATCAAGCATATCAAAATTCATAGGAGAAGTATCCATATCACAAGAAAACAAATGCTTGTAATAATTCACAATATGGGATCTAATGACACAAGGATTATTGACAATGATATCATTAATAGAGAGAGAAGAAATATCCTTAGGCTTAGCAACCAATTTATTGGCCAAATGAAAAAAGGCCGTGTTTCGATCACCATCACTCAACCAATCCGATCTGGTTTTTTGAGAAAAGAACTCGTTCTGCTGACTAAGGGCAGCGTTAACGCATTCATGACAAGACGTTTCCCTAACCCGACGAGCCTCAGAATCTCCCTCGGCAAGGATCTCCTTTTGGACAGCAGCAAGCTCCGCTAACGCCCCAGAAACACGTCTATGAATATCCCCAAAAACATTTTTATTCCAGTCCCGAAGGGCTACTTTAAGCCTTTTCAGCTTGCTTACAACCAACCTCAACGGATTCCCACTACTATTCAAAGGCAGCATCCAAGACTGTCTCACAATCTCCCTAAAATTACCATGACGCAACCACATTTGTTGGAAACGAAAGGAGCAATGCCTAGGAACCGAGGCAGCCCCAGCAACCAGCCGAAGAATAATCGGAAGAACAGCGAGGAAGGACCTCAACCGTGCAACCCTGCCACTTATCAATAAAACCAACATTAGCAAGAATTCTATCTAGCCTAGCAGCCATGCAACCCCTAATACCACGACGAACAAACCAAGTAAAATCAGCACCCACATAAGGAACATCCACCAAATCATTATTATTAATGAAAAGACAAAAATCATTCATCGAAGTGACACTAGCAGCATTATAACCCATTCTTTCATGATCCCCAACAACCGCATTAAAATCCCCACAAAGGCACAAGCAAGATAGACTCAAATTCTCAATATCATTCCATAAACATCTACGTAATCTATAGTCATTAGCAGCATGTATAAACCCTAAATAGCAGTCAAAATTATTTAAAATAGTTTTGACCACTAAAACTTGAGCCGAAGAAAAGAACACAGAAGAACAGCTACAAAAATCCTTTTTACAAAATACCCAGATATTCGGACGAAGTGGAGAACGATCATTATGCGCAAGGAAAACAAGATTCAACTTATCCCAAAACTTAGAAGAAATAGAGTGAAAAACAACTTTGGGTTAAAAAAGAGCAACCCAAATAGGATCAAGACGTCGACAATAGTTTTGAAACAAAAGTTTCGAAGACTTATTGCCAATGCCTTGAATATTCCAACAAAGGATACTCATTAGGGTGGGCGCATAGACCCGTGCTTCGGCGGGTGTTTAGACGATCCTGCCTTACTTCTAGCAATCCTGCCCATTACTTTGGACGCCTCTGAGCCATCCGAAACAATAGAAAATTTTTGAGAAGAAACATCTGCCACTTCTTGAATAGCTTCCGCAATTACCGAACTCGAACCCGAACCATCTTGAAAGGAAACTGACGCCTCCACTCGAGGCTCTTCCAGAAAACCCGATAGCGTTTCCCGATCACGATCCCAATCCCGAATTTCTGCCTCATTAACAGCGGCAACCTCCTCAACAAGCTTAGCCTTCTGCCGTAAGATAGATTTTAAAGGAACTCCCAACGTACCAGCCACATCAATTTGCTTTGGATGATATACCTCAAGTTGAAGCATACCACTGTCAGGATTTTCAGCAGCCTCATTGTCATTTTCAAGAACACCAAACGAATTTGAAGTACCCACTGAGAAATCATCACATTTATTGACAAACTCCCCCGTATCCTGCTGAATAGATTGTGGGACACTTTCCTTATCAAAACCATCAGCTGACCCCCCTTGCTTGCCCTCTAGCGGAGTCGAAGTGTCCTGGGTCTTGGCTCCATCCACATAACTCCGGCAGTGACTCAAAGGATGACCGACTATCCCACAGTGCTTACAAAATTCCGGTAACCGCTCATACTGGAAAAAAGCGAACGAACAGAACCCTGAACGCTCGATCATTATCTTATCCTGCAAAGGAACCTTCATGTCGATCTCAACCAACATCCTGACGTAGTGACACATTTCCTTTGAAGAAGACCGCTCATCCACACGTATCAGTGTTCCAAGGGCAGTAGCAATAGCCTCAAAGACATCCGATCTCTAATACTCAATTGGGAGCTCAAAAACCCTCACCCATACTTGGGCAATCGAAGAATTCACTCTATATGGATTAAAATTAGGTACCCACTTTTGAAGCCGTAATAGACCAGGTTTTAACACCCAAGATTGTTTGAAGAATGCCTTATCTCTATCTTCCTTTTTTGAGAATTGAAAGTTAAAATAGCCCCTCCCCAAAGGAAGAATACGTACAGTAGCAATGCCCCAAAGCTCCTCCAACTTTTTCTGTAGCACAAGAATGGCCGCAGGCTTGCCCTTGGAGTAAATGATTCTGCCAATAAGCGAATCCAAGAACGGCTTAGTACTTTCTCTGAACAGATCGTCGCTGATAGGGATTGAAAATAAATCCCCCTTTTTGATAGGGCGAATCGTTGAATCGGCGTCGGTATGTTCGCGATTTCGTCATTGATAACTGTCGCAGGATCCGAATTTGATTGGAGAAGGACATCCCGAAAATTGGGGGCCGCCGTCGATGGAGGAACCCTCGTCGAAGCTGCTGCCGGAGTTGCAGGGGTAGGAACAGTCGGAAACCCTTGAATTGTCGGCGTAACTAAATGTGGGAACTCCGAATCTAAAGAAGAACGAAACGCTGAAGAATTTTGACATAAAGAATCATATACAGAATCACAATTTTGGAAATTAATTCCCTATCCACCGCCGATGGAAGAGAATCCATCAGAAATGGGTAAGCAGAAAATCAAGAAAAGTCAAGAAAGGATTAGCGAGAAGAGAGAGAAGAGAGAGAAAACATTTCGAAAACACTATTCAAACCACTATTTTTTGTCTTATTGATACAAAACACTATTGAAATGATCATTTCACTCCAATGATCATTAATTAAGGTAAGAAAAGGACTTTGAAAGTTCCAATTAATCTCAAATTAGTCTAACAAATATTTTTTTTTTCCTCTTTTTGCATGCTAAAACATAAATCTATAAGGTTTTTGTAGGATTCTGAATAATCTCGGTATGACCCTCGATAAATCATTAAGTTTTATGTTTTTGCTTTCAAAAGGTTTATTTATCGTTCTTTTACATGTTTTATCTGTATCATGTGTAGTTTTTAGAGTGTTATTATAGACAACTAAACTTTGTGATAACTAGTTATTTCTTGTCTTATTGATACAAAACACTATTGAAATGATCATTTCACTCGATAAATCGTTCATTTTTATGTTTTTGCATTCAAATAAACATTCAAATCGTTTATTTATTGATACAAAACATCATTGAAATGATCATTTCACTCAAATGATCATTAATTAAGGTAAGAAAAGTACTTTGAAAGTTTCAATGGATCTCAAATTAGTCTAACAAACACTCCTTATTTTTCCTCTTTTTGCATTCTAAAACATAAATCTATAGGGTTCTTGTAGGATTCTAAATAATATCGGTATGACCCTCGATAAATCATTAAGTTTTATGTTTTTGCATTCAAAAGGTTTATTTATCGTTCTTTTCCATCCTTTATCTATATCATGTGTAGTTTTTAGAGTGTTATTATCGACAACTAAACTTTGTCATAACTAGTTCTTTTTTGTCTTACTGATACAAAACACTATTGAAATGATCATTTCACTCCAATGATCATTAATTAAGGTAATAAAAGTACTTTGAAAGTTCCAATGGATCTAAAATTAGTCTAACAAACACTCCTTATTTTTTCTATTTTTGCATGCAAAAATAGAAATCCATAAGATTTTTGAAGGATTCTGAAAAATCTCCGTATGACCCATGATAAATAATTGATTTTTCATGGTTTTGCATTCAAATGGTTTTTTTATCATTCTTTTCCATCCATTATCTGCATTAAGTGTAGTTTTTAAAGTTTTATTATCGACAACTAAACTTTGTGATAACTAGTTATTTTTTGTCTTATTGATACAAAACACTATTGAAATGATCATTTCATTCCAATGATCATTAATTAAGGTAAGAAAAGTACTTTGATAGTTCCAATGGATCTAAAATTAGTCTAACAAACACTCCTTATTTTTCCTCTGTTTGCATGCTCAAATAGAAATCTATAGGGTTTTTGTAGGATTCTGAAAAATCTCGGTATGACCCTCGATAAATCATTGATTTTTTTATGTTTTTGAATTCAAATGGTTTATTTATCGTTCTTTTCCATCCATTATCAGTATTAGATGTAGTTTTTAAAGTGTTATTATCGACAACAAAATTTTATGATAACCAGTTATTTTTTGTCTTATTGATACAGAACACTATTGAAATGATCATTTCACTCCAATGATCATTAATTAAGGTAAGAAAAGTACGTTGAAAGTTTCAATGGACCTCAAATTTGTCTAACAAACACTCCTTATTTTTCCTCTTTTTGCATGCTAAAACATAAATCTATAGGGTTTTTGTAGGATTCTAAATAATCTCGGTATGACCCTCGATAAATCATTAAGTTTTATGTTTTTGCATTCAAAAGGTTTATTTATCGTTCTTTTACATCCTTCATCTGTATCATGTGTAGTTTTTAGAGTGTTATTATAGACAACTAAACTTTGTGATAACTAGTTATTTCTTGTCTTATTGATACAAAACACTATTGAAATGATCATTTCACTCCAATGATCATTAATTAAGGTAATAAAAGTACTTTGAAAGTTCCAATGGATCTAAATTAGTTTAACAAACACTCCTTGTTTTTCCTCTATTTGCATGCTAAAACATAAATCTATAGGGTTTTTGTAGGATTCCGAAAAGTCTAGCTATGACCCTCGATAAATCATTGATTTTTTATGTTTTTGCATTCAAATCGTTTATTTATCGTTCTTTTCCATCCATATTCAGTATTAGGTGTAGTTTTTAAAGTGTTATTATCGACCACAAAATTTTATGATAACCAGTTATTTTTTGTCTTATTGATACAAAACACTATTGAAATGATCATTTCACTCCAATGATCATTAATTAAGGTAAGAAAAGCACTATGAAAGTTTCAATGGACCTCAAATTAAAGATATTATTGATAAAAGAGAAAAAAAGAAAAATGGTGGGACCACAACCCTGTCCAAGGTAAAGATGGATAAATAAAAGAAAAAGCCCAAAAGGCCCAAGAAAACATAAGCCCGAATACAAAGGGAGAAAGAAGCACCACATCCAAATGATTAAAACACCCACCAAGGGTCAACAAATCAGATTAAGACACCCACCAAGGGTCAACAAAAATTCCAAAAACACCAAATCAAAAACGCAATGACAATTTGCAAGAACTCTGACAAACTTCAACCGCAACCGACTTCCACAGCTATCAAAAATCATCTTCCAATAGAATACCCAGCAACAATACATCACGAATCATAGCACTTCACCATACATAATGAAGGGAAAGAACCGAGCGATTTCACTAAAGCAATTCATCGAAAAGAATGAAAGATCAGCAGCAAAAACAATGGCCAGCAAGCATCCCAGAGCAACAAAAGCCTTAACAAACTAAAACCCGAAGACCAAGCTTCCTAAAAATCAGAACAAATCGCAAGCATGAGAACATCCGAAACACAATGACCAAACTTCACAAACCCATTACAGATGACACTAAAGGAAACACTGTGAAGAATATAGGAAAAGCAAACCCCCAATCTTGACGAATTGAAAACCTCGTGACACTGTTCAGAGTCATTAACATTCGACGAATTGAAGACAACATTGGCCGCAACTTCAAACTGCCATCCATGGCCCTTACACATCGCCTCCATAGAAACCAACAGTCGACGAATCCATAAAGAAAAACCAGAATTGTCAAATATTTTGAAACCAATTTATCAGCGTAGAAAGTCGTTGAACAACTGACGAACCCAATGTGGAAGACAAACGACGCTGGAAACAGGAGCATAACCGCCGTCGCCGCCGTAAAGTTTTCTTTAGAAATCTTCATATCCAAAATACCGTCGCTGAAGTCCGGCAAAATCTCCGGCAACAGGAATGCGGAACCCATTGTAAAACAAAAAGAAATCCTTCGTGAACTTGGGAAAACCCTGAATCGGCAGAAAATTGAATCGCGTTGAAGATCGGGCCAAGATCGCCGCCAAGATCGGGCCAAGATCGCCGCCAAGATCGGGCCGGTCCTTTGAAGAGAGATGTAACCGCTATGGGCTTTCTGAAATTGTTACGAGAAAAAGCTTGATTCCTGTAACCGGAAAAGGCCTTGGAAAATCGCGCAGCAAAAAATCGCCAAGAATACCCAATTCTGATTATTGAGGAAAATTTTTGAAAAGTCTTTTTGAAGAACTCCAGCCATTTCGTCAATTCAAACAAGTGAAAAAGATCTCGGAAAAAGAGCCCACTTCCGAATTCTTGAGCCCATTTGACCTCGAAAAACGAGCCAGTTACCAAACTGAAAATTGGAAAAGTGTCGACCCAATGACTTCTTATGCAGTATTCCTTGATGACATTCTTTTTCTGTATTGAAATTGATGAAAAAATTGAAGGAGCGTAAAACCGAACATTAGAATGAATCTTGAAGAAGAAACTAACAGCCGAAAGTTTCAATGGACCTCAAATTAGTCTAACACTCCTTATTTTTTCTCTTTTTGCATGCTAAAACATAAATCTATATGGTTTTTGTAGGATTCCAAATAATCTCTGTATGACCCTCGATAAATCATTAAGTTTTATGTGTTTGCATTCAAAAGGTTTATTTATCGTTCTTTTCCATCCATTATCAGTATTAGATGTAGTTTTTAAAGTGTTATTAACGACAACAAAATTTTATGATAACCAGTTATTTTTTATCTTATTGATACAAAACACTATTGAAATGATCATTTTACTCCAATGATCATTAATTAAGGTAAGAAAAGTACGTTGAAAGTTTCAATGGACCTCAAATTTGTCTAACAAACACTCCTTATTTTTCCTCTTTTTGCATTCAAAAACATAAATCTATAGGGTTTTTGTAGGATTCTGAATAATCTAGGTATGACCCTCGATAAATCAATGATTTTTATGCTTTTGCATTCAAATGGTTTATTTATTTTTCTGTTCTCATCCATTATCAGTATTAGGTGTAGTTTTTAGAGTGTTATTATAGACAACTAAACTTTGTGATAACTAGTTATTTCTTGTCTTATTGATACAAAACACTATTGAAATGATCATTTCACTCCAATGATAATTAATTAAGGTAATAAAAGTACTTTGAAAGTTCCAATGGATCTAAAATTAGTCTAACAATCTCTCCTTATTTTTCCACTATTTGCATGCTAAAACGGAAATCTATAGGGTTTTTGTAGGATTCTGAAAAATCTCGGTATGACCCTCGATAAATCATTAATTTTTTATGTTTTTGCATTCAAATGGTTTATTTATCGTTCTTTTCCATCCATTATCAGTATTAGGTGTAGTTTTTAAAGTGTTATTATCGACAACAAAATTTTATGATAACCAATTATTTTTTGTCTTATTGATACAAAACACTATTGAAATGATCATCTCACTCCAATGATCATATATTAAGGTAAGAAAAGTACTTTGAAAGTTCCAATGGATCTCAAATTAGTCTAACAAATACTTTTTTTCCCCTCTTTTTGCATGCTAAAACATAAATCTATAGGGTTTTTGTAGGATTCTGAATAATCTCGGTATGACCCTCGAAAATTAATTAAGTTTTATGTTTTTGCATTCAAAAGGTTTATTTATCGTTCTTTTACATCCTTTATCTGTATCATGTGTAGTTTTTAGAGTGTTATTATAGACAACTAAACTTTGTGATAACTAGTTATTTCTTGTCTTATTGATATAAAACACTATTGAAATGATCATTTCACTCCAATGATCATTAATTAAGGTAATAAAAGTACTTTGAAAGTTCCAATGGATCTAAAATTAGTCTAACAAACACTCTTTATTTTTCCTCTATTTGCATGCTAAAACAGAAATCTATAGGGTTTTCGTAGGATTCATAAAAGTCTCGCTATGACCCTCGATAAATCATTCATTTTTTATGTTTTTGCATTCAAATCGTTTATTTATCGTTCTTTTCCATCCATTATCAGTATTAGGTGTAGTTTTTAAAGTGTTATTATCGACAAAATTTTTTTATGATAAACAGTTATTTTTAGTCTTATTGATACAAAACACTATTGAAATGATCATTTCACTCCAATGATCATTAATTAAGGTAAGAAAAGTACTTTGAAAGTTTCAATGGATCTCAAATTAGAATAACAAACACTCCTTATTTTTCCTCTTTTTGCACGCTAAAACATAAATCTATAGGGTTTTTGTAGGATTCTAAATAATATCGGTATGACCCTCGATAAGTCATTAAGTTTTATGTTTTTGCATTCAAAAGGTTTATTTATCGATCTTTTCCATCCTTTATCTGTATCATGTGTAGTTTTTAGAGTGTTATTATCGACAACTAAACTTTGTCATAACTAGTTCTTTTTTGTCTTACTGATACAAAACACTATTGAAATGATCATTTCACTCCAATGATCATTAATTAAAGTAATAAAAGTACTTTAAAAGTTCCAATGGATCTAAAATTAGTCTAACAAACACTCCTTATTTTTCCTCTTTTTGCATTCTAAAACATAAATCTACAGGGTTTTTGTAAGATTCTGAATAATCTTGGTATGACCCTCGATAAATCATTAAAGTTTATGTTTTTGCATTCAAAAGGTTTATTTATCGTTCTTTTACATCCTTTATCTGGATCATGTGTAGTTTTTAGAGTGTTATTATAGACAACTAAACTTTGTAATAACTAGTTATTTCCTGTCTTATTGATACAAAACACAATTGAAATGATCATTTCACTCCAATGATCGTTAATTAAGGTAATAAAAGTACTTTGAAAGTTCCAATGGATATAAATTAGTTTAACAAACACTCCTTATTTTTCCTCTATTTGCATGCTAAAACAGAAATCTATAGGATTTTTGTAGGATTCTGAAAAGTCTAGCTATGACCCTCGATAAATCATTGATTTTTTATGTTTTTGCATTCAAATCGTTTATTTATCGTTCTTTTCCATCCATCATCAGTATTAGGTGTAGTTTTTAAAGTGTTATTATTTTTAGCATGCTATTGAATTGATCATTTCAATCCAATGATCATTAGTTAAGGTAAGAAAAGTACTTTGAAAGTTTCAATGGACCTCAAATTAGTCTAACAAACACTCCTTATTTTTCCTCGTTTAGCATGCTAAAACATAAATCTATATGGTTTTTGTAGGATTCTAAATAATCTCGGTATGACCCTCGATAAATCACTAAGTTTTATGTTTTTGCATTCAAAAGGTTTATTTATCATTCTTTTCCATCCTTTATCTGTATCATGTGTAGTTTGTAGATTGTTATTATCAATAACTAAACTTTGTCATAACTAGTTCTTTTTTGTCTTATTGATACAAAACACTATTGAAATGATCATTTCACTCCAATGATCATTAATTAAGGTAATAAAAATACTTTGGAAGTTCCAATGGATCTCAAATTAGTGTAACAAACACTCCTTATTTTTTCTCATTTTGCATGCTAAAATATAAATCCATAGGATTTTTTAAGGATTCTGAAAAATCTCCGTATGACCCATGATAAATAATTGATTTTTCATGTTTTTGCATTCAAATGGTTTATTTATCGTTCTTTTCCATCCATTATCTGCATTAAGTGTAGTTTTTAAAGTTTTATTATCGATAACTAAACTTTGTGATAACTAGTTATTTTTTGTCTTATTGATACTAAACTCTATTGAAATGATCATTTCATTCCAATGATCATTAATTAAGGTAAGAAAAGTACTGTGAAAGTTCCAATGGATCAAAAATTAGTCTAACAAATACTCCTTATTTTTCCTCTATTTGCATGCTAAAATAGAAATGTATAGGGTTTTTGTAGGATTCTAAAAAATCTCGGTAAGTCCCTCGATAAATCATTGATTTTTTTATGTTTTTGCAATCAAAAGGTTTATTTATCGTTCTTTCCATCCGTTATCAGTATTAGTTGTAGTTTTTAAAGTGTTATTATCGACAACAAAATTTTATGATAACCAGTTATTTTTTGTCTTATTGATACAAAACACTATTGAAATAATCATTTTACTCCAATGATCATTAATTAATGTAAGAAAACTACTTTGAAAGTTCCAATGGATCTCAAATTAGTCTAACAAACACTCCTTATTTTTCCTCTCTTTGCATGTAAAAATATAAATCTACAGGGTTTTTGTAAGATTCTGAATAATCTCGGTATGACTCTCGATGAATCATTTAAGTTTTATGTTTTTGCATTCAAAAGGTTTATTTATCGTTCTTTTCTATCCATTATCAATATTAGGTGTAGTTTTTAAAGTGTTATTATCGACAACAAAATTTTATGATAACCAGTTATTTTTTGTCTTATTGATACAAAACACTATTGAAATGATCATTTCACTCCAATGATCATTAATTAAGGTAAGAAAAGGACTTTGAAAGTTCCAATGAATCTCAAATTAGTCTAACAAATACTTTTTTTTCCTTTTTTTGCATGCTAAAACAGAAATCTATAGGGTTCTTGTAGGATTCAGAAAAATCTCGGTATGACCCTCGATAAATCATTGATTTTTTATGTTTTTACATTCAAATGGTTTATTTATCGTTCTTTTCCATCCATTATCAATATTAGGTGTAGTTTTTAAAGTGTTATTATCGATAACAAAATTTTATGATAACCAGTTATTTTTTGTCTTATTGATACAAAACACTATTGAAATGATCATTTCACTCCAATGATCATTAATTAATGTAAGAAAAGTACTTTGAAAGTTCCAATGGATCTTAAATTAGTCAAACAAACACTCCTTATTTTTCCTCTCTTTGCATGCTAATATATAAATCTACAGGGTTTTTGTAAGATTCTGAATAATCTCGGTATAACTCTCGATAAATCAATTAGTTTTATGTTTTTGCATTCAAAAGGTTTATTTATCGTTCTTTTCTATCCATTATCTGTATCATGTGTAGTTTTTAGAGTGTTATTATAGATAACTAAACTTTGTCATAACTAGTTATTTTTTGTTTTGTTGATACAAAACACTATTGAAATGATCATTTCACTCCAATGATTATTAATTAAGGTAAGAAAAGATCTTTCATAGTTCCAATGGATCTAAAATTAGTCTAACAAACACTCCTTTTTTTTTTCCACTTTTTGCATGCTGAAACATAAATCTATAGGGTTTTTGTAGGATTCTGAATAATCTCGGTATGACGCTCGATAAATCAATAATTTTTATGTTTTTGCATTCAAATGGTTTATTTATTGTCCTTTTCCATCCATTATCAGTATTAGGTGTAGTTTTTAGAGTGTTATTATAGACAACTAAACTTTGTGATAACTAGTTATTTCATGTCTTACTAATACAAAACTCTATTGAAATGATCATTTCACTCCAATGATCATTAATTAAGGTAACAAAAGTACTTTGAAAGTTCCAATGGATCTAAAATTAGTCTAACAAACACTCCTTATTTTTCCACTATTTGCATGCTAAAACAGAAATCTATGGGGTTTTTGTAGGATTCTGAAAAATCTCGGTATGACCCTCGATATTGATTTTTTATGTTTTTGCATTCAAATGGTTTATTTATCGTTCTTTTCCATCAATTATCAGTATTAGGTGTAGTTTTTAAAGTGTTATTATCGACAACAAAATTTTATGATAATCAGTTATTTTTTGTCTTATTGATACAAAACACTGTTGAATTGATTATTTCACTCCAATGATCATTAATTAAGGTAAGAAAAGTACTTTGAAAGATCCAATGGATCTCACATTAGTCTAACAAATACTTTTTTTTCCCTCTTTTTGCATGTTAAAACATAAATTTATAGGATTTTTGTAGGATTCTGAATAATCTCGGTATGACCCTCGATAAATCATTAAGTATTATGTTTTTGCATTCAAAAGGTTTTTTTATCGTTCTTTTACATCCTTTATCTGTATCATGTGTAGTTTTTAGAGTGTTATTATAGACGACTAAATTTTGTGATACCTAGTTATTTCTTGTCTTATTGATACAAAACACTATTGAAATGATCATTTCACTCCAATAATCATTAATTACGGTAGTTAAAGTACTTTGAAAGTTCCAATGGATCTAAAATTAGTCTAACAAACACTCCTTATTTTTCCTCTATTTGCATGCCAAAACAGAAATCTATAGGGTTTTTGTAGGATTCTTAAAAGTCTCGCTATGAACCTCGATAAATCATTGATTTTTTATGTTTTTGCATTCAAATCGTTTATTTATCGTTCTTTTCCATCCATTACCAGTATTAGGTGTAGTTTTTAAAGTGTTATTATCGATAAAAAAATTTTATGATAACCAGTTATTTTTTGTCTTATTGATACAAAACGCTATTGAAATGATCATTTCACTCCAATGATCATTAATTAAGGTAAGAAAAGTACTTTGAAAGTTTCAATGGATCTCTAAATGAAGATATTATTATTAAAAAGAAGAAAGAAAAAAGGTGGGACCACAACCCGGTCCAAGGTGCAAAAACAAATGAAAAGGCCCAAAAAAGCCCAAAAAATGATGCCCAATAAGGCCCATGAAAAACAAGAAATACAACTCAACGCAAAGCGTCCAAAACTGTCTCAACAGTTCACCAACCAAAAGTGCCTCAATCTCAAATAACAGGGTAAGATACAATCGGCTATCAACATGCAATACTAACAAGACATCTTTCAAGAAAGTACCCAGCAAAACATAGCCCGTTCTGGGAAAAAACAAAAAATTCCACTAAGGCACATAGGAAAGATCCTAGCAGCAAACATGTTATAACCAGAAAGCCAACCCAGAACAATCGAGATAAAGAGAACATAACAAACAAACTGCCCAAACCAAGCATCTAACAGGAACAAAACCCAGAAGCTCTTCGAGAAGAAAAAACTCAGAAATCGCATTGAAGCATTTTGTCGAGCAGATAATGTGCAATCCTTCATGAACCCAATTCTCAATCGTACAAACTGAATCACAAATCCAGACAAATTCCAAATCGGAAGTAAAAAATCATAGCAAATCCAGAAAATAATGAACGATTTAAACAAAAATTGAATTCAGAATATGGAGAACCTACGCCCACCTCAATCGAAGAATCTGAATCGACCATTACTGAATTATGAGATTTACGAAACCAGAGAATGAAATTCAAATGGAAACCAAAAATGCGCAAACCCGGTGATGTTGAATCCGAATCCGACTTTCACCCTCCATCACTAAGATAACCGACACGCGGTTGACGATTCAAGCAGTTGACGATTCGAGCAACTCGCCGTCATGATCCAGACAAAAGCGCCCTTTTCCTTGTAAGTTTTTTGCCAAAATTGAATTAGAGAGATGATTATCTGCGAAAATTGAAGCAGCAACCAAACTTGGAAAATTGAGGAATCTGTTAGTCACCGTCAAAATGACTCCAGTCGCCGTCAAAACGGCTCCAGTCGCGACCGTCGAATCAGCACCGGCCAGCACTTTCCCCTATCAAACATGAACCCATTTTGGAAAAATCCACTAAAATCAAGAATCCATTTTCCGGTGGATATGTACTTGAAAACGTGAATCGAAAAGAAAAAGCACCAGTTTCTTTAGAAAACTGTAAAGAAATGAACCGAAGAACCCCTTTTGATATAGAATCGAGATGAAATTGTCCAATCTTGGAAAGCGTTATAGTGTATTCCTTCAAAAAATTAACGGAAAAAAGATCCAAATATTCAAATCTGTATGAATTTGACGTCATTGATGACGTACCCTATACATGAATCAATTCGATGAAAAACTTGAAGAAAAATAACTACCGAAATGTAGAGAGAAGGGAGAGCTTCTCTCTCTAAAACGAAAATCCATAGGGTTTGTAGGATTCTCAACAAACACTCCTTATTTTTCCTCTAACAAACACTCCTTATTTTTTCTCTTTTTGCATGCTAAAACATAAATCTATAGGGTTTTTGTAGGATTCTAAATAATATCGGTATGACCCTTGATAAATCATTAAGTTTCATGTTTTTGCATTCAAAAGGTTTAATTATCGTTCTTTTCCATCCTTTATCTGTATCATGTGTAGTTTTTAGAGTGTTATTATCGACAACTAAACTTTGTCATAACTAGTTCTTTTTTGTCTTACTGATACAAAACACTATTGAAATGATCATTTCACTCCAATGATCATTAATTAAGGTAATAAAAGTACTTTAAAAGTTCCAATAGATCTAAAATTAGTCTAACAAACACTCCTTATTTTTCCTCAAATTAAAAGGTTTTATTATTAAAAGTGAAAAAGAAAAAAACCTAAAACCATATGATCACATGTCGATCAAGAGGCCGGGCCCTCATTAAAAAACCTTTGATGGCAAAACCCTCCTTAGGGAAAAATCCATCAAAGGTAAAAAAGAGATAGTCCTCTAATTACAAAAAGTAAATGAAAAAATGGCAAAGCCATCAAAACGAAACGCAACCTATCCATACAACAAAAGTGTTGACCAAACAAAATAATTCTTCTCGAAAAAGAAGACACATTAGCAGCACTCCTTGAGTAAAGCCCTCCAAGTAATTCCTTAAAACCTGAAACAGGGAAGTATAATTCCAACCAAAAGGATTAAACAGCCACCAATTAATTCTGACGAAAACAGGCACCATAGACCAAAACTTTGACCACCAGTACCTGCAACAATCAGCAACTCCAAGAAAATCCAAAGCCCCATAAAAACAAGACAATCAATTATTAAAAGGACCCTTAGTAAACAATCCCCTAAAGAATGCCACCAACAAAAAATAAACAATCCCACTAAAACCCGGTCAGCAGCAATAAAAAACATACCAAAACCAAAACGCACAAGAATACCAAGAAATATAAAGACCCAGCAAAAACCAATACCAACAAAATTACCAAGCACCAAATTAAGCATACCAATTAAACCTAAAAACAGAACCACGGAACCAGCAACACTATTTCCAAAAGAACTAATAGAAAAAGAAATCCACACAATCTCAGCAAGAGAATTAACAAGAATCACAGCAAAGGCAACTAACAAACTAAAAAAAGTAAGCTTACCATCAAACACCCAAATGGTAGATAAAATAACATACCTAGCAGCTCTAAAAATAAACTTCAGGCCACAAAAAATAAACCCAGAAATTGAAAAACTAGAAGCAACAATACAAGATAAAACCCAACTAGCAGAAAAATTAATCATTTAGAACTTGAAGAAGAACCGTGCTCAGGCGGCTTGAAAGATGCAGGGGCCAAAGAGTGCTCCGAAGGCAGCGGCATACTGCTACCACCCCCATCCCAAATCCGATCTGCCACCTGCTTCATTATAAGAAAATCAGGGCCCTTAGAAGCATTCACAACAACCAAATTATTAGGTTTAGCATATGATGTTTTCTTAAGAATAGACTTTAAAGATCCCCCCTTATCATTTAAAGGAACCTCCATTTCCAAAGAAACAGGAGGCTGCATATTATCATTAGAAGAAACTGGAAAAACACGACTGACATCAGCCCCACCCAATCCCTTAGAAAAATCAGCAATAGAATTTGAAACAACTAATTCCTCCTTTCCTTCCACAGGTTCCTCCAAAACCTGCGAATCAAGAGCCTCAAACCTATTAGCAGAAACAAACTTATTAACACCAGGACACGAATCATCAATACCAACATCCAAAACACAACCAGTTTTCATAGAATCATAATTTGCAGAAACCGAACCATCAACACCAGAAACCCCATTAGTTTCAGTTAACGGACGATTCCTCCCGTCATCCTTATTAACAATTCTACAATTTTCTAAAGAATGTCCAATAATACCACAATGAGTACAAAAAAGAGGCAAATTTTCATACTTAATAGAAATAAAAGAACTGTAACCATCCCTTTCAATCATTACTTGTTCCTGATAAGGATTCGCAAAATCAATTTCCACCAAAACATGAGCAAAGTGACCAAAGATTTTATTTAAAGAACGTTCATCAATTTTAATTGGCATACCTATAGCAGAAGCAATACCTAAGATGATTGAAGGGTGCCAATACTCTAGAGGAAGCTCGAGGATTCGAATCCATACCTGGGCAACAGACGAACTTACCTTGTAAGGGTTGAAATCTTTAACCCAACGGCTTAACCGAATCGTCCCCGGAGAGAGATTCCAAAAAGTTATGCGGAAAACACGATTTCTATCCTCCAAACTCGCAAAAGAAATGTTATAGAATCCCTTTCCCAAGGGTATCAGTCTCCAAGATGTCTCAATGACCTTCCAAAGAGTCGACAACTTCTGCTTCAAAGACTCCACAGTAACCGGTTTTTCATTCTTGACCGAAAAAACCCGACCAATGATCGAATTACGATGTTCCTCTACTCCTTTGTTGTACACATCTTCGTCAACCACCACAGAGAAAAAACCCCCTTTGTTGATAGGCTTACATATCGATTGCTGAAAACCAACAGAGGCATCCTAGCAAATGATTTGGGTAACTCCGACGAGGAACCAGCCACCTGTGATGGACCCCCCTGAGGCGCCGATTGAACACCGGAAAGCGGGAGAGGCGGAAAATGGGAATCGAAGGAACTGCAATTTCCGGCATTGAAAGAAGGCAACTCTCGGCAATCTTCCGAATCGCTAACAGCCACGTCTCTTTGATGAACAGGCTCTGAAACTGCGGGAATTGGAGCGTCAAACATATGCGGATGAACCCCAGTGTCAATCGAATTTTGGAAAGGCAATTTCTTGGTAATTTGGGATTTTTGATTTTCTTGGGTATAAAGCTGATGTTGAATCTACCTTGTTTCTTGCGATAGCATTTCCTTTTTGAACGCATCATACAATTTCAAAGTAAATTGTTGAAAAAGATCTGATTCTTGGATAGATGGAAAAGAATCCATCGGGAAATGGGAAAATCTCGATTACCGAGAAGCTAGAGAGAGAAGAGAGCGAAATTCCTAAGAGAGAGAAAACATTCTAACAAATCTTAGAGAGAGAAGAGAGCGAAATTCCTTATTTTTCCTCTTTTTGCATGCTAAAACATAAATCTACAGGGTTTCTGTAAGATTCGGAATAATCTTGGTTTGACCCTCGATAAATCATTAAAGTTTATGTTTTTTCATTCAAAAGGTTTATTTATCGTTCTTTTACATCCTTTATCTGTATCATGTGTAGTTTTTAGAGTGTTATTATAGACAACTAAACTTTGTGATAACTAGTTATTTCTTGTCTTATTGATACAAAACACTATTGAAATGATCATTTCACTCCAATGATCATTAATTAAGGTAATAAATGTACTTTGAAAGTTCCAATGGATCTAAATTAGTTTAACAAACACTCCTTATTTTTCCTCTATTTGCATGCTAAAACAGAAATCTATAGGGTTTTTGTAGGATTCTGAAAAGTCTAGCTATGACCCTCGATAAATCATTGATTTTTTATGTTTTTGCATTCAAATCGTTTATTTATCGTTCTTTTCCATCCACCATCAGTATTAGGTGTAGTTTTTAAAGTGTTATTATCGACAACAAAATTTTATGATAACCAGTTATTTTTTGTCTTATTGATACAAAACACTATTGAAATGATCATTTCACTCCAATGATCATTAATTAAGGTAAGAAAAGTACTTCGAAAGTTTCAATGGACCTCAAATTAGTCTGACAAACACCCCTTATTTTTCCTCTTTTAGCATGCTAAAACATAAATCTATATGGTTTTTGTAGGATTCTAAATAACCTCGGTATGACCCTCGATAAATCAAAAGGTTTATTTATCGTTCTTTTCCATCCTTTATCTGTATCATGTGTAGTTTGTAGAATGTTATTATCGACAACTAAACTTTATCATAACTAGTTCTTTTTTGTCTTATTGATACAAAACACTATTGAAATGATCATTTCACTCCAATGATCATTAATTAAGGTAAGAAAAATACTTTGGAAGTTCCAATGGATCTCAAATTAGTCTAACAAATACTCCTTATTTTTTCTCTTTTTGCATGCTAAAATAGATATCCATAGGATTTTTGAAGGATTCTGAAAAATCTTTGTATGATCCATGATAAATAATTGATTTTTTATGTTTTTGCATTCAAATGATTTATTTATCGTTCTTTTCCATACATTATCTGAATTAAGTGTAGTTTTTAAAGTTTTATTATTGACAACTAAACTTTGTGATAACTAGTTATTTTTTGTCTTATAGATAAAAAACACTATTGAAATGATCATTTCATTCCAATGATCATTAATTAAGGTAAGAAAAGTACTTTGAAAGTTCCAATGGATCTAAAATTAGTCTAACAAACACTCCTTATTTTTCCTCTATTTGCATGCTAAAATAGAAATCTATAGGGTTTTTGTAGGATTCTGAAAAATCTCATTATGACCCTCGATAAATCATTGATTTTTTATGTTTTTGCATTCAAATGGTTTATTTATCGTTCTTTTCCATCCATTATCAGTATTAGATGTAGTTTTTAAAGTGTTATTATTGACAACAAAATTTTATGATAACCAGTTATTTTTTGTCTTATTGATACAAAACACTATTGAAATAAATATTTTACTCCAATGATCATTAATTAAGGTAAAAAAACTACTTTGAAAGTTCCAATGGATCTCAAATTAGTCTAACAAAACAATTGGAGGCTACTGCAAAGGAGAATTTCAAAATAACAAAATACGGTTCCTCAGCTCTTGCCGATATGGGTATTTTCGCACGAACAAGGAAGCATAACCCGCTGAAGCACGGGAATTAAAAAAAGTCATGAAGTTTGCGCGGCATCCCAAGGTGTTCATAATGGGTATCCTTAGTTGTATCCTTTGTTGTTTTTTTGGTTTTGGTTTCCATTCTTTTTGGGTGGCTTTGCTCGGTGTCTTTTTAGTTTTAGTTTTGTTGGCTTTGTCGTCTTTGAGTTTTGGGCATTTTATAGTGGGGTTAGCGTGGTCGTCTTTTAGTTTTGGGCATTTTTTAGTGGTGTTTGCTTGGCTGTCTTATGTTTTTTCTCGTTATTTGCACCGGTTTATTTTCGGTCTGCCTGTTATTAGTTGGTCTGGTTATTTTCTTGCTATATTGGCCTGTTATCGTGATGTATTGGTTGTTGGTTTGATGGGTCTCTGCTGGTTCTTTTCTCAGGATTGTTCTGACTGTTTTTTTAGTTTTTCTTGTTGAGCTGGCTTTGATGGTTGCTGGTTGGTTTTGTTTTTGGTGTTTGTCTTCGGGTGTTTGGTGTGGCTGCGTTGTTGGTTGTTTTGTTTGCTTGGGTTCTGCGTTGGCTTGTTTGCAGGATGCTGCTGGTTTCACGTCGGTTGGGCCTTCTTAGGATGGTTTTTTTGGTTTTTTGTTGTTTTGGGACCTTGTATTCCGGGTCGGTTTGTTGTTTTTGTATTTTCTTTTGTGGGGTTTTGTATTCCGGACCCTTTTTGGACCTTTGTATTTCTGGTCTTTGGTTTTGCCTTGTATTTCGGGCTTGTCTCTTTTCTGTATGGAGGTTTGCTTGTTGTATCTCTTTTTCTCCTTGATCCGGTTTTTCCCCAAGGGGGGTTTTACGGACAAGGTTTTTAGTGAGGCCTTGCAAGTCTCCGATCTGTTAACCCTTTGATGTCTGGGTTATGACTTCTTTTTCTTTTCTTTTATTAATAAAATACCTTTATTCCTCAAATTAGTCTTGTTTTTCCTCAAATTAAAGATAATATTGATAAAATGAAGAAAGAAAAAACCTAAAACCATATGATCACATTTCGATCAAGAGGCCGGACCCTCACTAAAAAAACCTTTGATGGCAAAACCCTCCTTAGGGAAAAATCCATCAAAGGGAAAAAAGAGTAAGTCCTCTAAAACGAAACCAAATACAAAAAAGGCCACAAGAAGCCATAACAAAAAGCCTCAGAAGAAACAACCAAAAGGACAAAACTAATCAATTCTAGTATAAGTTTTATAAAGATCATCCTTCATTTGAACCTTCAAAAAATCGGGCTCCTCCGCCCACCACTTCATCTTCTCATAATCCGAGTACTTAGAAAGAATATCGGCCACCATGTTTCCCTCACGCAAGGTATGCCTAAAGCAACCATCAACAGTGATAAGAAGATCTTTAGCCGCAAGCCATGCATTATGCCATCTCCAAGGAACCCTAGCCTCCTTTGAAATAAACGCATAAAGGACATAGATGGAATCCGTCTAAAAAATGACACGCTTCCAACCTTGAGAAGCCACCATCTCATTAGCACGAATAGCCGTTCCTAGCTCTGCGTCAAAAGAAAAACCAAAGCCATGAGAAACAACAAAAGCACCAACAAAGAAGCCTACCGAATTCCTAATAATACCCCCGCCACGAATAGCACCCGGAGAACCTAAAGCACTACCATCAATGTTACACTTTAGATAACCAAATCCCGGGGGAATCCATCTAACAAACCTAGACATAACCGGCTTAGGATCATTTGCAATAATATGAAAACTATTAAGAATATTCCTCTCAACAACAGGATTCAACATTCTCCCCATATTAATCAGATTAAGATCACGTATATGAGCTTTCAATCTACAAGAGGCAGCAACAAAAGGAACAATCCTATCATCAAACAAAATCTCATTTCTTATCTTCCAAACCAACCAAACCCAAGTTATAAAAACAAATTTCCACACAAAATCCAGCTGAGCTCCAGAATTAACCTTTACAACCTGCAAAATCAGCTCATCAAACGTAGAATAAGGCAAAAAATTCATACAAGAAATATGAGAAAATTCACCAAACAGCCTAGTAGTATAAGCACAATGCACAAAGATATGATCCAAAGACTCCTCAAAAGAGGAACAAAGAACACAAATCGAAGGGCCATGAAACCCCCTACTATGCAACAAATCCCAAGTAGCAAGCTTTTTATGGATTGCCTTCCAAACAACAATAGAACGACAAGGAGGAACATTACTATCCCAAATCCAGTCACCCCAAACAGTTTCCGGATAATGAGGACGCACACAAAAATATGCCAATTTGGCCGAAAGATCCCCATGAAGAGAATCACGCCAAACTCTCCTATCCAAAGACTGAATGGACCAAGCAGAATTTAGAATATCATCAACAATATCAACAAATGTACTGACAAAAGTTTCCTCCAAGTGCCAAACACCATTCACAAAGAAAAAAGAAATAGGCTCATCAAGATGATTCCACAAAAATTTAGGAACACCTATTTTATCAACAATCCTATAACCTAGCCAATTATCGGTCCAAAACCTAATCGAAGAATTATATCCTCTTATCCAACAAGAATTAACATCAACAACATCAAAATACCTACGGATGCCATTAAGAGAAGAAGGAACATGTCTTACACGTAAGACAATGTTATCCTTCAAATGCCTTTTACGAATAAAATCCATACCAACACTATTACAAGTAAGAACATTCCAAACAAATTTCAAAGCAAAAGCCGAATTAGAGTGCAAAAGAGATCGAACCCCAATACCACCCTCTTTATAGGGAGCACAAACTTTCTCCCAAGCAACATGGGCAAAAGCTCTAGTACTAACATTGCCAGACCAAATAAAATTCCTAATAGCATTCAAAACATAAATCTACAGGGTTTTTGTAAGATTCTGAATAATCTCGGTATGACTCTCGATAAATCATTAAGTTTTATGTTTTTGCATTCAAAAGGTTTATTTATCGTTCTTTTCCATCCATTATCTGTATCATGTGTAGTTTTTAGAGTGTTATTATAGATAACTAAACTTTGTCATAACTAGTTATTTTTTGTTTTGTTGATACAAAACACTATTAAAATGATCATTTCACTCCAATGATTATTAATTAAGGTAAGAAAAGATCTTTCATAGTTCCAATGGATCTAAAATTAGTCTAACAAAATCCCTTTTTTTCCACTTTTTGCATGCTGAAACATAAATCTATAGGGTTTTTGTAGGATTTTGAATAATCTCGGTATGACCCTCGATAAATCAATGATTTTTATGTTTTTGTATTCAAATGGTTTATTTATTGTTCTTTTCCATCCATTATCAGTATTAGGTGTAGTTTTTAGAGTGATATTATAGACAACTAAACTTTGTGATAACTAGTTATTTCTTGTCTTATTGATACAAAACACTATTGAAATGATCATTTCACTCCAATGATCATTAATTAAGGTAATAAAAGTACTTTGAAAGTTCCAATGGATCTAAAATTAGTCTAACAAACACTCCCTATTTTTCCACTATTTGCATGCTAAAACAGAAATCTATAGGGTTTTTGTAGGATTCTGAAAAATCTCGGATGACCCTCGATAAATCATTGATTTCTTATGTTTTTGCATTCAAATGGTTTATTTATCGTTCTTTTCCATCCATTATCAGTATTAGGTGTAGTTTTTAAAGTGTTATTATCGACAACAAAATTTTATGATAACCAGTTATTTTTTGTCTTATTGATACAAAACACTATTGAAATGATCATTTCATTCCAATGATCATTAATTAAGGTAAGAAAAGTACTTTGAAAGTTCCAATGGATCTCAAATTATGGATATTATTAATAAAAGAAAAATAGAAAAAAAACCTAGAGCCATATGATCACATTTCGATCAAGAGGCCGGACCATCATTAAAAAACCTTTGATGGCAAAACCCTCCTTAGGGAAAAATCCATCAAAGGGAAAAAAGAGATAGTCCTCTAAAAATACAACAAAGATCGAAAGAATAATAGCAAAAGCCTAACAAAGAAAGGCTCACCAACAGCTAAAAAGAACAAAGGCAGACCAAGCTGCCAAAGGAAAACATGAACAGGCCTAACCAACTTTAACATAGGTTCTAAATAAATCATCTTTCAACTGATCCATTAAGAAACCTGGCTCCTCACTCCACCAAGCAAAACTCTCATAATCAATGTGTTTCGAAAGTAAATCTGCCACCTTATTAGCCTCCCTTAACACTTGAACAAACCTCCCACTAGTTTTAGCCATCAACTCCTTAGCCATAAGCCATGCATTATGCCACCGCCAAGGAACACGTGCATCCTTCGAACTATAAGCGTAGAGAACATAGGATGAATCGGTCTCGAAAACAACATTCTTCCAACCACGGGCAGCAGCCACTTCGATAGCACGAATGAAGTTCCGAGCTCTGCATCAAAAGCAAAACCAAAATCGTGAGAAACCACAAAAGTGCCAAAAAAAAAACCCAACCGAATCCCTAAAGACACCCCCACCCCGAATGAAACCAGGAGCCCCTGTCGCACTACCATCTATATTACACTTAAGAAACCCGATCCCAGGGGGAATCCACCTAACAAATCTAGAGGAAACAGGTTTAGGATCAACACCAACAATGTTAAAATGGCGAAGGATATCTCTCTCCATTTCTGGATTGATCATCCTTCCCATCTTAATCCATTTTAAATCACGAAAATGAGCACGCATACGATAACAAGCAGCAACAAAAGGAACAGTCATATTATCAAAAATAATCTCATTCCTAATTTTCCAAATCAACCAAATCCAAGTTATTATAAAGAACTTCCAAACAAAATCCAACTGCGATCCCGAGTTAAACTTGAGAACCTGCAAAATGAACTCATCAAACGAAAAATAAGGAAGAAGACTCCTATTAAAAAATCTCAAAAAATCCCGAAACAATCTGGTCGAGAAAGGGCAGTGTATGAAGAGATGATCCAGCGAATCCTCATTAGCGAAACATAAAGGGCAAACCGAAGGACCAAGAAAACCCCGCCTTTGAAGCAAATCCCAGGTAACCAACTTCTTATGAATTGCCTTCCAAACAACAAAGGACCTACACGGAGGAATGTTAAAATCCAAAATCCAGGCTGCCCAAATTGGTTCCGGGTAATGAGGTCGAACACAATAATAGGCAAACTTAGACGACAAATCCCCGTGAAGAGATTTGGTCCAAACTCTCCTATCAACAGCCTGAATATTCCAAGCGGAACTCACAATATCATCAACAATGTCAGCATAAGCATCAAAAAAAGATTCCTCTATATGCCATAAACCATCAAAAAAATAGCAAGAGATAGATTGATTCAATTGATTCCAAAGAAATTTAGGAACGCCAATTCTATCAACAATTTTATAGCCAAGCCAATTATCAGTCCAAAAGTGGATAGAGGACACATGTCCTCTAATCCATTGAGAACTGTTATTAATAACATCAAAAAACCTACGAATACCGGTTAGCGAAGTGGGAACACATCTAACCCTCAAAGCCACATTATCCTTCCAATGTCTCTCTCGAATGAAGCTAAAACCTGCATTTTTAGAGGTTAAAACAGCCCACACAGTTTTAAGAACAAAGGCAGTATTAGTATGCACAAGAGAGCGAACACCAAGGCTCCCTTCACCAAGAGGGGCACACACTTTCTCCCAAGCCACATGAGCACAAGCTTTAACATGTATATTACCCGACCAAATGAAATTACGGACAGCACGTTCAATCTTTTTAAGACAAGAAATAGGCCAACAATAAATTTTCAAAACATGAACCAAAGAAGGCACAATAACCGAATTTACCAAATTAACCCTACCAGCCATAGACAAAGAAGAACCCTTCCATCTATTAAATTGGCAAATAGTGTTATCAACAAGCTTTTGAAAAAACTCAACTCTAGGACGACCCCGGAAAATAGGAACCCCAAGATAACTAAAAGGCTCACAGCCTTCAACAAACCCAAGCTGCGATTTTAAATATTATTTGAAAGACCTACGAACATGCTTACCATAAAACACCCGAGTCTTATCAACACTAACATGCTGTCCAGAAACTTTTTCATAACTATTTAAAACATCTTTTAAAGCACGAACATTAGATCTAGTAGCATTCATGAAAAGCATAACATCATCGGCATAGAGCACATATTACGGAACATAAAGATTAGGCCTAGCACGTATCTTTTCCAGCTTATTACTCACATGAAATCTTTCCATGATCTTAACAAGAACATCCTCAGCCAAACAAAACAAAAGAGGGGATAAAGGATCCCCTTGACGCACACCCCTACCACATCTAAACCAACCCGTAGGATTACCATTAATAATAATAGACAAAAAGGCAGAATTTAAAATCTCCCTAACACATCTAACAAACCAATCATCAAACTTCATTAACCCCAAAACCTTAACAAGAAACTCCCAACTAATGGTGTCAAAAGCTTTCCTAATATCCAGCTTAATAGCCATTCCCCCAACATGAGAATCAAGATCAATGCAATTAAAACAATAAGAAGATAGAGCAATACTTTCACATATATCTTTCCCAGGAATAAATCCAAACTGCATTGGAGAAAGAATATCAGCCAAAATAGGACCTAATCTAGTAGCAATGATTTTAGTTAAAATTTTAAACAAAAAATTCCCCACCGCTATAGGTCTATAATCAGCAACAGATCGCGCAGCTCTACTCTTAGGAATAAGAGTCACAAAAATCGAATTCAAACCAAAAGGTATAAAGAGATACTTAAAAAAATACCATACCATATCACAAAGATCATCACAAATAATATCCCAAGCATTTTGGTAAAAGACACCCCCAAACGCATCCGGCCCCGGAGTACTATCCTTAGGGAGAGAAAAAACAGCTTCCTTTATCTCACACAACTCAGGCCGTTTCGACAAAAAAGAATTTTGATCAACAGAAATGCTCGAAAGGTCCAAGTCACTTAAAAAACTATCATCACAAGACAAAGTACCATCTTTAGCAAACAAATTCATATAGTAATTTAAAATATGAGAAGAAAGAACTCCCTGATCCGTAACCAAAACCCCATCAATATCCAGCTGGTCCAAAGGGGGCTGACTTAGGCGTAGCTTATTGGCGATGTGAAAAAACCTCGTATTTCTGTCACCATCACGAAGCCAGCTCGCCCTATTCTTACTAGCAAGAAGAATATTCCGAGAATCCAGACTTTTATGCAGACGAACATGGGCATTAGTTTCCTCCTCCAAAAGATCCAAACTATCATCCTCACCCCGCCTAGCTTGTATATCCCTAAGATCAGCCAAAGCCTGTTCAGAAACAGCAAACACATTTCCAAAAACAGATTTATTCCATAACTTCAACCGCATCTTAAGCCTTCTAAGTTTGCGGATAAATTTCTGAATAGGATCCTTAAAATCCAACAATTCAGCCCACGAATTTTGAATAACCTGCAAACAGTCAGCATTAGTAAACCAAACACTTTGAAATTTAAACGGATAAGAACGTCTAGGAGCAGCCCTAGAACACTAAAAAAATAAGGGATGATGATCCGAACAATGTCTAGGCAAAACATCAGATAAGACCGTATTCCATAAATCAAGAAAACCAGAATTTAAAAGAACGCGATCTAACTTAGAAGCATGCAACCTAGCATCCCTAACACGAGAAACCCAAGTATAAAACAGACCCCTAGCCTCAGCCTCAATCAAATTCAAATCATCAATAAAAGCCTTAAATTCCCTAACTGCAATAACAGAAGGCCTGTTAAGCCCAACACGTTCATGCCAACCAAGAACCGAGTTAAAATCCCCAATCAAACACAATGGCAAACTAGGCAGATCAGAAATGTCCTTCCAAAGAAGACGTCTAGAAACATATGAAGAGTCTGCATGCACAAAACCCAAAAGAAAAGTATAAGGAGTGGATACACGAATAACCACAACTTGAGGAGAAACCAACATAATATCAACAAAATCAGCCAATAAAGTGGAACCAAACACCCAAATATTAGGCAACATGTTATCCCTACTATTTTTACAAATAAATTTCATACCAAGAGAATTCCAAAAACGAGAAGGAATAGAGTCAAAATCAACTTTTGGTTCAACTAAAGTAAGCCACATAGGTTTATACTTCAAAATTAAAGTAGAAAGAACCGATTTTGTAGGACCACAGTTGATCCCTTGAATATTCCAAAAAAAAACATTCATTTAGAACCGAGGCTAAGCCGTGCTCAGGCGGCTGCAAAGATACATCTTCGACGACATTTTCGGGAGGCAACGGGGGAATATCAGCCCCACTATCCCAGTTTCGATCAGCAACTTGCTTCATCACACTAAAATCAGCACTTTCATTAGCAGATACAATGACAACATTATTAGTCTTAGAACGGCCAGATTTCTTAAGGATGGATTTAATGGTACCCCCTTTATCATTAAGGGGTACCTCCACCTCTAATACCGAAGAAGCAGCCCTGCCCAACAGAGAAGCAGCCACGGGAGAATCAGTAGACATCAAAACAGCCTCTGAAACACTATTACGAACAGAATCCACCAAAGACTCACAAGGGGCTGCCACATCTTGACCCTGAGAATCAAGAGCACTAAAAGAATTGTCAGAATGATAACATTTTAAATGATCATCCTGAACCTGATCAGAAGCAACCTGATCAGATTTAGAATAATCTTGATTAGCAATTTCAACATTAGAAACTCCAGCAGAAGTCTTAGAAGAGAAAACCGATCCCTTTCCAACATCTTTCTTAGCATTCCTACAGTTTACTAAAGAATGACCAACAATGCCACAATGCGAACAAAAGGGAGGTAAATTTTCATATTTAATCGAAACAAAAGCACTATAACCATCCCTTTCTATCATAACCTGATCCTGATAAGGATTTGAAAAATCAACCTCAACAAGAACCCTAGCAAAATGACCCATTACTTTTTGCAAAGAACGATCATCAATCTTTATAGGGGTTCCTATAGCAGACGCTATTCCGAGAATAATGGAAGGATGCCAATACTCTAAAGGGAGTTCAAGAATCTGAATCCATACCTGAGCCACTGACGAACTCACCTTGTAGGGATTGAAATCCCTTACCCAACGGCTTAGTCTGATCGTACCCGGAGACAAAGCCCAGGAGGTTTTGTTGAACACTCGATTTCGGTCAGCCACATTTGCAAAAGAAATGTTGAAGTAGCCCTTGCCCAGAGGTATTAATCGCCAAGCAGCATCAGGAACCCTCCAAATCGCCGTTAGCTTTTGCTTCAAAGAATCAGTGGAAATCTCTTAATGAATGATCAAATGAAGGATGATCTTTATAAAACTTATACTAGAATAGATTAAATTTGACCTTTTGGTTGATTCTTCTGTAGCTTTTGGTAACGGCTTTTGTGGCCCTTTTTGTGTTTTGCTTTGTTTTAGAGGAAAAAGATGATATTATTATAAAAGAAAAAGAAAAGAAGTCATAACCCTGACTTCAAAGGGGAAACCGTCCGGAGGCTTGCAAGGCCTCACTAAAAACCTTGTCCGTAAAACCCCCCTTGGGGAAAAACCGGACAAAGGAGAAAAAGAGTAACAACAAGCAAGCCCCCCAAGGAACAAAAACACAGGACCCGAAATACAAAGGTCAACCAAGGTCCGGAATACAAGACCCCCTGAAACAAACAAAAGCCCAGAATACAAGGCATCGAAAACGCAACAAACAAACTAACAATGAAGTTCCAAGAACCAGTCAACTGACAGACAAAGATGAGAACCACCTTTCTTATTCTACTCAGTGGAACACCACAATGCCTTGAGCTCAACATTATCCTCTCTTGATCAGCAAACCAGTCTAAGAACAACAACGAGTTACCTGAAAAACAGAACAAAGAACCACAAAGCAAACAAAACCAACTAAGAGGAATTAACATTTACAAATCTAAAATGCTCCAAATTAATATCGGCATCAATAAGCTCCTTCACAAACTCCGGAGGGCGACCCCGCCAATCAGCGCAAAGATGGGATTTAGCTATTAAATCGGCAGACTTATTTCCTTCCCTGTAAATATGACTCACACGCAATTCAAACGTAGGAGCCAACACTCTCCATTTATCCCATAAAGCTTGCAATCTCCAAGGAATGTAAGAAAGCCTACCATCAAAAGCATCACAAACATACAAAGAATCTGTTTCTAACCACAACTTATTCCAACCATTAGTATGAGCATATAAAATAGCACGTAAAGCAGTAGCCAATTCCCCTTCAAACGGAAAACCCCAACCAACCAAAAGAGAACAGGCAGCCAAGAAAAAACCCCTATTATTTCTAAAAACAAAACCACCATATAACCTGTCCGGACTTTTGCTCGTACTACAGTCCGTATTTACCTTAACCTCGCCAGGTAGAGGAGCAGTCCATTTAAAAGAAATAAGACGCTTAGGAACCGGAGGAGATAAGGTAAAACCCAGTCTTTTCATTACCACCAAATCCCTAACCGAACCATCAGAACACCCCACACCCAAGGAACTTGCTTCCTTAATCAAAGCAACAATAACAGACCAAGAACGATTAGTAGAAGGAGCAATATTATCAAAGTGACAACGGTTCCTAGTATTCCAAATAACCCAACATAAAGAAATAAAACCAATTTTCCACAAATTACTCTTTTTTCCCTTTGATGGATTTTTCCCTAAGGAGGGTTTTGCCATCAAAGGTTTTTTAGTGAGGGTCCGGCCTCTTGATCGACCTGTGATCATATGGTTTTAGGTTTTTTCTTTCTTCCTTTTATCAATAATATCTTTAATTTGAGGAAAAATAAGGAGTGTTTGTTAGAATAATTTGAGATCCATTGAAACTTTCAAAGTACTTTTCTTACCTTAATTAATGATCATTTCAATAGCGTTTTGTATCAATAAGACAAAAAATAACTGGTTATCATAATTTTTTTTTATCGATAATAACATTTTAAAAACTACACCTAATACTGGTAATGGATGGAAAAAAACGATAAATAAACGATTTGAATGCAAAAACATAAAAAATGAATGATTTATCGAGGGTCATAGCGAGACTTTTAAGAATCCTACAAAAACCCTATAGATTTCTGTTTTGGCATGCAAATAGAGGAAAAATAAAGAGTGTTTGTTAGACTAATTTTAGATCCATTGGAACTTTCAAAGTACTTTTACTACCGTAATTAATGATCATTGGAGTGAAATGATCATTTTAATAGTGTTTTGTATCAATAAGACAAGAAATAACTAGTTATCATAAAGTTTAGTTCTCTATAATAACACTCTAAAAACTACACATGATACAGATAATGGATGGAAAAGAACGATAAATAAACCTTTTGAATGCAAAAACATAAAACTTAATGATTTATCGAGAGTCATACCGACATTATTCAGAATCTTACAAAAACCCTGTAGATTTATGTTTTAGCATGCAAAAAGAGGAAAAAATAAGGAGTGTTTGTTAGACTAATTTGAGATCCATTGGAACTTTCGAAGTACTTTTCTTACTTTAATTAATGATCATTTCAATAGTGTTTTGTATAAATAAGACAAAAAATAACTAGTTATCATAAAATTTTGTTGTCGATAATAACACTTTAAAAACTACACCTAATACTGATGATGGATGGAAAAGAACGATAAATAAACGATTTGAATGCAAAAACATAAAAAATCAATGATTTATCGAGGGTCATAGCTAGACTTTTCAGAATCCTACAAAAACCCTATAGATTTCTGTTTTAGCATGCAAATAGAGGAAAAATAAGGAGTGTTTGTTAAACTAATTTAGATCCATTGGAACTTTCAAAGTACTTTTATTACCTTAATTAATGATCATTGGAGTGAAATGATCATTTCAATAGTGTTTTGTATCAATAAGACAAGAAATAACTAGTTATCACAAAGTTTAGTTGTCTATAATAACACTCTAAAAACTACACATGATACAGATAAAGGATGTAAAAGAATGATAAATAAACCTTTTGAATGCAAAAACATAAACTTTAATGATTTATCGATGGTCATACCAAGATTATTAAGAATCTTACAAAAACCCTGTAGATTTATGTTTTAGCATGCAAAAAGAGGAAAAAAAAAGTATTTGTTAGACTAAACAACCTGCAAAATCAGCTCATCAAACGTAGAATAAGGCAAAAAATCCGTACAAGAAATATGAGAAAATTCACCAAACAGCCTATAACATAAATCTATAGGGTTTTTGTAGGATTCTAAATAATATCGGTATGACCCTCGATAAATCATTAAGTTTTATGTTTTTTCATTCAAAAGGTTTATTTATCGTTGTTTTCCATCCTTTATCTGTATCATGTGTAGTTTTTAGAGGGTTATTATCGACAACTAAACTTTGTCATAACTAGTTCTTTTTTGTCTTACTGATACAAAACACTATTGAAATGATCATTTCACTCCAATGATCATTAATTAAGGTAATAAAAGTACTTTAAAAGTTCCAATGGATCTAAAATTAGTCTAACAAACACTCCTTATTTTTCCTCTATTTGCATTCTAAAACATAAATCTACAGGGTTTTTGTAAGATTCTGAATAATCTTGGTATGACCCTCGATAAATCATTAAAGTTTATGTTTTTTGCATTCAAAAGGTTTATTTATCGTTCTTTTACATCCTTTATCTGTATCATGTGTACTTTTTAGAGTGTTATTATAGACAACTAAACTTTGTGATAACTAGTTATTTCTTGTCTTATTGATACAAAACACTATTGAAATGATCATTTCACTCCAATGATCATTAATTAAGGTAATAAAAGTACTTTGAAAGTTCCAATGGATTTAAATTAGTTTAACAAACACTCCTTATTTTTCCTCTATTTGCATACTAAAACAGAAATCTATAGGGTTTTTGTAGGATTCTGAAAAGTCTAGCTATGACCCTCGATAAATCATTGATTTTTTATGTTTTTGCATTCAAATCGTTTAATTATCGTTCTTTTCCATCCATCATCAGTATTAGGTGTAGTTTTTAAAGTGTTATTATCGACAACAAAATTTTATGATAACCAGTTATTTTTTGTCTTATTGATACAAAACACTATTGAAATGATCATTTCACTCTAATGAACATTAATTAAGGTAAGAAAAGTACTTTCAAAGTTTCAATGGACCTCAAATTAGTCTAACAAACACTCCTTATTTTTCCTCTTTTAGCATGCTAAAACATAAATTTATATGGTTTTTGTAGGATTCTAAATAATATCGGTATGATCCTCGATAAATCATTAAGTTTTATGTTTTTGCATTCAAAAGGTTTATTTATCGTTCTTTTTCATCCTTTATCTGTATCATGTGTAGTTTGTAGAGTGTTATTATCGACAACTAAACTTTGTCATAACTAGTTCTGTTTTGTCTTATTGATACAAAACACTATTGAAATGATCATTTCACTCAAATGATCATTAATTAAGGTAAGAAAAATACTTTGGAAGTTCCAATGGATCTCAAATTAGTCTAACAAACACTCCTTATTTTTTTTCTCTTTTTGCATGCTAAAATAGAAATCCATAAGATTTTTGAAGGATTCTGAAAAATCTCCGTATGACCCATGATAAATAATTAATTTTTCATGTTTTTGCATTCAAATGGTTTATTTATCGTTCTTTTCCATACATTATCTGAATTAAGTGTAGTTTTTAAAGTTTTATTATTGACAACTAAACTTTGTGATAACTAGTTATTTTTTGTCTTATAGATAAAAAACACTATTGAAATGATCATTTCATTCCAATGATCATTAATTAAGGTAAGAAAAGTACTTTGAAAGTTCCAATGGATCTAAAACTAGTCTAACAAACACTCCTTATTTTTCCTCTATTTGCATGTTAAAACATAAATCTACAGGGTTTTTGTAAGATTCTGAATAATCTTGGTATGACCCTCGATAAATCATTAAAGTTTATGTTTTTGCATTCAAAAGGTTTATTTATCGTTCTTTTACATCCTTTATCTGTATCATGTGTAGTTTTTAGAGTGTTATTATAGACAACTAAACTTTGTGATAACTAGTTATTTCTTGTCTTATTGATACAAAACACTATTGAAATGATCATTTCACTCCAATGATCATTAATTAAGGTAATAAAAGTACTTTGAAAGTTCCAATGGATTTAAATTAGTTTAACAAACACTCCTTATTTTTCCTCTATTTGCATGCTAAAACAGAAATCTATAGGGTTTTTGTAGGATTCTGAAAAGTCTAGCTATGACCCTCGATAAATCATTGATTTTTTATGTTTTTGCATTCAAATCGTTTAATTATCGTTCTTTTCCATCCATCATCAGTATTAGGTGTAGTTTTTAAAGTGTTATTATCGACAACAAAATTTTATGATAACCAGTTATTTTTTGTCTTATTGATACAAAACACTATTGAAATTATCATTTCACTCTAATGATCATTAATTAAGGTATGAAAAGTACTTTGAAAGTTTCAATGGACCTCAAATTAGTCTAACAAACACTCCTTATTTTTCCTCTCTTAGCATGCTAAAACATAAATCTATATGGTTTTTGTAGGATTCTAAATAATCTCGGTATGATCCTCGATAAATCATTAAGTTTTATGTTTTTGCATTCAAAAGGTTTATTTATCGTTCTTTTTCATCCTTTATCTGTATCATGTGTAGTTTGTAGAGTGTTATTATCGACAACTAAACTTTGTCATAACTAGTTCTGTTTTGTCTTATTGATACAAAACACTATTGAAATGATCATTTCACTCCAATGATCATTAATTAAGGTAAGAAAAATACTTTGGAAGTTCCATTGGATCTCAAATTAGTCTAACAAACACTCCTTATTTTTTTTCTCTTTTTGCATGCTAAGACAGAAATCCATAGGATTTTTGAAGGATTCTGAAAAATCTCCGTATGACCCATGATAAATAATTAATTTTCCATGTTTTTGCATTCAAATGGTTTATGTATCGTTCTTTTCCATACATTATCTGAATTAAGTGTAGTTTTTAAAGTTTTATTATCAACAACTAAACTTTGTGATAACTAGTTATTTTTTGTCTTATTGATACAAAACACTATTGAAATGATCATTCATTCCAATTATCATTAATTAAGGTAAGAAAAGTACTTTGAAAGTTCCAATGGATCTAAAATTAGTCTAACAAACACTCCTTATTTTTCCTCTATTTGCATGCTAAAATAGAAATCTATAGGGTTTTTGTAGGATTCTGAAAAATCTCGGTATGACCCTCAATAAATCATTGATTTTTTATGTTTTTGCATTCAACTGGTTTATTTATCGTTCTTTTCCATCCATTATCAGTATTAGATGTAGTTTTTAAAGTGTTATTATCGACAACAAAATTTTATGATAACCAATTATATTTTGTCTTATTGATACAAAACACTATTGAAATAATCATTTTACTCCAATGATCATTAATTAAGGTAATAAAACTACTTTGAAAGTTCCAATGGATCTCAAATTAGTCTAACAAACACTCCTTATTTTTCCTCTTTTTGCACACTTTTAAGAGGTTTTCTTTTAAGGAGTATGTCCTCGTCCATCTCCTCCATCTAGAAGTAAATATCTGTATTAGAGACCTGGAGGTGCATCATGGCGTGAATCTCTCTTGGTAGCTGAGATCTTCCCAAGTGATGCTCTTGAACGACGACTCACCCTTTGAATCCGAAGAAGAGCAAGGCCCCGATGGCGCTGCCGCCTTCTGATTTTCATGCTTTCCTTTTATAATTTCTTTTTACACTCCTGTTGCGCTTTATGTACTCAGCCATTAGCCTTTCTAAATTTATGAATGAAAAATTATTCTAGTCTTCCATGCATAGTTGGTCATTTCTCGTCTTTACATAAATATTGTCAAATAAAGCTGCTTGTAAAGAAATTTTGTTCATCGAGTCTTAGCTGGTAGAGGTTGCTCGTCGAGAGGCTTGCTTGCCATAGTTCACGGTGCCTTATAACTTTCAACTATGTTTGCGAGTGGAGTTGCTCGTTGAGAGACTTATTCATCATGGCTCACTACTACATTTTCTCATAGATAACTGTTTCTAGATAACAGATATAGAATTCATAAATTTGTTATCTAATACGTATTTGTTATCTCTGTTCATGAAAAAATTAAAAATTCGCTCAACGAAGATTAACGTGTTGTTATCTATGTGTTGTTAATAAGCATTTTAATTTATTTTTATATTAAAATTTTAATAAGAGTTAGCAGATATGCTCGATTTTATATATTTGTTTTCTGCTCTTAGTTATCTAATTATTTAAATTTATATTTATATCAAAATTTAATAATTATTATAATTAAAGTTAACAAATATTTTACACTAGGATATATAGCCCCGCAAAATTTGTGGGAATAAAAGAGATTTTATATATATAATAAATAATTATATTTGTACTCAAATCTATCTATATAATTTGTATATATTATTAAATAAATTAAATATACATTTTTTGCAAACTATCTATATAATTTGTATATAACACCAAAAAAATTAAATATAGATTTTCAGCAGACTCTTTATATAATTTGTGTATATCACCCAAAAAAAATAAATAATGTGATGTATATATTATTAAAAAAATTAAATATATATTTTTTGCAAACTATCTATATGATTTGTATATATCACTAAATAAATTAAATATAAACTTTCTGCAACTATCTATATAATCTGTATATATCATAAAATAAATTAAATAATGTGATATTCCCTCCGTCCCAAGAAGTTGTGCACACTTCTTGGGACACAGAAACTAAGAAAAATTAAATTTATTGACTTTTTTGAGAATAAAATATAAGAGGGAGAATAAAGTGTAAGGGTATTTTAGGTGATTTAATGAGATAAAGTAGGTGAGAGAATAAGTAGAGAGTAGAATAAGAGTGGCATTCTTGTGATTTAAATGATATTATGAGGGTATTAATATTGTGTGATGTTTCTATTTTAGGAGTGTGAATAACTTGTTGGGACAGACGAAAAAGGAAAGTGTGCATAACTTCTTGGACGGAGGGAGTAGATGTTAACAACTAATAGAGAAATTATAGAAAATAATCATTTAATTAGATTCTTATATATTCAGTTTTGTAAATCTTATAGATTAAGTGAGAAACTTATGCATATTTTATTCTAATTTAATGCATATCTATATAATTTGTATTAATCTTATAAAATAAACATACAAAATCTTATTTCCTTATTTTACTTATTTGGCGAATTCATTTTGTATATTGTTTTGAATAAAATTTACACACAATTGTTTTGAGTTGGCTTCGAAGGAGCTCGGCACCACTAAAGGCCAGCTCGCCGGGGCACGCCGAATAAGCCCGGCCGAGCGAGCGGGGCCCTCCGGGCTCAGCTCGCCGAGGGACCCGCCCGCCTCGCCACAACAAGCATAGCTACCTGGAGGGCGGACGAAATCATGTTGGTCCCGAGATTGAGTGATTAAAAACAGCTTAGTACACCTCCCATAGATAATCTAGAAGGGGGGTTGAATAGATTATCTAATTTATCAAAATTCAGATTATCTATTCAAGATATCAAAAAGCAATCTGAAATTAAGCTGAAATTAATTTGTTTGGGTAATTGATTATCAACAAGAAAGTAATGCAGAAAATAAGAGACACAGGGATTTATAGTGGTTCGGATCAAACTGATCCTACATCCACTCTCCTTCTTCAACTTGAAGAAGGGCCTCGACTCACTTACTTGCTTACTTATTTACTGAGTTTACAATTACAATGATGTGAAGATCTTCTTCTTCAACTCTATCTTCAATCTATCAAACTATCTAGAAACTTGAAAGTTACAGTGCAAGATGTTTGAAGATATACAATGAAGTGTTCTATAAACACTTAGAAACTTATGAAAACTTTTTAGAGAATTTGTGAGTGCCTTTGAAATTGTGAAAACTAGAATCGTAAATGCTAAGAGTTCTTTTCAGAACTGTGCTTACTTCTATTTATAAGCCTGTGAGACGGTTAGTTTGTTGTAACAAACTAAAAACCTTTCAACAAACTTATTCTTGAAAACCGTCTTGACTTAAGCTGACCTTGAGCTAGTCGTCTGCTGCTGACTTGGTGAAGAATTGCCTTTCTTATTCTACTCAGCTGGTCTCGATCTTATCTTGAGCTCTTCATTATTCTCTCCAACAGATGACTTCTTCAAGATCGTCTTCAGATGACCTTCCCTTTCTTGAACTCAACTGACTACACTAGCTCTACCTGGTCTGATCAGCCTAGCACTAGTGTTCATTACATCAACTGTTCTACACATACTAAGCTGGTCATCGTATTTACATGAGCTTATCTTAATCTATGTACTTTAACTCATCAAAACTACTTCTGATTTAACAAATCAAGTGAGGCGAAGTCCCAAGCTCGGCACAAGATGGCGAGCTCGGCGAACACTCTTGTCAACCCAGCCCAGCGGACCAGAGACTTGCCGACCAAGCCACCCCTAGAATAGTACCAAGTACAGTGTAGCAGTCCTAATTTAATGTCAACCTTGCCTAGAAAGGAAGGAAATTCCCTCAGCCGACAAAAGATCCCTTGTCAGTGGACAGCTGGCAGGACGCGAGTGGCCAGCCGCCTGCCCAGGTGCAGGGCTGGTACACCCCAATTAAATGGGGTTGTATAGAATTAATTACAATTGTACTTTTTGTCTGCCCAAAGGCAACAAAAACCATGTATAAATAAGACCTAAAAGGCACATTAAATGGATCTGAAGCATCCACACTTAAGCCTGAGACTAACACTCCCAGCAATCCTCTTGTTCTTTACTTGCTTTCAGCTTTAATATCTGCATTCATTACTAATTATTGCTTATGATTGTTCTAGGATATTTATTATCATAAATATCCCAATCATTATTATTTTAACCGATTCAAAAACCACATCAATCACCCATAAATATTTCGGTTAACAACAATTGGCGCTAGAGAAAGGGGTGTTGAGTCTTACTCTCACTGTTCCATCAAAATTTCTGGAAAAAACTCGAAGAACACTCACAGTTCTTGAGGCCAAAATCCTTGAAGAACACCCTTTGTTCTTCATTCTGCAACCTTTACTAACCAAAAGAGTATCCTGATCCTTTTGAGATGACGAAAGCTGGAAACACCACTCCCATGGGGGAAAACCCCACTACTACTGCTGCTTGCATGGAGCCCATGCATGTTCATGAGAATGAACAGCTCCAGGGGGAGGTCACCCCCACCAGAGCCGTGGGGGAGTTTACACCCATCCCCCTTCAGGAGTACCAGACTCCTGAGCAGATTCAGACGGCCATCAAGCTTCTTCAAGCTCGAGGTCGTGAGCTTGCTACGGCCAACCCTGGCCCATCCACTGCTCCCCAGAAGAATAAAGGGAAGAAGAAGAAGGCCCAGCGAGCTCGGGATGGCCCTGGATCCCCCAGCAGGGGCGGCAGCCCCAGGGGTCTAGGACTGTCTTCGAGCGACTTGGGTCGTCTAGCCAACTGGACTTCAGATCGGAATCTAAAACGGAGTCCAGGACTAGAAGCACCGCAGCTAGGCAGGCGGCCGAGGATCGTCGGCCCATCAATAGGGCCCCTGCGCTCAGCGCACCCCTCGAACGCGAGGCCAGAAGGGTCTCGGCCAAGGATAGGCTGGGCCCAGCTCAGCCTGAGCACTCTGACCGCCCAAGCCAACGCCACGAACCTAAACCCAACTCTCGCGATGCTCTTCTCGTTGCCATGCAGAAGAAGATCGACGAGATGGAATCCCGCTTTGGGGCCCGCGATGGGCAGCCGAAGCGAAGTGTGGCGAGCGAGCCACTCTCTATGGAGGTTGAACATGCGTCAGTTCAACCCAAAATCCTCCCTCCTTAGATGCCTGTGTTTGAAGGGAAGACTGACCCGGAGACCCACCTCAGTAAATACAATATTTACATGGTTGGGAGGGGGGAGAATGCTCGCCTAAAGGCTGGGCAAGGTGAAGGAGGAGGGGGAGGAGAAAGCGGACAAGGTCACGGCCAAGGCGCCCTCGTCCGCCGAGCGTGGCTCCAACCGCAGGAGGGGCCAGCAGAAAGGCACCGGGGGGACTTTCAAGAGCTTTGAGGACCCCCTGCCCCTGCACAAATCCGTCCAGGTCGTGGAGAAGCTCAGATACTCCCCGGCCTATGTCTTCAATACGATCCAGTATACCGGACTAATCCCCAAGCCCAAACCCATCAGGGTGGACCCCGTCAAGCCGAACACCGGTAAATTCTGCGCCTACCATGACTCTCCCGGGCACAACACCAGCCAGTGCCGGGACCTACTGAAGCAGCTCTGGAGGTTGTTCGAAGACGGACTTCTCGATAAGTTCGTCAAACTGCCTCCCCTGCGGCCGGACACTGAGGAGCGAGCTCCTAGGCGGCAGAGGGTGGTCTCCCCTGAAAGGGTCGCAGCTGTCGAGGTTGCAGCTGAAATGGAGTCGTCTGGCGATGACCTCCCTACTGTCCGCCCTGGCGGATGGATCAACATGATCCAAGCCGGGGGGGGTAGCCTCGGCGGACTGGTTGAGGTGTTCAGCCAGTCAAACAGGAAGAGGAAGGCTGAGCTGAGGGCCATTGACCACATCCACTTGGTCAGTGCGCCGCCAGAGCCCACCATCTCCAAGACCGCGGTGATTTCCTTTTCCAATGCTGACCGCGAGGGGGTCCTTTGCCCCAAGAACGATGCTCTGGTCATCTCGGCCAATATCCTTGGAATGACTGTGGACCGGGTTCTGGTCGACAATGGCAGCTTCTACAACATCATCTTCAAGTCCGCCTTGGACCAGATGGGCAATCTCGCCAAATACATCAAGCCCTACTACCTCCAACTCCGCGGCTTCGGCGACACCGTGGTTTCTGCTTATGGGAAGATCAAGCTGTCTGTCGAGCTAGTCGACTTTGCAAATAATAGGGTTAGGATTACTAGACCTGTTGAAATTATAATTGTTGACCTGCCGAACATGTATAACGGCTTTTTTGGTCGCCCTTTCCTTGAAACTTTCAAGGTAGTTGCCTCTTCTTACTTTTATTGTGTCAAGTTCCCTACTGTTGAAGGGGAAGTTGGCACGATAAAAGGTGATCAGAAAATGTCAAAGAAGTATTTGAACTGCTCGTGTCCATATTTAATTTCCGTACTTAGTTTAGACTCTTCTTTCATTTTTACTCTTGCTGAACAACAAAGTACCGAGCTCCCTCAAGAACACATCCCACCTAATGAGCTCGACATCGATCAGAATGAAGCAATTCCAATGAATTGCACACCAACTCCCCTTCCAGCCGAGCAGGCCCAGGGCAAGCTCGCTCACCCAGCCCCGACTCCTATGGAGCTCGGCGAGGCGGGCGAGTAGGACCTGGAACCTCGCCTCGGCTTCGAGCCAATGCCGCTAGACATCGATCCAAGGGGGAACCCCCAGGATCCCAATGGCCAGCGGCTGAAACGAACCGCACCAGTCGAAGAGATGGAGCGCATTCTGGTGGATCTTGCTCGCCCAGAGCTAGAAGTCTCAATCGGCTCCAAAATTCCTACCGAAATGCGGGGATATCATAGACTTCCTCAAAACCAATGTGGACGTCTTTGCCTGGTTGCATCAAGATATGGTCGGCATAGACCCAAAACATGTCTGCCATCACCTCAAAATCGACCCAGCTCGCAAGCCTATCTCCCAGAAAAGGCGAAAGTTCGGCCTAGAGAAATACGTCGCTCTGGCCGAGGAGGTAAAGAAGTTGCTCGACAACAAATTGATCAAGCAAGCAGAAGACGAGCCCCAATGGGTGGCAAATGTTGCGCTTGTCAAAAAGACCAACGGATCCTAGAGGCTATGTTTAGACTTCACGGATCTAAATGCGGCATACCTAAAAGATCATTTCCCGATGCCTCACATCGATCATCTAGTGGACAGCACTGCCGGCCACAAGATGATGTCCTTCATGGACGTGTTTGCAGGCTATCACCAAATCCCGATGGCCGTGGAGGATATCAAACATACCTCCTTCCTCACCGAAAAGAATGTTTACTCCTGGCTTAGGATGTCCTTCGGGTTGAAAAACGCGGGGGCGACCTATTAAAGGTTAGTAAACAAGATGTTCGCTGAGTAAATTGGGAAAACAATGGAGGTCTACATAGACGACATTGTTGTGAAGAGTGTGAAAAAAGAGGATCACTTGAGAGACCTAGACGAGACCTTCGCGATCCTCCGGGAATACAATATGAAGCTCAACCCTAAGAAATGCAGCTTTGGGATCGGCTCCGGTAAATTCCTCGGCCACATTGTGAGCCAACGGGGAATCGAGGCTAACCCCGCCCAGATCAAGGCCATCCTCGACATGGAGGAGCCCCACAATGTTAAGCAATTCCAGAGGCTCACCGGGTGTCTGGCGGCCTTGAACAAATTTATTTCCCGCCTAGGTGACAAAAGTAAGCCTTTCTTTGCCACCATTAAGAAACAAAAATTCTCTTGGAACAAAGAAAACCAAGATGCTTTCTTTAAGCTAAAGGAGTACCTCACCAATCCTAACATTCTCGCCAAGCCAGTGCTGGGCGAGAAGCTGTTTCTGTATTTGGCAGCCTCCGAGTCCGCCCTAAGGGCCGTGCTCGTCAGGGCGGATGGACAGGACCACCTGCCGATCTACTTCGTCAGCAGGTTCTCCATGATGTCGAGCTCAGGTATACCCCTTTGGAGAAGCTGATATATGCCCTAATTATGAGTGTAAGGAAACTGAGGGCCTACTTCTTCGATCATCAAGTCGAGGTCCTCACGACCCTTCCACTCCGGCAAGTCCTGCACAGGCCGGATACCAGCGGCCGCCTTCTGAAATGGTCGCTCGAGATCGCCCAATACGGCATAACATATGCGCTAAGGACGGCGATCAAAGGGTAGGCGCTCGCCGACTTCGTCGCCGAGCTCACCTTCCCAAACAATCCCTTGACCCTAACCTTCCCGCCATGGAAACTGTATGTTGATGGCTCCTCAACACAGTCATGCTCCGGGGCTGGAATCGTCCTAGTCGGACCGGAGGGGCAGTGCTTCACAAATGCCGTTAGATTTGGGTTCTCGGCCACCAATAACGAGGCCGAGTACGAGGCTCTGGTCGGCGGTCTCGAGCTCGCCGCTGCGGTTGGCGTTCAACGACTCTACATATTCATAGATTCACTATTGGTGGTCAACCAGGTCAAGGGAGAATATGAGGCTCGCGGGGAGCAAATGATCAAATATCAAGAGCTCGTCGCCTCTATGTGCAAAAAGCTTCAGCAAGTCTACATCGAGCAAATCCCAAGGGAACACAATTCCCAGGCGAATGCTCTTTCCAATCTCGCCACCTCGGAAGGGGCAGCGGACATGTCCAACATCGTCCTCACAAAACTCGCCAGCTCGGCCATCAGTGGCCGAGCAGTATCCACCGTCCAAGCTGAGGAGGCGAGCTGGATGACGCCCATCATCCTCTACCTCAAAACGGGCGCACTTCCAGATGACCGTGTCCAAGCCAGGCAGCTCGAGCTGCGAGCAGCAACGTACACTCTGATTGAGGATGCGCTTTATAAACAAAGTTTCTTTCTACCCTTGCTCAAATGCATCACTCCTGAGGACGGGCATAAAGTTTTAGCCGATATCCACGACGGAGTCTGTGGAAATCACGCTGGGGGGTAAGCCCTCGTTTATAAAACAATGAGACAGGGCTATTATTGGCCCACCCTCCGGCGAGATGCCATTGCCTACGCCAAATCATGCCACAAGTGCCAAGTCATGGCACCCAACATCAAGCTCTCCCCAGAGCACTTGAAGTCAATCTTCAGCCCCTGGCCGTTTGCCCAGTGGGGGATTGACCTGATCGGACCCCTACCGGTGGCGCCCAGGGGATGCAAGTTTGCAGTGGTCGCTGTTGACTATTTCACTAAGTGGGCGGAGGCCAAGCCTCTGAACAAAATCGACCAGCAGACAATCATCAAATTCATCTGGAAGAACATTATCTGCAGATTTGGCCTACCCCAAGCCATAGTCTCGGATAATGGGAAACAATTTGACGGACTCGAAATCATAGAGTTCTGCGAGAGATGGAAGATTAAGAGGCTATTCTCCACTCCATACCATCCTCAGACTAATGGCCAAGTGGAGGCGGTCAACAAGATAATCAAGCACACTCTCAAAACCAAGCTTGAGGAGAGGAAAGAAAAGTGGGCGGCCAGCCTACTCGATGTCCTACGGGCGTATAGGACAACTACCAGAAATTCTATAGGCGAGACCCCCTTCGCCCTCACCTTCGGCACCGAGGCTGTCATCCGGCCGAGGTCGCCGTGCCGAGCTTCCGCACTTCACAGGAGCTCGGCGAAGATAATGATCAGGCAAGGAGGCTCAACCTCGACATGCTCGAAGAGCGCCGACTCGACTCAATCCACAAGAATGTGGCTTACAAGTAACGATCTGAGAAATATTATAATTCCAAGGTCAAGCTCAGGCAATTCTCGGTCGGCGACCTCGTCCTAAAAAAGATTCACGGCCCCAGCTAAGGTGTATTTGGCCCGAACTGGGAGGGACCGTTTAGGGTGTCCAAGTGGCTACCTAATGGAGCATACGAGCTCGAACACCCAGATGACACTCCGGACCAATACCCTTGGAACGCATGCCACCTCAAGAAGTACTATCAGCAAGCACTTGTCAGCTAAATCTTTTCTTGTAACTTAGAAAATTTTTCAGTTATGATTAGAAATTTTATAAATTTTGTAAATCTTGTAAACCCTTCGCGGGAACTCTTTGTAAATAAATGAAAATTTTCAAAAATCAACTCTTTGTGCTCCAAATCCTCGTAAGAGGTATCCTTGCGGACCCACTCGAGGCCTAGCGGCCAAAGGCGGGTTCCTCTCACACTCGCGCGGGTCATGGAACTCGCCGAGGAAGGGTTTATCCCTGAAAAACTCCTCGCAATGAGCTCAGCCTCTAGGCGAGGTCCGCCCAATCCTTGTACTGGGAGGCTCCTACTAAACCCCTCGTGACGTGTCCTGTTACCGTCCGAGGTCACCTGGCTTTTCTGGTCAGTGTGCCACACAAATTCCTGGCGACGAGCCCTATCTCCTACCGAGGTCTCCTAGCTTTCTTAGCTAGTGAGGTCCACCAGCTCTTCGGAGTTAGGACAAAAGTCGTGTGTGGTACGATCTTAGTGATCAGTGCAGAGCACGCCACTGGACGCATCTCCATAAGTCATCTGAAGTGCACCGGGTTTCCCAGAGATTAAGTCTCCCGGTGAGCTAAGCTCACGGCGAGCAACCACTTTGAGCCATTCCAGCAGATGGGTCAGTAGTCTAGACTCCATTTGGTGAGCACCTTCATCAGCTTGCCCCGACCGAAGTCGCAATGTGAGGACTGGTTTGGGCGACGAAGGGACCGGCGGGCTGTTAACCCGCCGAAACACACTCGGGCGAGCTGAGCTCCCCGAGTAGAACCTTACTTGTTCGAGGTCCGAGCTCGCACGCGCCGAGACTAGATTGGAAAAGCGCAGGCCGAGCTCAAACCCTCGAACAAATAAGGCCGAGGCCTGACAAGCCAAACCGCTAACAGTTTGAAATACTTGCAAAATTTTTTAAATGAAGTGTTGAAAACTGGTTACTCATTCAAGGGCGAGCCGAGCTCCCCAAACCAATCCTTACTCGACCAAAGTCCGAGCTCACCGATACCAAAACCAGAGCGGAAAGGTATAGGATAAGCTCGACTCTTTGACCAAGTAAGGCCGAGGCTGGACAGTCACCCCAGTTTGTCGTGTTCGGGAAAGATATAAAAAAATTTCTAAGTATGGTAAGCTGTGAATCGAGATAAGAAATTGAAAATTGAGACAAGTGAAGTTCGAAAGGGAAATTTCATTAATTCATTGAAGAACGACCTATGGCCGATTACAAAAGAAGGCGTTTTGGCCAAGTACCAAAAGCCCAGAGGGTATACAAGCAAAAAAAAGAAAAAGCCTATCTAGGCGTCCACCGTCTCGGCCCCGGCTGCCCCGGCCCCAGCGACCTCACCATCGGCCCCGCCGGCCTCACCGCTCCCAGGCCCGGCCACCTCGACCTCCGCATCCTCGCCAGGATAGGCCAACTGATCCTGATCAGGGTACCAGGAGAGGTCCACCCCATGATCCCTCTCCAGATCCTTAATCTCTAAGGTAAGCTCAGCATGGAGAGGGTGGGCATGAGCATATTTCTTGAAGTACCTCTCCAAGGTACCCGTCGGCTCCCCAGTTTTTTCGCCTCGCGGATAAGATCGGCGGAGACCATGTAATATGCAAACTCCCCCATCACGGCCGGATCTTGGGTCGGGGGAAGGACGACCATTTCAGGAGTCGCATAGGCCGCAGCCAAGAGGTGCTCGGCCTTGGCCAGCCTCTCCTCCAGCCCAGCCTTCTCGCCGGTCAGCCGAGCGGCCTCCTCTCGACCCTAGTTCCGCTCCCTCTCAATCTGGGCGGCCAAGGCCCGCTCAGCCTTCAGCTTCTCCTCGGCTGACCTCTCCACGGTGGCCTTCTCGGCTTCAAGCCGCTCACGGACGGTAGCCACCGCCTTCTCAGCTTCGGCCCACTGGCGGGCGACCTCGTCCTTCAGACGAGTAACTTTGGCTTCTCGCTCCTTGGAGGCCGCCCGTGCCTCCTCAGCCTCAGCCTTTGCCTTCTCGGCGTCCTCCACAGCTTGGTCCCATTCCCGGCGGACCTCCCGATTCTGCGCGACCTCTCGGTCCCGGCCCTCCATGCATCGCTCCAATACGACCGAGCTCTGGAAACCCAAGGCCTGGGCGAGCAGGAAGGAGCTTTTCAGGTTTCACCCGGATTCAGCGTCCAACCCAATCGTCCAGGCCACGCGGGATCTTCTCTATCGCCCGGTAGACATAATCAGGGAGCTCCCCAGGAGCCGGGTCCCTCCGGGAGGTGACAAAATCCACCACTGAGGGAGGGGGGGGGGGGCGGCGGCGACCACTGGCGAGAAATCTAGAGAGAAGACAGTTAGTAACTCCAGAAAGGAATTAAAGCAAAGAAAAAACGAAGGAAAAGGGCAACACTTACTTTGCGAGGAGGGCCGGGTCGCGTTCGAGGTACTGGTCCTCCAGATCTCGGGCTGAGCTCGGCCTCAACGCCGAGCCCGAGCGCTACAGAGACGGGGCACTCTCCTCCACTCGAGCCTTCTTGTCGCGACGGCGGGAAGACCCAACCTTAATGACCTCCACTGAGGACTCCCTCTCCTTTCGAGCCCCCGAGGAGATGCGAGGGCAGGCATCGGCTCCTCGGCCCGACTCGGGACCTCTGCGCCCAAGGCAGGCACACTCGCAGCGGGCTCAACGGCAGGTGGGGGCACCGGCACCCCCATCGGCACCTGCTCGGCGGCTGCCTCATCAGCCGACTTGTCCTTCCCCCTGGGCTTACTCACCTTCTTGACTCGGAGCTTCGCCCGGCCAAATAAATTGGGAACTGCCGACATGATTACCGTATGGGCAGTGGGGGGAGGGGGATAATTGAAACCTGCAACAATTAGAACGATCAATTTTTCCCTAAGGAGAATACATGCAAATGAACGCAAACATCAACTAAACCTTACCAGCGTCCCGACAGAGGTGACGGGGGTAGCAGAAGCGAGCCTCTAGCTGAGCCTCATCGGAATTCACCTTCGAACACTTCCGCTCGGCAAAAGGGATGAGCAGTAACTTGGCGAGGGCGAGACAAAAATTGAGGTTCAGCTCTCCCTCTTTGGGAACAAAAAACTCTGCAAGAAAGAAAGGAAAATTAGATCAGTCCTACTGAGACAAACAAGAATATACAACCTTACTTGCGGGTTTGTGCCCGAAGGTGACGGGTATCTCCAGGTCGGAGTCAAAATTCACCCCGGGTGACTTCCAGTTCCCGACGATAAAAAACCATCTTCGTTGCCAGTCCCGAAGCTTAGAAGGGATTCCATCAAAGAACGTCCCGCCCTGCCGAGTCCGGATATATATCTCTTTCTTCGACTCGGACAGGGCGAAGATAAAGTTGACCTCGGCGGCAGTAGGCATCCTGAACAGCCAAAGCTTCCCCAACCAAAAGAACAGGGTCAAAAGATTTGCCCACCCGTTAGGATGAATCTGGATGGGGGCTACCTTCCATGCGGCGAGGAGGTGGGTGATGTTCAGATGGAGCGGAAACCGAAGCCCGGCCTCCATCATGTGATAGTTGATGGCCACCATCCCCTTCGGCGGCTGGTCGGGCCTTTCGTCCTCAGTGGGCACGTAAAGGTGTATGTCGCTCAAAGCCTGCCATCATGCCCGCCACGCGACCAGGTCGGCCTCGGTCACCGCACTCCTCCTCGCTTCTGCGTTCGCCGGCCAGTCAGACCTCAGCGCCTTGCGAAACATCTGGCGGGACCTCTCCGGACGAGTGTAGGGATGTTCCCGCAGATAGCTTTGATAGTTGAAGATCGGCACTGGCCCCGCCAATCGATCAACATAATGCTCCTAGGTCCCGTAGGCAATGGTGACCTGGGCAGCCGCCCTTTTAGCCTCGTCCTCGGCCGTCCTCTCCTCCTCGGCCTCCCTATCCTCCTCGAGGGCTCGCTCCCCCTCATCCAAAAGCTCGGCGGTGGTAGGTCCTGAGGCTCCGGACGGGGTCTCGGCCCCGCCCTCGCCCTCTGTCTCCTCGCTGTCATTAGAAGAGACCAACAGCTCGGCCACCATCTCGTCGGTGGCCCCCAAGTCCTCGCCGATCCGCATAACGTTTTACCGTTTATTTGCTGTTTCGATGCTTGAACACAGAACGGGCTCAGTTTGTCTGAAAATCGCTCTGAAAGTCACTTGGATTTCTGAGAATCACTCTATGCTCTCTGAAACTCGAAGGTTTGGAAAGGTTAGAATGAAGAAGGTGACCCCTATTTATAGGAAGCGGGAAGGACCTCTTTGCAAAAACCCCAAAACCTTTCGAATTCTGGGGCAAAAGCGCAATTACTTTTCTGAAAGGTCAAATGACCGTTTGACACCATAGGGGCACGCCACATGTCCGCGAGTGGTGGTTGCAGGCAGTCACCTCCAACCGCCACGTGCCCTGCAAAAAGTTATTTTTTGCAGGGCCACGTGGGAAAAAGTGGCCCCTTGTCCAATCCAACCACCATTTTTTCCCCAAGTCCTTATCCAACTCCCATCAATTGAACTCCAAAGGGTGCTCGGCGAGAAGAAGCTCAGCACCGAAGGCGAACAACTCCTCAAGAGACCAGCTCAGCCTCCGAACTCCCTCAGAGACTGAATTGTGGGGCAATTGTTGTATGATGATTTATTCGCCTCAAGGTCCAACAGTCAATGGGCCGGCCCAATCCAATTTGACCGAGCTCGAAGGAGCTCGGCACTACTGAAGGCCAGCTCACCGGGGCACGGCGAGTAAGTCCGGCCGAGCGAGCGGCCCTCCGGGCTCGGCCTGCCTCGCCGCGGCGAGCACAGCTACCCGGCGGGCGGACGAAATCAAGCGAGGCGAAGTCCCAAGCTCGGCACAAGATGGCGAGCTCGGCGAAGACTCTTGTCAACCCAGCCCGACGGACCAGAGACTTACCGACCAAGCCACCCCTGAAATAGTACCAAGTATAGTGTAGCAGTCCTAATTTAATGTCAACCTTGCCTAGAAAGGAAGGAAATTTCCTCAGCCGACAAAAGACCCCCTGTCAGTGGACAGCTGGCAGGACGCGAGTGGCCAGCCGCCTGCCCAGGTGCAGGGCTGGTACACCCCAATTAAATGGGGTTGTATAGAATTAATTACAATTGTACTTTTTATCTGCCCAAAGGCAACAAAAACCATGTATAAATAAGACCTAAAAGGCACAATAAACGGATCTGAAGCATCCACACTTAAGCCTGGGACTAACACTCCCAGCAATCCTCTTGTTCTTTACTTGCTTTCAGCTTTAATATCTGCATTCATTACTCATTATTGCTTATAATTGTTCTAGGATATTTATTATCACAAATATCTCAAATATTATTGTTTTAATCGATTCAAAAGCCACATCAGTCACCCATAAATATTTCGGTTAACAACAAAAATTTAAAATTTCAAAAGTAGATTTCGTATAATGAGTTTAATGATTAAATAACATAAAAAAAATTAAAAAACTATGTATTAAAGAGATACATTGATATATAATTGTCAATATTACAATTACAAAATTACAACTATTCAAAACAAATTCAATCCATACATATTAGTCCTATAACAGATTGAAACAAAGTCTCAAAATATAATAAAACAAATAAAAATTAAATATCATGTGTAATCTTCTAAAAAAAAATTAAATTAGTGGCTCATAATCAAATAATGTAGTCAGACGATAAAATTATATGAAATTTACAATCTGCATTACCATAAAAATAAAATAACACAAAAAAGAAGATTATTATTTTTAATGAATGACAACGTAAAATGAAAGAAGAAGAGAAGAAGAAATTTAGTGTTTGTAGTGAAAAACAAATTAGTGATTATGAATTTATAGAAAAAATGTAGAATGAGATGAATGGTTGAGATTAACCGTTATAAATAAATGATTGAGATTAATATTTAAAATTTAAATTTAAATGAATGAGAGTGATAAATTTTGAAATATAGGTTTAGATTTATAAGGTTATATATAAATTTATTATCTGTATTTTGTTATCTGTAAATTAAAATAACTCGATCAGTTCTGTACACTGGGACTTACATTTTTTTTTTTACATTTCATGTACCTAGTTTTACATTTCATTTTCATCAAATCCCTAATCTGTCACTGCAAAAAAAACCCTCGGCCCTCCCGCCGCCTCTACCCCGCCAACCGTTGCCCACCCTGTCGATTCGTTGTACATGCGCGCCTCCGCTCTCAGCCTTCGATGGGCTGAGCCATCGCGCACCTTGAGTTTCTAGGAGGTCCGATCGACTGACGCCGTCGCGGTGCCTCCACTCTCAGCTGTCGATCGACCGACGTTGCTTTCTCGATTACAACCTCAGGTCTCAGATTCATTTTCTGTGGTTTCCCTGATCAAGACGTATGCTTTGTCACGCTCCCCACCCTCCACCCCCTGCGTAGCGGCACCGACCCATTTGCCACCATTGGCACAGCCATTACCTCTCGATCTCAGATTTAAGCGAGGAAGAAATATTATCGATATCTCAAATTCAAGTATGCTTAATAATACAACGAAAGATATATTACCAATTTCTCGTTGATTTCTTATTTCTTAATTAAGTTATTGTTAATGTAGTTCAGGGTCTGCTTATTTGTTTTTTTCATTTATGTAAGCAAAGAAAATAATGGATAGATTAAGCTACAGCAGCAACCAACCAGAGTTGGCTTCTCTGGTTTGTTTTTTGTTTTTTGTTTTGTGTTTATGTTAACGAGGGTGGGGGTCCCCATATGAGGAATTAAGTGGATTTGCCTGCCTACATGTGAAGGTTAATGTTGAAGATGATAAAAAAAAGTAAAATTACGCATCGCAAATCATGTTTCCTCATATATACCTGTTTATGATTAGCTAGCTTCCGTTTGTGGTATCACACTCATATTTTCTTAGTCTAAGTGCTTGTACCTCTTTTCATGCTTTTCATATTTTTATATGATTGTTTCCTTTTTTATTTTTCTGTAGGTTGATATTTTCACCTATCTGATTGTTTCATGCTGTTGTAGTGTTGTGGCAAGAGGCAGGTTCCCCTTGCCAGCCCCATCAATGCCTCATGGTCGTTATGTATGATGAATATGCTTTATTAATTTTAAGTTTCATAGATCATTTGACAATAATTTTTTTCTTCTTAATTGATTAATGTCTGCATTATATCACTGTTTGAACACTTCCATGGACAGTGAGCACCGTTTTATGCCATTGCGGCTACCCCTTTGCTCGTTGCTTTTGAACTTTTCCTTTGTGTACATCTTGAGAGAACATATGGTAAATTTCCTTATCCCTCATATGATAGAGCTAAAAGAAGCAGAATCAGGACAATGCTTTTCATAGTTCTCCATTTCTTTGTTAATCATTTACTGATCATGATGTGATAAATCGACGGCTGTAAATTTGAAGATTGTATTTCTACCTCAGCTAGCACTTCAAATTGCAATTTTGGTTGATAATATTAGGTAATACTTCTCACCTTGTAAATATGTTCATATTTTTATATCTCCTCAAGGAATGAGCTTTTAGTTATAAGGCATAAGATGTGAGTGTGTTAATTCTTCTTCTTCTTCTTCTTCTTTTTTTTTTTTTTTTATGTTATTCTGCTGCTTAGGATGTGTAGGGCCCTCATGCCTAGAGAAGAAGAAAATATCAGCGATGAGGCAATCTGGGAGACTCTTCCAGTAAGTTTTAAGTTCAGATCTTAGCTCATTCAACTCTAAATACTTTGAGTCCTCACACTACTACATTGAGGTACCGTTACTCTTAACTATATATATATATATATATATATATATTGAGCCAATCATGAACATGATATATTTATACATTATACTAATAAAGAGTTCATGTCTATACTTCATATCAAAGCCATGTATCCATAAACAAAGATGGTATGTATGGGGTAATCAAGTGATAAGAATTAAAATGCTGTTATGATGATTTTAGTTCGTCATTCTGAAGATTTATAGTTTCTGGACATTGTATAAATACTAGATATACAGATTCTTCCCGTCAAAAAAAAAAGATATACAGATTCTTGCAATTGCTTGTGGATTACTTAAAATCTAAGATTTGTTTAGATTTTGCTGTCCATAATGCGCGCCTACATGCTCTATCGCTACGCAAAAGCCGTTAGTGATAACGTCTTAAGAATACAGTTAGAAGAATATTTCTTTGGTCGTGAGAACGTTAAATAGGTGTAGAAAAGAGGTGTGTAAACTGTACAGTAACTAGCCAATTTTGCTCAGTCTTCTTATGCTATTCACTTGAGTATTATTTGTTTCCTTTTTTTATTTAACTGGCTGCTCATAGTGTTATGTTTTAGAGATAGACCCATTTCATACGGTCAAAATCACCAATGTGATTCCTTAGTTCTATTTTTCATGTTTCCTTTTTCAGATTTTAGTGTTTGTAGGTATGATCATTGATTGTTGATTAGTATAGATACAATTCGGGCAGTTAAATAATAAAATATAAAATGTTATTCGTGGGGCTGCTTGAGAACGGTTGTTGGCTGTGAAAATGAATTTTTGCAGTTTTCATTGACAGTTAAATGTGTTGAACATTGAGAGATTATTTTTATCTCACAATTTAGCATGAATATAAGTAGCATTATGCCCCCTAATTTATCTCACAATGGTAATGTTACTGTGCTTTGATAAAAATGTATATCTTTGTAATATAATTTTAATTATTGTGTAGTTTGTTAGTATTAATACGTATATATGTTATTTTGTAGTTTATGGAGAAAACGTACACAAGGGCTGAAATTGATGAAGTGCGCTCGGAGTGAACTCAATCTGTTCAATTATATATCATTGAGTAGTAACTGTTGTCGTGTATTTTGTTAACTTGCTGTATAAATATTGACTTTTGAATTGATGATGAAATTATTGCATTTTGCGTTTATTCTTTTTATTGAGTAAATTTGTTTTATTTTAAGAATTAATATGGAATAATTTAGAAAAACAAAATATCTAATACAAATAAATAACAAATATATATATATATATATATATATATATATATGTAAAGCATAACATATATTCAATTATCTATGTTAAAATAGATAACAAATACAGTTATAAATAGATAACATATAAGTTCTTAATAGATAACAGATAATATCCATTATCTATGTGCGAAAATGTAGTATTGGTTGGTTATTTGTTGCCTTGGCAACTTTCAACCATGTTTGCAAGTAGGGTTGCTCATCGAGAGGCTGGTGTTGGTTGTCATGTGCAACTGATGCGAACTCAGTATTTTAATATTAGTCTAGTAACTTTTTGGACTTAGTTTTTGTAATTCTTTTTAGTAGTTTCATTCTTTAAGTTTGTTAGTTTATTAGCAAGTTAGTTAGTTGTTAGGTGTTAGTTAGTTAGTTAGGTAGAATTGAAGTCTATATAACTAGTTGTATAAGCTCATTTGAGATATGAAAAAGATAGCAAACTAGTTCTTAAAGCAAATTCTTGTTTTGTGAATTGATTCGATAGCTTGCTAGCCCGAGCTAGAGCTTCGAATCGGGTTTCGTTGCTTGCCAACCTGAGTTGGGGCATCGAATTCATCGAGCCTAATTCGCGGTTCTCATCAATTGGTGCTTTCATTGAGAGGATTCCGAACGAGAACTGCGATTTTAATTTGGAGTCATGAGTACAAATGGGTTTGGTAATTCCATGGATCGAATCAATGCGTCCTTGGATCGAAATGAGCGAATGTTGAAGAGATTGCTCCGGCGACAACACAAGAAGGGCAGGTGGCAGCCAAAGAATAAGAAATCAAGAATTGAAGTTGACAAGAACGAAGAGATCGATTACCGCAGAACCATGGTCTGCAAGTCTAAATTCAGAAAATCTCATGAAGAACAAAAGAGTGATCGTATGGCTAGCTTGTATAACAAACATACGCAGCTGAAAACACGGGTTCACTCTGAAAGAGTTGTTTCAGTTGGAGAAAAACGTGAGAAAAATAACAAAAGGATTCAAACTTATGCTTCTCACCTCAAAGAGTTGACTGCTTCAAGGGCTGATTTTACTGTTACTAGAAATTATGGAGTTGAAAACCTCTTTGTGAAGAATCTTGATCAATCGATTACAGGTGCTAGATTGGAATGTACTTTATATAACAATACATTCTTGCAAAGTTGTCGAGAAAAATGAAATCAGTAGAAGTTTTGGGTACTTTCAATATGATTTAGAGGACTCTTCAATGCAAGCTCTTAGTGGTGTTCATGATATTATGCTTGAAGGAAGGAATATATATGTCTCCAAATTTCGAAGTAAGATCGAGAGGAAGGGTAATATTCACCATGGTTTAGGATCCAAGAATCTCACTGTTGGTGGAGCTCTAAAAAAAGGTGAATATAGCAATACTAATTACTTTTTAGAGACGAACACATCAAATCTGATTGTGATAGCCGAAGTGAAAATGTTCACACGATTTCGTTCAACTTTGGATGGCCGATTTCTCGTTTTCGATAGAGGAAAAATCATGTCTTCTTCTCTTGATGTTCCAAGAAATAAGAGATCGGTCCGGAGCTTATCCTTGAGGACAAGGATGTTCTTTATGGGGCCGGGAATGATGCGAACTCAGTATTTTAATATTAGTCTAGTAACTTTTTGGACTTAGTTTTTGTAATAATTTTTAGTAGTTTCATTCTTTAAGTTTGTTAGTTTATTAGCAAGTTAGTTAGTTGTTAGGTGTTAGTTAGTTGGTTAGGTAGAATTGAAGTCTATATAACTAGTTGTATAAGCTCATTTGAGATATGAAAAAGATAGCAAACTAGTTCTTAAAGCAAATTCTTGCTTTGTGAATTGATTCGATAGCTTGCTAGCCTGAGCTAGAGCTTCGAATCGAATTTCGTTGCTTGCCAACCTGAGTTGGGGCATCGAATTCATCGAGTCTAATTCGCGGTTCTCATCAACGTTATCGATAATTTTGCAAAGAATTTGGAAAGAAGAAAGCTATGGAAGCTAATCAATTTTCTCATTATTCCAAAATAAGAGCTACAAGCCCCTATTTATACATGTATTTTATCATGAAATGTATAGCACCTAACAACCAATTAACTTCCTAACCACTAAAAAACTAACAAACTAACAACTAACAACTTAAAGAAAGAAATCTATCAAAAGAGTTACAAAAAACCAAGTCCAAAAAGTTACTGGACCAATACTGAAATATTAAGTTTGCATCATTCCCGGGCCCTTCGAGATTGTCCTTGTCCTCAAGGACGAAAGCTAAAAAAATTTCTCGTATCATTTCTATGAAAACTCATTACGCCCGTATGCAACTCCATGAAAACTCAAAGGGACATTTTATCGAACGTATGGTGGACAAAGTAAACCAAGTGAAATCTCAATCAACTTGAGGATCCCAGATTCAACATTGCACACTTCCAGATTGTAGAATTAACAATCAAATGTCTGCCCCTATCAAATATCTTAAACCTTCCATCACTAATGGGTGTATCATCAAGAATTGCAATGTCACCATATTTGTTGTGCTCCTGAATGTTAAATTCAATGAAATCAACGTGGTTATTTCCAGCAATATTGAAATAATGGACTGTATTTTCTTTAATTGCCTTCGTCCTCAAATTCGACAACTGCAACATATTCATCCCATTCCCCCTAGCTCGATCATGAAGTAGAATGAGCAGTTCACCTTATCTTTTTCGGTTTTGAAAATCGATGCTAAGTTCCCTGCTATTGATGATGGGAATTGATGAACAAAATCGAATTGTCGTCGATCTACCGTACGTGGGTCGTATCGGTTCGAAGAACTCCGCCACAATTCTTCTGATTCTGCTGCCAATTGTTTTGAAGATGTCAAAGCTGAATATATTCCACCATACATAGCAACAGAGACTTTATTCACACCACAAATTCCCGCAATGTTGGCTATACCAAGGGCATCTCCTTTCTCCATCTGCTCATCATCCACTTCGGCCGTAGACGGGACAATTTCTTGAAATTCGTTGAAGATGTCTTCCCCCCATGACATGAATTCAGTCACAATTCGAAAGCAACCTTCGTCAAACTTGATCTCGTCTAAAATTTCCCTCGAATTGCTGCACAAATCAGAGGGTGAACTCGATGACCTTTTGCATTTCTTGTGCCTAAGCATGCGATCAATTTTCTTTTTCAATCGACCCACGATTTTCCCCATTCCTTCCTTTTAATCTGTTAACAGTCATTTCCATCCGATCTAGCTTGGTTTCCAATAGCTCAAGACGCACACCGTCTTCTATCTTCTTGCACTCTCTTTTTTGGTTCAATGATAGGCTAGCCATTGATCCTACAATTTTGAAGCGCGATTATCACTATGAATCTCACTCTCAATGAAAGCACCAATTGATGAGAACCGCAATGTGAAATTTTGATTTATCGTAACTCCGACTCAGGCCGGCAAGTTATCGATAATTTTGCAAAGAATTTGCAAAAAAGAAAGCTATGGAAGCTAATCAATTTTCTCATTATTCCAAAACAAGAGCTACAAGGCCCTATTTATACATGTATTCCATCATGAAATCTATAGCACCTAACAACCAATTAACTTTCTAACCACTATAAAACTAACAAACTAACAACTTAAAGAAAGAAATCTATCAAAAGAGTTACAAAAAACCAAGTCCAAAAAGTTACTGGACCAATACTGAAATATTAAGTTTGCATCAACAACCTTTGGCACCTCAACCGACTTATTTCGGTGTGGTCGTGTCATGTGCTCGTGTGCGCTTGGTCGCCCTTGCTCAGGGTCGAGCCTCTGGCAATTTTTAACTACCCTTAATTATAAGTCGTCTTATATCCAGCTATATATATTTTTTTATTTCGAAATTGTTAATATTAATTATTCAGAAACCTTATTTAATTATTATAATCATATTCCACGTATTTAATTTAACTCCACTAAATCTTAAAAAAAAAATCTTATGACACTTCAAGACTAAATCTTAGTCTACTTAAATTGATTCATTTACAAATTTTTAGATATTCGATCTTACATCCAAATTCTAAAATTTAGTTTAAGTTCAGCTATATATGTTTATTTACTAATATTAGGCCAAACGAATTTCGCGGGATAATAAAAAAAAAAAGGTTATATATATAACAAAAAAATTAAATTTAAATAGTTATAATACACTGGCTATTTAAATTATAGAGAGAAATAAATGTGGAAAGAGAGAAATGTCATAATCTATATATATTACGAAATAAATTAACTATACGCCATATATAATCAGTGTATATCACAAAATAAATTAAATATATGCTATATAATCCGTATATATTACCAAATAAATTAAATATACATTTTTACAGGCTATCTATATAATCTGTATATATCACCAAATAAATTAAATATAATTTATTACTACTAGATACAATATTTGAGGAAAAATAACTATTAGATTCAACCTTTTAAATAAATTACTCTCCACTACAATTCCTGCCTAAAATACCCCTTCTCACTTTTAATCCCCAAAACCCTACACGCCACACCCCCACTCACATTCTCCCCCCCCCCCCCCTCTCTTCCCAAGTTCTCACCCCCACCGCCCACTGCCATCACAGGCTACCCTAACGCTGATAACGTCTCCGCGACCATCGCGATGCATCCCCCACCGCGACACACTGACGATGCACCCCCACCGCGACGTCTCCCTGGCGACAAAGACGAAGGGGGCCCACCGCGACGGCAGGGAATCTTTTCAACGCGGGCGATGGCCGCCAGAGCTCTCAATGGCACCGATCCGATTTCAGGTGAGTTTGTTATATTTTGTTGGTTTCTCATATTTTTATTACATGATTTTTGGAATATTTTTATGTTTTGTATAGATCCAATTTCTCTGTGAGTGAATAAACAAAATTATTCCACTCACTTGAAGTTGAATCTATCAAGAAGAAGAAGAAGGCAACTTTATTCCCATCCCCTGTGCTATCAATCTTCTGAGCAGTTCTTGCAGATTGTAAATTTGTTTATTGATTCTTGTATTTTTCGTAATTTTCTTTTTGAAAGGTTGATTGTATACATTTCAATAATTTGAAGAATTATTTTCTTCTGCACATGTGTACTTAAGCTGCACATGTGCAGCAATAATATTAATTCAAAAAATATTTTGGGTTGTGTGATGATTTTTGAGTTATTTTTGAATTATGAATCAAATGTAGCTGGAAAAAATAATCCTGGAAAAAATTGATACAAAAGACTTACAACTGTAGCCATAAAAAATTAATTACTGTAGCTGCATCCAAAAAAAATTATAAAAAGTGATTTGCACAAGTAAAAAAAGCACAAATATTAAATTTCTTAAAAATAGATATAAAAGGCTGATCCCTTGGAGTTTAAAAAAAAAGTACAATCAATATTGAAGCCAAAAGATGTCAAATCACAAGAGATATTTTTTACCCACTGCAAAAAAATGAAAAAAATTAGAAGAAGGGTAGTTTTGGTAGATTGGTCTTTATTATTGTAGCTGGAAGTAATTTGAAATTGGATTGTAGCTGGAAGTAATAAAGGTCTTAAGATGGTAGTGGGATGTAACCCACCCAATTAAATATATATTTGCTTTCTGCAGATTATTTATATAATTTGTATATATCACTAAAAAAAATTAAATATACGTTTATTTTCTGCACACATTTTATATAATTTGTATATATCATTAAATAAATTAAATATATTTATATAAGACATATTCTTATATGAAATATTTCATGAATCTAGGATCCGTGAAATTACTCATATAATGAAATTCACGGATCCTGGGTGGGTTGGGTCGGACTAGGTCGTGTTTGGTAGATATTTCTAAAAAAAACTCGTGCAAGGACAAAATACAATTTTCCCTTCCAGGTGCTCGCAGGGGTGTTACTATTAGGTTAAACATGTGTTACTTTAATGATAAATATGTGTTACTGTAAATTAAATAATATGTATTTTCCTAAAAATAATCGCTCAAATGCAAAAATAAAAATAAAAATAATGGTCAAATAAATCTCTAATCTTATATGTGTGAATCAAATAAGTCACTACTTCAACAACTTTATTTTCATTAATAGAATGTGATTTTATTAGGATGAGAACTTATTTGATCTCAATATTAAAGAAAAATAATTTAAATATGTTAAAATAAAGTTCATGGGTATATTTGATCCCAAGTATAAGATTTTGAGGTAAATATGTCTAATTAATTCATATAAAAAGAAAAAAGATAAAACCTAAAACAATAAGACCACAAGTCGGGCCAGAGATCAGGAACCCCATTAAAAACCTTGCTAGAGTAAACTCTTGTGATATCTGAATCTCTCATTAGTTATTTACCAATAAAATTTACTCATTTTTATTAACTTATATGAGTGACACGTTATTTATTTATAATTCTTTTCATTTTACTCCTTAAGTTTAAATATATGATATCTTATTGAAGTGGCAGTAATAAACTTCTACATAAATTGTTAAATCTAAAGTAATATAAATAAATTAAGTGTCAACTACTCATACGTCAATATACTTCATACAATTATTTATTTGTGTGCTACTTGTAATCTCGCGCGCACTATTTTATCTTGTTTTAAATATTGTATTAAATATATATTTTTACCAACTTAGTGGTGAGACAATAATTGACTTTATTATAAGATTTTATTAATTTCTTTTTGTACTGCTCAATTGTTACTACCTCTAGTGTTAACGTGAAAATTAATTATTATGATATTCGAGCCTCTCACTACTCATTAACTAATATATTTCATGCATTGAGAGTATTTTTAATTAATTATGTGCTACTTGTGATTTTGAATTATTTTATCTTGCATTATTTAATTGTATTTTTAAATATGGAATTAATTACATATGCATTTATATGTTTAGTGGTGAGAAAATCAATTTATAAGTGATTGAGATTTTTAGAGTGTTTGAGTACTAATACAAATAATATAATTATTAGTGGTATTAATGAGATTAACTATAATACTAATTGTTTATTACATATATATAATATGTATATATGTGTAGTATATTAGTAAATTGAATAAATAAAAAAAATAGAAGATAAATGAAAAGGAAAACTTACCTATGAAGTAATTAGGAGGCGGTGGAAAAGTGGCATATATACTTACCCATATCAACTTGAAAATGTTAGCCACATATACGCACGTAGAGAAAAGAGAGTGCGCGACACGGAGAGAGAGGGAGAGAGAAGAGAGAGAAAGAAAGAGAGAGAAGGATCGTATCGAGTGAGATTTCGAAGCATTTTGGTAAGTATTCGACTTCCGTCAATTGATAAATTTTATATTGTTTTGAAGCTCGTGACAAGTAGAACAAAATCCTACCCTCAAATTATTAATAATTGTTCTTATTTGATAGTGAAAGACGATAAAAAGGGTTTAGGATTTGATTTATCAACGTTTTACGGACTTGAGGTAAGTAGGAATTCATTTACACCTACAATGCATAAATATAGTATGTTGTGAGTTATTTATGCTTAATTGGTGATATGTGAATATTACGTTAATTGTGATACTTGAGTGATATTCAATAGCATTGTGAAAGAGACTGTGAGCTCAATATTTGATGTGGATTAAATATACGAGTTTAAAGGTTATAGGGAAAAGAATTTGTGAGTTCAGTGACTATCGTGAAATGAACCTGTGAGTTCCATGATTCTTGTGAAACGAACTCCTGAGCTTTGTGATTATTATAGAAATGGATAGGGTGATTGAATTGGTGAGTTGTGAGTAGAAATGAATTAGGCGAGTGATTAGAAATGAATTAGGTGATTTCAAAAGAGAGTATTTATATCGGCTACGTGATGACTTTTATATTGAGCGTACGCCGACATATATCAGTAAGTTTGGGGCCCCCAGCAAATGAGTAGAAATGAATTAGGCAAATAAAAATGAATTAGGTGTGTGATTATAAATGAATTAGGCGAGAGCAATTAGAAATGAATTAGGTGAGAACGATTAGAAATGAATTAGGGGATTTCAAAGTGAGAACGGAAGGGGCAACCTAGGAGTTAAGACGACCAGGGAGAACCTGGCGTATGCTACCTAGAGTGGGCCACCGAGTTCAATTGTTGCAGAACGAACTTGTGAGTTCAAAGGTTATTGTGAAAGGAATTTGTGAATTCCATGATTATTGCACAAATGAAAATGGTGTTATAAGCATGTAATTCTATTGTGTGTATATGCAGCATTGCATCATGCATATCATGCATTAACAAGAAAATATTTTATCAAATGGTGTGTTTGACCACTTATTATGCACCGAGGACGGCAGGGGCGACCTAGGAGTTAAGGCGACCAGGCAGATCCTGGCGTATGCTACCTAGAGTAGGCCACCGTCTCATTTGCTATGGTGTTGTCGTACATTTACTGATTTTACAGAGGAGACTTCTGAACGGACAGGGGGTCAAGTTTGGTGATGGACCTCGCTAGGCCGTTAGAGGGTGGGATCCTCAACAGTATGGGTTGGCGTGGAGGGATAACTTCTTGGTGGTCATGAGGGGCGCGATGGGGGGGACCCTTGGTGGCCACAAGAGGATGGGCATCACGTCGAGGTCATACATATAGGCCACTTAAATATAAATGAATTGAGCTTAGTGCTCGTGTTTCGGTGCATAGTAGTGAGTTAGGGGCTCTAACGAGTGTTTCGTAAATAAATTAATGATTTTAAAGAGAGTGCATTGTGCATGGGGAGGTTTTCGAACTGAACATCACATCATGCATAATTTCTGCTTATTGAGATTTATAAATCTCACATAGTTTATGCATTGTAGGTAATCTAATGATTTGTGACGTTGTGGTTCTACTGGACAAGCTGTGCATCTCCTTCGGGGTTTTGAGTGGCTGTGTACATAGATGACGACCTGTTGGGTCAAACCGTGGGCGTGTATTTTGAGTTGTATTTTATAAAGTTGTGTATATGGTATTATGAGTTCTTTTTGTGACGTTAAGAAGTGATCATCGTCTTTCTGTTAAAGCATTTAAAAAAAAAAGTCGCACGTGCGCACGAGTCATTTCTTGAAAAATGATTCAGAACTCATTTTTCTTGTTAAATTAGTGTTTATGTCTGGGTTGTCAAAAGGTGGTCGTGTCAACCCTCCTTAGGGAAAACCCCTAAACAAGGAAAAGTAAAGCCCCTCTAAAAATCAAATAATACGGAATAATTTCATGTACCTATCCCTCTCAGCTAGGACGGAAATAAAATCTGGGATAATATCCCACCAAATAAAGTCCTCATAATCTTGGAATTTAGAGATGCATCAGCAACTACATTCCCCTCTCGGTATATGTGATTAACTCTGAGTTCAACATTCTGAAGAAGCTCCTTCATCGAAGCTCATCTTGCCCGAAATACTCATGGAATAATAGCATCCGAGTTTTGAAAAAGTGAAATGACATATGTAGAATCCGAATTGAGATAAATGTTAGTCCATCCTCTCATGACAGCAGACGTAACTCCTTCTATAGCCGCATCAATCTCAGCCTCATAGGCATGCCCCCTTTTCATTTTCTTTGCGAAAGCGGCTTCGACAAACCCCATGCAATTACGATAAACTGCTCCTCCTTGGATGTATCTGTTAACTTCCCTCCCGTCGAAATTAATCTTCACAAAGCCCGACACCACAAAAAAAAAGTTTTAAAGAGGGGGTTAAAGAGGATTTTAACGATGGCTAAGGGGTTAAAGAGGGCATTAACGAGGGAAAATGACCCTCGCTAAAAAGGTCCTCGTTAAGACATCCCTCGTCTCGACCCTCGCTAGCTGATGAGGGCAGATGCCCCTCGCTAGTTGCCGAGGGGGCTTGCGCTCGTTAATATTGGCGAGGGACTTAGCGAGGGCGCGACCCTTGTTAATTAGCGAGGGCGCCTCCCCTCGACTCGCCCCTTGTTAACCTTCAACATAATTAAAAGAAAATTGCGGCCAGGGGGAATCGAACCCACGCCCCTAGCCGCGCGCTGAGCGTGCCATTAATCCTCATTTTCGTCACAGGCGGGTTTCGAACCCGCAACCTCCGAGCGAGAAGGCATAAGGGGCTGGGCACTTTACCGTTTAGGCAAAGCTAATCATTCGTTATATTTTTCCTTTGAAATATATTTATATCATATAATTGTTATAATTTTATTATTATCACATATATATATTCAATTAAATTGTTAACTATATATTATCATTTAATTATTTTTATTATTATCACATATATATTCAATTATATTATATATTTTTATGTTTATAATTGTTATTATTATCACATATATATTTAATTAAATCGATGTCTATATATTATCATGTTTACAATTGTTATTATTATCACATATATATTCAATTAAATCGATGCCTATATATTATTATATTTATTATTGTTTTTATTATCACATATATATTTAATTAAATTGTCAACTATATATTATCATGTTTATAATTCTTATTATTATCACATATATATTCAATTAAATTTTCAACTATATTATCATGTGTATAAATATGTACTCTTAAACAATTAAAACTTATACTCTTAAACAATTAAAATTCATACTCTTAAACATTTAAAATTCATGAATTCGTACTCAACATTCAGAAAAATTTATAGTTTTAAACACAAATAATTAATTCATTGTTTCATCCATTAAACACGACGAGATCAGCACCTTGAACCCCCCGACCCACGGGATGAGTGATCAGAACCACTCGAACGTGGGGGAATACCACCACCAGGTAGGGAACCCTGCACCCCCTGCAGCCACTCGGTGAATTGACGATGCATGTTCGCCGTCAACTCCTCTCTCAAAGTTGCCTCTCTTCACTCCATCTCCTCCTGAACCCTCTGATGCTGCTTTTCTATGAGTTTCTGCGCCCTCTCATGCTCCTCTTGGAGCAGCCGGTCGACATCAGATTGGTTGTAGGTGCCAATAGAAGTACTCGATGAGCAAGAGCTGGGGGGGACGCGCCTGGACTTACCTAGTTGACCAAGATCCCGAATTTGTTTTCCAACGGTATTGACGTACAACTGGGATACGTCTGGACACTGGGGTTCGGAGCTCTACCCCTCAGAGGGCTGAGGCATCTGGGAGGCCATCTCTTGTACTTCATGTTGTACGAATTTTTTCACAATTAAAATTTTAGATTATAAAAATAGACATATATATGTAATATAAATATATATTATTACATAATATAAATGAATATACTTACAAGTGTGTCACTCATAGTCCTGTAGGTGTACTCCCCTTCACCACAGTAGTGGTAATGCTCCACTATTTTCCAATCATTGGCGGACCGTTCTCTCGTCCTCTCCTGTATTTATTTAATTAGAACAACGTACTTAATTAAAATATCAAACTAACATTAAAAAATTACTTACAAAGTCATAGGCAAACTCGGCTGCTCCATGGGATCCGCCCTTATGGCGGGAGATGCCAGTGCCCGGGCCTCCAGGCTCCGATAGTCGATTCTTCTTACACTGCTCACTCTTTGCTTTCATGTCTTCTATATCCTAGTAAGCGAGCAGTGCATTGAAAACTTCTGCATCCCATCCAGGCCTCTTCTTCTCCTTCAACCACTTTGTTTTCACATTGTTCAGCATATCGGTATATCTTTCCACTGCTCTACGAACGAACGGTTCATACACCTCTGTTGTGTTCGTAACCGTAGGGTCCCACCTAGCCTCTCTCTACCAAACAAAATATTATTATACGAAGATAAGCATTAAAGTTTTAAATTAATCAAAATTATATAGCGATTAACGGTATATATACCTGAAATGATTCCCAATACGACTGCAGCCTCTTCGGCGATATCATCCGGAATATGAAGGCGTCAAGCTCCATATGTCTATACATAATCAATCTAATAAGCTTGGATACTGCATTCGATGGCATCAACCTGCAAAAAGGGGGTAAGCACGCGAAATTAACAGACATATAAAATTAACATATAACAATATTCACATATATTTGACGTACGTATTCCTGTAGATCCATATATCGAGTCGTTCTCCCTCAGCTGGAGATAAGTAATCCTCAGAATACTCAGAGCTGATAGCCTCTTCTTCCTGATTAATAACCGGTACCGGTACTGGTACTCTGTCACCTCGACCCCTCGACCCACTCGCTCCGCTCATCTATAACAATAATTAAATAAAACCACATTATTATCATATAAAACATCATTCATCATATATATAACATTAAAAACACACATTATCATCATAAAACATCACTCATCATATATATAACAACTGAGAATGAGACTCGCAACCAGAATGCAGATCCTGATTCGCTGCACGAAGCATGTATGTCAAAAAAATATGCAGCATGCTGATTAGGAGGTTCCTCATTAAGGGGCTCTTCTTTCACATTTTCGAAACTAATGTTGGGACCAGAAGTTAAGTCCATATTAACTCATCAAAACTTCTTCTGATCTAACAATTTCTCCCTTTTTGATGAAGTTAAAACTGCAAGAAAGAGACAAACTCACAGCTGATGTTAGTCAAGTTTATTCAAGGTAAACAGATGAGTATATTAGGACATATTAACACTTAGTTCAGATTCATTCACATAAAAGCACTTAATTTACACTTAAAAAAAAATTTAGAAAATGGTACGAGCTAGATGCTACAGTATCGTCAACTCTATATGAAGTTGATGCCGACTGATCATAATTTCGGTGTGGTATAGGATTTCATTTTTGCTCACCGTGCAAAATCCAATTGTGATAATTAGGCATAAACCCATGCCTATACACATGTGATTTCATATTAATGGGTTCTCTCAAACTCTGGTTCCTACATTTATGTTTCAAGCAAGGACACCTAATCTTTCCTTCACTCATCCAATCCGGGTTACTAGTAGCGAATTCTATAAACGATTTGAGGTCACTAAGAAATTCGGGAGATATCATGCCATTAATCATTCTTGGACCATACATCCAACTACGCCTTGAATAATTCATAGGAATCTGTTTCAGATTAATGAAGATTCAAAATTTAATTAAATCATAATTAATTCTCCAGTTAATATATTTTTTCCTAATATTAATATATTTTCTAAAAATTTCAGCAGAGTTTTATTTATTTTATCGTATTCCCCAGTTAATATATCAAGATCCTAGTGCATCCATTTCCGACTTAATTAAAATTAATCAAGTCGGAACGCACATTCTACAACAAACAATACCAAACAATTCATCAACCCTCAACTCCAACATCAACTTGAATTGAACATCGATTTAATTTTCAACATTAATATATTAATTGACCTATCATGCAAAATTTGATCGAACATCAATCATCATATATTTATATATATATATATATATACATATATATATATATATATAAATTATTATATCATGCATGCAAAATAATTTTAAATCAAATAATTATTATAATTAAATTAAGAGTATTTTCTAATAATTAATTAAAAAAAATATTTACGGTGATAGTAGTTGCGTGTAGTGTATGAAATTATACGCCCGGATCGAATCTCTTTTCAATTTGGGTACGTACCTACAAAAATATAAATTATAGCAATTAAATTAAAATTATAATAATATTAAAAATAAATTTATATAATTGCATACATACTAATTAACTCTAAATAATTAATAATCTTATACTACTAAATGTATAATTGCATACATACTAATTAACTATAAATAATTAATATTCTTATACTACCAATTATTCCTAAATAAATACTAATAATTAAAATACACATAACAATTACACAAATTAACACTAAATAATTAATCAATTAATACCTATACATGCATATATATAATAACAACAAAATTACACAAATACATGCATATATATATATATATATATATGAAAAAATACAAAATTTACCCACTAAAATAACAATAAAATTAACCGATTAAATCATAAAAACTCACCGTAGAAATATTCCCAGGAACGTGTAGAACAAAGTCCAACTAGTGGTTGGTCCAATTTTGGGCGACGTCGGGAGGTGAAAATAGGGCTGCGAGATTGAGAGAGAATACGCGTGGGGGGCTGGGCTGCCGGGTTTTTAATATTGTGGGCTTAACGAGGGGCCTAGCGAGGGGACTAGGCCCTCGTTAAATTTATTTGGGCCTGGCGAGGGGGACGCCGCCCTCGCTAACTCTGGCTGGGCCGAGGCGAGGGGCAAGCCCTCGTTAATCGCTAAATGGGTCTTAGCAAGGGGTCTTTCCCCTCGTTAAAAATTGTTGAGGGGAATGACCCTCGTTAATATTGGGCTGGGCCTTACCGAGGGTCTTGCCCTCGTTAACCTGGGTCTACCGAGGGCTTTGCCCTCGTTAATTAGCAAGGGGTAGGTTGCCCTCATTTGGGCCCTCGTTAAAACCCTCATTAATTTTGCCCCTCGACTAGGCCCTCTTTAACTAACGAGGGTTTTAAAACCCTCATTAACTCCCCTCTTTAAATCCTTTTTTTTTTTAGTGCGGTGGTGGCGGTGCCCATCGGATCGTTAGTAAAACCGCAGCCCCCTTTGAACGCAAACTTGCTCTAAAAGAATTCATGCAAATCAATTCTCACTGTGAGTTGAAATTATATCCCAAATTCTCACCATTGATTTTCTTTATCAAAACCCGTAAGTGAGCTGTGAAAACAGCAAGTTGTGGTTTTATGCCCTCGTGAATTGCCAAATTTCTAGTGGTCCAAATTAACCAAAAGAAAGTCACCCAAACCATCTTCCAAAAAGCCAAAGTTCGAGGACTAAAATTGAAATTAATGACCTGCAAGAAAGTATCATGAAAGCTGATTGACCCATCCACTAAAACCCCAAAAGTATCAGTTAATTTCCCTATGACATGTGAAGCAAACACACAGGAACTAAAGATGTGATCAACTGTTTCGGATTGGCACCGGCAGAAGACGCAAACCGACGGCCCATAGACCCCATGGGTAGAAAGGACATCCCACGTAGGAATTTTTACCCAAACATATTTTGAGGTAAACATGTGTTATTGTAAAATCAAATATGTGTACTAAACTCGTGCGAAGGTAAAAATAAAAATTCAGTCTCAGGTGTTTTACTATAAGGTCAAACATGTATTATTGTATGAAGAAAAATGTGTTACTAATGAACAAAATCAGTACAACAGATATTTTATTCTTTTAAGGACTAGTAACACGTATTTTTCCTTACGGTAACACATGTTTGATCTTATAATAACACACCTGGGAACGAGATTTTATTTTTATCTTTGCGCGAGTGTTACTATATGAACACAAACGTGTTACTGTATAGAGTAATATATGTTACTATATAAAAAAAAGTGTTACTATATGAATACAAACATGTTACTGTGTATAGAGAAAGTTGTGTTACTATATGAAAAAAAGTGCTACTATATGAATACAAACGTGTTACTATACAGAAAAATATGTGTTATTATATGAACAAATCAGAAACAGGATAACAGTTGCGAATTAAATCCAGTTTTTTAGAAAAACATGCAACTTGAAGGTGTGTGTTGTCCGAGATCAGAGATTGTTACTGTCAATGTTGTAACAATGAGAGTAACACTGATAGTTATAATAGCGGAAGACTTAGTAAAAAATCTTTGCAAACCAGGATAAAATTTTTCATAGATTATTTTAAATAATAATATATGAGGAAACGATTCACTATGTTAATAATGAATACAAATCAAGTAGAGAACGATTCACAATTCGAATCTTCTCAATAAACCACTACAAGACCTAAACACAATGTTTATGATTTGAAACTGACTAAGTGTATAAAATACACCATCAAAGGTGATCTATCTAGATATGTTAAAGAACACCCTGTCTACTAACAATCTAAATAGAATCTATCGTTACATGTAATGTGGCAATATCAGACGTAACGTAAACTGGGAAATAATGGCCCTATCAATCTGGATGCACTTATCGCACTCAACAGTCTGATACTCGATTACTTCTCACGCAAGACTCTTATGATTTATGATTGATCAGCTCGTATTGTCTTGTATTTCATTCTTGAAGCTTGACCACCTATTTATAGATGTTGAATACAACCTTCAAGAGCATTGTAGATCTTTGTGGATGGATCTAGAAATCTCCAGCTCATTCCCTATAATTCAGCTTGTGAATCTCAATGGAAAACCGCTTAGAAACTGCCTCTAATAACTGCTATTGACTTGTAACCGCTTGATCTAGATAACTCCCCTTTATTCTTAATCCTTGTAGATCCTTCTGGAGTATTGGAGTCGATTCCAGATCGTCAACCTACAGTTAACAACATCAAAGACAACACTGAAACACAAAAAGTTAGTTGTTAGGAGAAAGGACGAATTCTGATGTCGCACCCGATGTTACAACATTGGTGGTAACAAAAATGTTTAACTTCGGTGACATCAACAATCTCCCCCAATTTGACCTTTCTGCTAAAACACATCTGATATACCTCATATAAACCAGTGAAGTTGTATGTGTAAGATAGAGCACATCAAATTTTAAGAAAACAAGAGCACAACTCTACTATAAACAAATCAAACTAGACATAGTCCGATAAATAACAACTAAACAAAGGAAATAAGCAATCAGAGCAATATAAACAAAGGAAATAAATAGTCAAAGAATATAGACAATCAGAGCATGTTTTAAAAAGAACAAAAAAAAAAAAACAGAGCACAAAACATGAAGTGCTCACAAAACATCCTAATTAACTATTAGTCTAAGAAACATGAATAAATTAAAATTATTCAGAGCAAACATCAGCAAAACAAGAACAATTATCAAGAGAGTAATCACCTCCCCCTTAATAATTGATAAAAAAAAACTGTCTTTTCAAACAAGCTCCCCCTAAGGCAGTCTTGTACAGCATCTTCAAAATCACCATCTCCTTCTTCATTTCTAGCAACAGGTACATCAGCAACAGGTTCAGCTTCGGTTGTTGCAGCAGTTGGTGCAACATTATCAGCAGCATCAACAACTCTAGCTTCTTCAGCAGTAGTGGTATCAGTCCTATCAGGTTCAGGTGCACGATCAGAACTCGTCGGATTAGCAGCAGTCTGAGCACGAACTTGATCACGAACTGCACCTAGTACTCCCCCTATTGGAGCAGAAAGCAACCTTTCCCAAAACATCTTCATAATCTGCAACTCATCAATTTGATCACTCAAGTTATTAATTTGAGCAAGAATAAAAGATCTATGAACAGTGACTGAGTTAACAGATGAGTTTCTCAGATCAATGTGATCATCAATGTGACCAACATTCTCAGCAACATTTTGGGCTGGCTCTGCTTCAGCTGGTTGTGCAGGATCACCTTCAGGATTTTGCAGCTCCTCTCTAGCCAAATTGTTCCAAGGCAGATCAATGACCCTATTACCAGCTAGCAACACATGGGAAATACCTAAGGGTTGTACCATACCACTTAGAATCTCAACTCCTTCCTTTTCAAAATCCACATTCTTCAACACTAATCCACTTAGAGCAGGATAAAGCAGTATCCCTCTCTTAGCAATATTACCAGCAAACCTCATCATGTGATCAAAGATTGTCCTTCCTAGATTGAAATTATTCATCACAACAATCCTGTACATGAGTATTGCTTGATCCATTGTAACAGCTGTAGTGTTGGTTGTGGGAAGCCAATTGTACACACACAGTTTATGTATCACAAAATATAAACTAGTGAGTGAAGAGGATAGAATTTTAGTTGTCCAAAGCCTAATTCTACCACCTGATATGACTGTGCAGATGTGATCCATATCCGGTATCTCATCTTCATCAATATCAAGTGTTTCAAGATAATCATTTATCAAAGTAGGGTTCAGTAAAACTTCAGTAGCCCTAAACTTAACAGATCCATATCTCCTAGAGTTTCTTCTACCTGTACCTTTTCTCAAATTACAGTAGAACTCAACAATCCAATCATCCACATAAGGACATGCATACTCAACAGACTTTAACAGACCTCTAACTTCAAGAAATTCAATCAAGTTATACCTCAAAAAGTCAGAATGTTTAATCTTTCTTTCAGGCAAAAGATGTCTTCTTTTCAATTTCTTGAAATTATCAGAATTAACCCCAAAGTATTCATCATTATCATTATCACTTTCAGAACTACTACTAGATGAATGTAAGGGTGAGTTACCTGGTACTTCATCAGGACTTTCAGCAGCTTCTTCTCCTGATCCACCGGAAGAATCTGAACTACCCAGACTCTCTGATGTTGCCTCATCTACTGCAACATCCTCAGCAGACTCAGAATCAGAATCATCCTCCCCCGTACTTGGTTCATTCTGTTTCTTTGTTCTCTTTTCCAATCTCTCCATCAGTTCAGAGATAGGAATACTTTCTTCAGAATCTGATTTGTCAGATGATGTGTCAACATTAGGAGTGACACTCGGTTCAACAGTGGGTGCAGCAATTGGTTCAATGGCTGGTATTGAGGCTTAGCTTGATTCTCCAGCAGCCTCTACACCTTTCTCAGATTTAGAAGTCGACTCAGAGAGTTGAATGGGTCTGGAAGACATGCCCTCTTCATTCACTTTTCTCCTCTTTGCAGTTTCAGAGTAGTTCACTCTCATCACTGACCTACTCGACCTTCTCCTAGCCTTTGCAAGGCTTCTCTTCCTTTTGGGTTTCTTCACCTTCTTAGCAGCAACACCCGAGTCAGTGGAATCATTTGCCTCATCCATGATTGCATCATCGATCTCAGTTGTTGTCTGATTGACTATGTCATCAGCAACCTGAATTGCAGCTTCAGTAGGTGTAGTCTCCATAGGAACAGTAGTAGGAGCAGGGGTTTGAGTGGAAGGGATAGGTGTAGGTGTGGCATTCTCATCATATGCAAGGAATTTCGAAACATCGATTTGGATTAAGCCTACGGCTACTGTTGGTGGTTGTGGAAGGTTAGGGAAATTACGGACAGTGGCTCAAACGTTTGAAGGGCTCGTGGAAAATGGGAAGACAACAGTCAGAGAAACAGGGTTATGAACAGTAGATGTGGTCGTTGATGGTCCGGCAACATTGGTGACATCAGCAGACGAAGGGTTTTGAGCAGCCAATGATGCAAGAAGATTCAGAGGGTTTGAAGTCGATGAGTCTGAGGAAGTGTTTGAGGGAATGTTTGATTTTTCCGCCATTTTTGATACTTAAACAAAGAATAAAGTGCTAAAATTAATTAAATTAAAATAGCAACTTTAATATAAACCAAGCAATAAACAAGTGTTATGATAAAAATCTCTGAAAATCAGTATACACTGCTCGAGCTAAGTTTCTAAGTAATGAAGACACATAAATTCGAAATCTATAAATAGAAAAGAAGAAGAGAAGTTATAAGATATTAACCAACTAAAAGGAATCCCTAAAAATAAGGAACATGGAGATAATGATACTCCCATGCCCGAAATAACCGTCCAATCTGATCTATAAAGCTCGAAAATAATTAAATAAATTAATTAAAATTAAACATAATATAATACTGAAAATAAACGTGGGAAGTTACCATGAGAAAAAGTCAAAATTCAAGAATTATCACATAATTAATTAATTCGACTTATAGAAATAAACTGAATCAAGTAGATGTTGTAGACAATGTGGCACACATACACTTCAACATTGATTTTTCAATGTTGCATTTTATATTTTTTTTTTCAGTTTTCACACTCAATTCCATATTGATCCTACTTTTCAAAAGAGAACATTGTAGTCGCAATCTTTGTGTCCCATAGTTACTCAGCGGATTATGGATAAATTGATGTTATTTTAATCACCTTTTGAAAAGAAGTCATCGTAGTAGCGAACTCCGTGCTCCATAGTTACTCAGTGATTAAGAATAAACATCTAATTGTGTATTCTAATGTATGCATTTGAGAAGTGTATGTCCTTAAGTCATATAATCTTGATTCAAGTATATTTCACAAAGGATTTAACTAATTAATAGACAAAAACTCAAAAATATCAATTTTCTCATAGACCTCACCTGATGTTGTCACAAATGTTGTAACATTTGCTTCAACATCCGTCACAAGATTTTCAGATTGCACACAGACCAAGAGATTTTCTAAGAAATGAAAACCTCTCAAAATCAAGAGCTTTAGTAAACAAATCAGCAAGTTGCTTATCAGTGGGAATATATTCTAACTTCACCATACCCTTTTCTACGAGATCTCTTGTAAAATGGTGTCTTATACTTATATGCTTAGAAAGAGAGTGTTGTACAGGATTTTTAGAGATATTTATAGCACTTGTGTTATCACAAAAAATAGTAAGGATATCAGTATCAAGACCATAATCACCAAACATTTTCTTCAACCACAAAAGTTGTGAACAACAACTACCTGCAGCAACATATTCAGACTCAACTGTAGATTGAGAAACATAATTCTGTTTCTTGCTGTGCCATGAGATCAAATTATTCCCCATATAAAAGCATCCACCACTTGTGCTTTTTCTATCATCAACATCACCTGCCCAATCAACATCAGTGTATCCAATCAGTGTACTATTTGTATCATTTGTGTACCATATACCAAGATCAACAGTCCCTGCAACATATCTGATGATTCTTTTCATAGCATTCATGTGTGATTCCTTGGGATTTGCTTGGTACCTAGCACAAATACAAACACTATACATAATATCAGGTCTACTTGAAGTTAAATAGAGAAGACTATCTATCATGGATCTGTACAATGTTGGGTCTACATCTTGTCCAACATTGTCCTTACACAGTTTCTGTGTGGATCCCATAGGAGTTTTCATATGCTTAGCATTTTCAAGACCAAACCTTTTTACCAAGTTTTTAGCATATTTACTTTGTGAAATAAAAATACCATCATTCATCTATTTGATTTGAAGACCTAAAAAATAATTCAAGTCCCCAACCATACTTATCTCAAATGTGGCAGACATTGTTTCAACAAAGTCTTTCAACATATTATCTGATGTAGATCCAAATACTATGTTATCAACAAAGATTTGTGCTATCATCAAATCTCCATCAACTTGTTTGATAAATAAGGTTCTATCTGCTTCTCCTCTAATGAAACCAATCTGCAAAAGAAAGTCAGTTAACCTGTCATACCAAGCTCTAGGAGCTTGTTTCAAGCCGTATAATGCTTTCTTAAGCTTATAGACATGATCTGGATATTGAGGATCTTCAAATCCTTTTGGTTGTTCTACATATGCTTCCTCATTCAATATACCATTCAAAAATGCAGCTTTCACATCCATTTGAAACAATTTGATTTTGATATAACATGCAATAGCTAACAATAATCTGATAGATTCAATCCTAGCTATAGGTGCAAATGTTTCATCAAAATCTATACCCTCAACTTGAGTGTATCCTTGGGCAACTAACCTAGCCTTATTCCTTACTATGTTTCCAGACTCATCAGTTTTATTCTTGAAAATCCATTTAGTCCCTATAACATTAGTATTACTAGGTCTAGGAACTAATGTCCATACTTCATTCCTTTCAAACTGATTAAGTTCCTCATGCATAGCATTTATCCAATTCTCATCTTTCAAGGCTTCAGTTACATTCTTAGGTTCCACAATAGAATGATAGCATTCAACATCAATTTTGTTATAAATGGAAGACATACATACTGACCTTACAACATCTCTTAAACTTACCTTTCTTCTGGTTTGGACTCCTACAGATGATTCACCAATAATCTGACTAGAAGGGTGACTCTTTAAGATACTGGAAGCAGGTGCTTTACCTTGTCTGAAATTATCTGATTCCTCTGTTTCAGATAATTTGACTCCTGATGTTGTACCATCAGTTATAACATTTTCTGATCTGGGTTCATCAGATGTATCAAGAAGGTCTATAACATCATCTTCAGCACTTTTACCTGCTAGACTTGCTGTATCATCAAAAACCACATTGACAGATTCCTGCATAGTGTCAGTTCTCAAATTATAGATCCTATAGGCCTTACTATTTCTAGAATAGCCTAAGAAGAATCATTTATCACTTTTAGAATCAAACTTATGCAATTGATCTCTATCATTCAAGATATAACAAACACAACCAAACACATGAAAATATTTCAAATTTGGTTTCTTGTTATTCAAAATCTCATATGAGGTTTTTGTACTATCAGACCTAACAAAGACTCTATTTACAATGTGAAAAACAGTGTTTAATGCCTTAACCCAAAATCTTTTAGAAAGATGTTTAGCATGTAGCATTACTCTAGCCATCTCTTGTAAAGTCCTGTTTTTCCTTTCAGCAATTCCATTTTGTTGTGGAGTTTTTGGTGATGAAAATTCTTGGATTATACCTTTCTTTTCACAAAAATCAGAAAATAAACTATTTTCAAATTCCCTACCATGATCTGATCTAATCCTACTTACTTTCAAATTATAAGCAGTTTTAAACCTTTTATACATGATTTTGAAAGCAGCAAAGGTATCAGATTTATCTTTCAGAAAATCAACCCAAGTATACCTTGAAAAATCATCAACTACCACAAGAGAGTACCTTTTTCCTCCTAAACTTTCTGTTTCCATAGGACCCATCAAATCCATGTGAAGAAGTTCAAAACATCGTGTTGTGGTGCAGTGTGACAACATCTTGTGTGACACTCTTACCTGTTTACCTTTTTGACAAGGACCACAAACTGTAGTCATGTGAAATTTCAGCTTTGGTAAACCTCTCACAGCTCCAACTCTGATTAGTTTCTGAATATTCCTAACATTCACATGTCCAAGTTTTTGATGTCATAAATTGAATTCATCATTTTTGGCAAAGTTGCATACGTTGTTAGTTCCAATAAGATAACAATTATCAATTGACCTATGACCAGTCATTAGACATTCATTATTATCATTCAAAACATAACATGAATTCTTATCAAACTTGACATGCAAATTATCATCACATAGTTGATTGATACTAATCAAATTAGCAAGCAATCCTTCAACATGCAGAACATTTGACAATTTAGGAAATCCTTCAACATTCAAAGTTACCTTTCCAACAATCTTACCTTTTGATCCTCCACCATAAGTGACATTTCCACCATCATAAGGTTCATAATTAGACAAGAAATTAATTTGTCCAGTCATGTGCCTTGAGCATCCACTATCAAAGTACCATAAATCAGGAACACATGCTTTCAATGAAGTATACATAACATTATAGGAGACCTTAGTGTTTTTAGACTTTTGTGACTTCTGATGTGGTGACACTGAGGGTAACATTCTTTTTGTCATCAGATCCATTTTCAACTTAATACAGTGAGGACGAATATGACCTTTACCAGAACAATAATGACACACAAACTTCTTTTCAGATTTTTTACCAGTATCATTTGTTTTAACAGAAGATTTATCCTTTGATTTATATCCTGCCTTAACAAATTTTATTGGTTCTTCAACACTCATAGAAGTCTTGTCATTTTTATAACCTAAACCAGTGGTATCAGTTTTACCAATCATTAAAGCTTCTTTTAACACATCAGCACTCTTGGAGTATTTCTTGAAACTTAAAGTTGAATCTTTCAATCCATTTTTGAGTTTAGAAATTTCCAAGTCTTTCTTAGTCAAGATTACTTCAAGTTTGGTTAATGAGTCTCTCAAATCTGAATTTTCTAAAGTCAAAGTCTTCAGAATTTCAATTTGAGATTCCCATTTTTCAAGTAATTTCTTACATTCTGAACCACAAGGTTTATTTTGTTTTGATATTCCTGAATTATCAACAAAACCATTAAAACAGTTTAATGATGATTCTGATTCAGATTCATCCAATGTTACACCGAATGTTGGAACATCTGTGTCAACATCAGAATCCAGATTCCAAAGAATCATCATAGTCTATTCTACCAGAAAATGCAAATTCTTCATCTTTTTTATCTTCATGCTCCTCATCAGATTCATCACTCAAGGTAGAATTAAAGTTCAATTTCTTTTTAAGCAAGGTATTAGCACATTCATTTACATAATGACCATATCCAGAATATGCATTACATTGAACAGACTTCCTATATTCAGGGTCATAGTTGTCATACCTGTTTTTGCTTCCACTCCTACTACTACTACCAAATTTCTTTGGTTGAATAGTTTTACCTTTCCTTTTAGGTGTTTGTGGAGTATTGTTGATTTGAATCCTAGGTTGAATGTTGTTCCTTGTCACACTTGACTTCTTTTTCATGAAAGCTTTAAACTGTCTTGTCAAGAAAGCAATGTGGTCGGGATTGTCAAGACATAGCTCGGCAACATCATCATCATCATCTGACTCAAGTTCAGTCACAAATGATGTCTTTTCAGCACTTGAGGATGAATCTCCTTTAAAAGCAATCATCTTCTTTGAATCTAGAGTCTCATCTCTCTGGATTGAATTCATCTCATATGCCCGTAGTATGCTCACAAGCTCAGTTTGGCTCAACGTATCTGTATTCTTAGCTTCTTCTATAGCACAAAATTTTGCATCAAAACGCTTAGGTACAGTACGTAAAATTTTGTGAACTAACCTGGTGTTCGAGATAGGATCTCCCAGTGATTGAGCTTCATTTGCAATCTCAGTGATCTTCTCATTGTAAGAAGAGATGGTTTCATCTTCCTTCATCCTCAGGTTCTCGAACTTTGTCCCTAGCATTCGAAGTCTGGATCTTCGAACACTTTCTGATCCTTCACAATGATCTTGCAGCCTATCCCAAGCATCTTTTGCACTTACGCAGTTTGATATGAGTTTGAACATGGTCATATCAACAGCTACAAAGATTGCATTCAATGCTTTGGAATTAAACCTTGCCGTTGTGCTTTCATCATTTGTCCAATCCAACTCACGTTTGACAATGGTCTCTCCTTTAGCATCTGCATTAGTCCTTGGGGGCGTCCAACCTGCTAGCACACTTCTCCACGCACGTTCATCAATTGACTTGATGTACATCCCCATCCTTGGTTTCCAATAGGCATAGTTTGTACCATCTAGAACGGGAGGCTTAAGTGATTGAGCCAATGGATAATCCATTGCAAAGACAACACACTAGACACAGGATCTAACTTAGTAACGTCAAGTTATGGCTCTGGTGCCAACTGAAGGTGTGTGTTGTCCGAGATCAGAGATTGTTACTGTCAATGTTGTAACAATGAGAGTAACACTGACAGTTATAACAGCGGAAGACTTAGTCAAAAATCTTTACAAACCAGGATAAAATTTTTCATAGATTATTTTAAATAATAATCTATGAGGAAACGATTCACTATGTTAATAATGAATACAAATCAAGTAGAGAACGATTCACAATTCGAATCTTCTCAATAAACCACTACAAGACCTAAACACACTGTTTATGATCTGAAACAGGCTAAGTGTATAAAATACACCGTCAAAGGTGACCTTATCTAGATATGTTAAAGAACACCCTGTCTACTAACAATCTAAATAGAATCTATCGTTACATGTAATGTGGCAACATCAGACGTAACGTAAACGGGGAAATAATGGCCCTATAATCTGGATGCACTTATCGCACTCAACAGTCTGATACTCGATTACTTCTCACGCAAGGCTCTTATGATTTATGATTGATCAGCTCGTATTGCCTTGTATTTCATTCTTGAAGCTTGACCACCTATTTATAGATGTTGAATACAACCTTCAAGAGCATCGTAGATCCTTGTGGATGGATCTAGAAATCTCCAGCTCATTTCCTATCATTCAGCTCGTGAATCTCAATGGAAAACCACTTAGAAACTGCCTCTAATAACTGCTATTGACTTGTAACCGCTTGATCTAGATAACTCCCCTTTATTCTTGATCCTTGTAGATCCTTCTGGAGTATTGGAGTCGATTCCAGATCGTCAACCTACAGTCAACAACATCAAAGACAACACTGAAACACAAAAAGTTAGTTGTTAGGAGAAAGGGCGAATTCTGATGTCGCACCCGATGTTACAACATTGGTGGTAACAAAAATGTTTAACTTCGGTGACATCAACACAACTGATAACAAAGATGATCCAGACAACAACACACTTCAATTTGATGTTGTTGATAAACTTTGTTTTTGTGTTTGATAAGATCTGTAGCAATTATTTGACAATTTTTAAAAAAATATCCATATTTTCTCCTTTTTCTTTTTGTATCTCTGCGTGTTTCTTTTCAATTTGATATTTTCGTTGAACTCCGCTGTTGTTTTCGTCGAAATTCTCTGTTGAATCGCCTCCTGATCGTCGTCGTATCTGCGTTGGTGGTTGTCATCGCAATTTCTACCCTAATTCGCGCAAATCTGCGTGTTTTCTTATCTTGATTCGAATTCGTATGGATGACCCGCGAATTTTAAATCTTTCTATTTTTAACTAATATTATTGCATGAGACAATATTTCACAAGAGACTAGCTCTTTATATAATCTTTATATATCATCAAATAAATTAAATATACAATTTTCAAACATTTGAATACAAATTGAACAACTTGATTTAAAATTTTAAAATTTTAAACGTGGATTTAATTTATACATTAATATATAAAAAATGGATGAATGAGATTAAAATTTATAAAATTGATGGATGAGATCAATACTTAAAATTTAAATGAATGAGAGGAGAGGAATTTTGAAATAGAAAACCTTCATAAGTTTAGCTTTATAAGGTTATAAATATAGATTTATTATGAAGCAACTAATATTAATTATGGTAGATTTTCAATGAATGTGGTTAATAACTATCCGATTTTGATACTTTTGATCAAACATTTGATATTATAAATATTTTTTTAACTTAATACTTTAAACTTAATTATAATACTATATTTTTTGTATTAAATATGAATAAGTTAAATAGTAAAAAAATTAATTGTTACTTATATTCCTGAACAATAATATGATATATATACTTGACCCAATCGATTCATGATACTCTTAATGAAATTTTTATACTTTTGATCAAATAAGTACTTGACACTTTAAAATTTTCCAAACATTTCATGCAGTTTAAAGTTAAGTATTACTTTACCTATTAGTTATTCTCAAACCTTATTTATTGTATAAGAGTAAGTAAATTAATTTTATCATGTAATTCAAAACGATATTAGTTGTATACAATATTACTATCTGTTGTAACACGAATATTTCAGAAAATACTCCACCTCGAAAGACAAGCCAATGCCTTATAAGGGTATCCCGACCTAGGCATAAAGACAAGCACACTAAGCTGTTCTCCAAGCTAGATTTCTCTCCGTGCCTAACTCTTTTAGCTAGGCAGCTCGGCAGCCAGGCAGCTCGACAGCTAGGCAAGCTAGACAGCACATCAAACGACAAAGTACTGACACCTTTGTGAGACAAGACAAGACCATTTAATGTAAAGTAGATCTTGTCAGGATTTTATATCAACGATTGTAAATAAATCCTAAAATAAAGGATTTATGTTTATTATTGGCTTTTTAGGTTTTATTCTGGGCAGCTCCATAAATAGAGCCCCAACCCATTGTAAAAGAGAGATATCATTCATATTCTCCAACACACATATATACAACACCTAAGGCTAGGGGTCCCCATGGGACACCCAAAGTCATCTTCAAGGGAAGGACCTCCGGGCTCTTCCCCTATTCTTGTGTTCTTCGTTTATTACTTGTTTTATCCGTTAATCTAGCCACATTCCACCACAACTCTCTCTTAAATTTAAAACGGGTAACAACACTATCAAAATAATATATTTTAATAGAACAACTAATATTTTTAAAAGGAAAAATTTTATATTAGGGCTCAATTTTTAGGTTAAATCTCAATTAAGTCTTGAATTTTGAAGTGTTTCAAATTAGGGTCTAATTTTTTTTTTCTCAATTTAAGATCCAATTTTTCTCTTTTTATCTCAGTTCAACACCCAATCTTTTTTTTTTTTACAGGCAGTTCAACACCTGATCAATTTGTCTTTATTTCAATTTTTTTTATAAAATACTCAAAAGTATAATAACTTTTTTTCTAATTAATTTTTGTAAATATAAATTAAATTAAAAAATTATAATTTGTATTTGATACTTGCATTAGATTTATTTAAAAATAAAATTTCAATTTTTTTATTTTTTAATCTAGGTGATGAACGTTAGTATTTTTAATAAATACGGTGAGAATAATATAATAAATTCAAAATATTAAATATATTTCAAAATGTAGATTAGAAAAATTATATATAATAAAAATAGAGACATAATGGATAAAATTGAATCTTAAATTGAGAAAAAAAAAATAGACTCTAATTTGAGACGCCTTTAAATTCAAGACCTAAATTGACACTTAACCTAAAAATTGAGTCCTAATATGAAATGCCTCCAATTTTAAACAATACTCAAAATGCAATAAGTTTAACTTAAAATTGATTCACAATATACTTTTTCTTATTATAATAACTAGATGAGCTCCCGCGTATTACGCGGTATTTTCGTAAAATAAACTTTATAATATAATATATTATATATAATATTTTCAAATAATAATATATATATTAAAATAATGTATATGTAAAAAAAAATTGTAATTATAATATTAAATTTAAATAATGGTAATATTAATTGTATGACAATTCATGCTAGGGATTAGAATTATTATAATTATGTGAAAGAATTTACTATAAGATTTGTTTTAAAATTTTTTTATAATTAATTAAAAAAAGGAGACGATTAATAATTTTTTTTATTAATGCATAAATATTACTCCGATTAATATATATATGTATATATATATATATATTGTATTTACAATAAATATCATATATAATTATATTAAGTTTTTTTTTTAAAAAAAAAAATTGATACAACCATAATTTTTCTTACATACATTTATAGACTTAAGTTAAATATAATTTAATGTTTAAAAACTATCATATAATAACACTTTTTAGATATAAAATAGATATTTAAAATATTTAAAGATTTATATATTAACTTATTTATTAAAAAATATGCATATTGTGCAACAGGTCTAAGGTTCAAACCTCCTTACAAATATATTTTTTAATTAATTCCTATATTAAAATGTCACATAGATGTCATGTATTAATTATAAATCAATAGGAAAATGACACATAGATTATTAACATATATATGCATTTAATAAGAATGTTACACCTCATTCAAATTAACCTCATGACGACACCTAAGCAAAAACAAACTCCCTATTAGTAATATATGGATATCTCGAGTATTTAATTTAACTCTATCAAATCTTCTAAAACAATCTTATGAAATTCCAAGACTAAATCTTACTCTACTTAAATTGATTTAGTTACAAATTTTGAGAGATATTCAATCTTTCATCTAAATTATATTATTATATTTCTTTCGATGCAAGAATATGATGACGTTGACAATAACAATAGGAATGATCTTTTTTTCATATTTTAATTCGATTCTTACACTTTTTCCTTTAATGTGTGGTGGAGTTAATATATATAAAGATTCCATGCAATATATACCCATAGTATAAATCCTTCCAATTTCGCACACTTTTTTACGCCTATAAATCAAACCCCACCCTTCCCATTTCTTCTCCATGCAACCCATTTCCTCTTTTTTTTTTTTTTGTTTCAAACATTTTCTTGAATTTTAGTGGATTCGAAGGATATTATACAATCCTTGTTGAGGGTTCTTTCTTACAATTAGGTCAAGCAAACTTTTTATTTGGCTCCAAAGAACGTCTCCTTTTCCAGAACAAGTTTGCATAAGCTCGATGATGAAGAGTTCGAGCCTGGAAATGTGCACTGAGACACTTGGCAATGAATCTGGAAGCAGCATTGATCCAAATCTTGATGAATATTCATATCTTATGTTGGAGAATAAGAGTTGTAACATAATTAAGCAGCCAAAAACCCTAAATTATTGCAAGAAAACCGGCGTGTTTCCGCCTCCTCTCACTACAAAAAAAACACAATTTGGCGAGGGGGTTAAAGAGGGAATTGGCGAGGGCAACCTATCCCTCGGCCCGCCCCTCGCTAGCTAACGAGGGCAGCTGCCCTCGCTAATTGCTGAGGGATTTGACAAGGGGATATTAGCGAGGGATTTGGCGAGGGCTTAGCTGGCGAGGGGGCCAGCTGGCAAGGGCGGGCCCCTCGTCTCGTCCCTCGTTAAATTTAAAACTAATAAAAAAAATACGGGCAGGGGGTATCGAACCCATGCCCCTGGCCGCAGGCTGGGGGCTGGGTAGGCGCAAATTTTTTTCGTGTAAGCAGGTTTCGATCCCGCAACCTCCGAGAGAATAGGAGGAGAGGTTTAGGCGTTTTACCGTTTGGGCAAAGCTAATCATTCGATATGATTTTGCTTTTAAATATATTAATATCATATTATGTTCAATATTTTATATATTTAATTTATAATTAAATTGTATACTATATATTTAATTAAATTGTATACTATACATTTAATTAAATTATGTACTATATATATTTAATTAAATTATGTACTATATATATTATCATTTTTTAATTTTTATTATTATCACATATATATTCAATTATATATTTACTATATATATTATCATTTTATAATTTTTATTATTATCACATATATTTTCAATTAAATTGTATATTATATATTCACTATATATATATATATATATATATTATCATTTATAAATGTTATTATTATTATAACATATATATTCAATTATTATAATTATCATGTCTATTAATATATATTATCACGTCTATAATTGTTATTATTATCACATGTAACTATATTATCATGTTTATATATGTATTCTTAAACAATTAAAATTAATACTTTAAATAATTAAAATTCATCATCTTAATTAATTAAAATTCATACTCGTAAACATTTAAAATTCATAAATTCTTAATTAACATTCAGAAAAATTCATAGTTTTAAACAAAAATAATGAATTTAGCGCCGCCTAGAACCCCGGGACCCTCGTGATGACTAATCAGAACCACTCTGACCACTTGGGGGAATACCGCTACCAGGTAAGGAACCCTGCATCCCCTGCAACAGCTCCTGGATTTGACGTTGCATGTTCGCCGTCAACTCCTCTCTCAAAGCTGCGTCTCTTCGCTCCATCTCCGCCTACATCCTCTCACGCTCCTCTTGGAGCAGGCGGTCGACATCAGATTGGTTGTAGCCAACAGGAGGAGAAGGAGTACTCGATAAGCAAGAGCCGGAGGGGATGCTGATTGGAGTGTATAGGGTAAGAGTTATTAAGACCAATCAACAAAAATATCGAACCCAAGGGAGAAAGTATGCAAACGAAATTCAAGGATAAGAGTTCTAAATGGCTAAAGTTGCAACAAGCTCTTAAACTAAATCACTACAAATTGCAAGAAATTAAATGGCAAGTTTATGCAAACAATCTATCAAACACTTAGAATGCAAGATCAAATAGACTAAAATCAATGGGGAAATTGGGTGCAAGGGATAATCTCCATCAAGGATTCCATGATTAACAAGCTATGATTGTATCCAAATGCAAATCAATCAAATTAGAAAGCTTAAACCATCATGAAATTAATCACTCCATTAATATCACAATGCCTAATGTGAGTATCCTTAGTTCTTCTCATCTCTCAATGTAGAAGTCCCCAATTCATACAATCATGCAAAATTGAAACCCGATTAACACCTAATCACGTTAGCTCAACTCTCGCCTATTGCTAGGGTGATCAACCATTAATCAAAAGAGACAATTTTTCATGGAGCACAATTAAGAATCACAATTAGGGAGCAATCTAATTCAATTGATCACAATTATCAACAATCATAGCATGAGGCAATCACTTCATCTCTAATTTCAATTATCCCAAGCACAAAGCTATTAGCCCATGGTGCTACAAGCAAAAACCATGGCTAGAAAATCTAAGAAAGCAATTAACAATCTAGTAACTACAAACAATGAATTAAAGAGATCAAAGGGTAAGAACATCACCAATTGAACTTCAATAGACAAAAATAGGAATGATTAATCTTGTACAATGCTTCAATACAACTTCAATTCTTCCCAATTCTCAGCTGCAAACTTCAATTACAATCAACCAATCTACTAATCTAATGAACTAAATGTGGAATCTATCTCAATTCTAACAATCTAATGCAATTACAAGTAAATTCAAGCTACAAAATGTAAAATTCGCTCAGAGAAACTCCTAGAAACTGCTCTGAACTGCTAGAATCAACTCCTCCTCTGTTTTGGCTTTCAATGGCTTAAAAACTGAATTTTTCGGTTTTGGGCACTCCTCGAGTCGAGGCCTAAAAGTCGCTAACACGTTTCTTTAAAAATCTCTCCTGCCTCGAGTCGAGGCCTCGCCCTCGAGTCGAGCGTCCTGTCTTTTTCATATACCTCGACTCGAGGCTACTCCCTCGAGTCGAGGATCCTGTCTTTTTGAAATGATTTCCCTCCAGCATGAACCTCGAGTCGAGGTCTGTGCACCCTCGACTCCAACTCGAGACCAGGGAATTTTTATCGAGAAGGACTCCGGTCCCGACCCCCGTTTTCGTCCCGTATGTTCGTCTTTTCATTCTAAGAATACCGGTACTCCCGGTTTGGCCTAATTCCACCGATTTACCTGCAAAACGGGCGAAATACATCAAAACCTCACAAAGTAATACTTTTTAGGCAAAAGAGTGATACTTTTCACATTTAGGCACAAAAATCACACTTTAGCTCACTTTTTGCACTAAAAATAGCACTAAAAACATGTATCAATTCACTCCAATCATACCCCCAAACTTGAATTGTTGCTCGTCCTCGAGCAACGTAGAAACTAAGAACAAAGGAGTGAATTGATTGCAATTATGTCACATGGCACCATAGACGAAAAATAAGACAATCAAACTCATCAATGAACATAAGTATCAATGTAACTATCCACTAGCCATCAAGATGAATCATGCTCAAACAAATGCTCAATCAAACACTTAACACATTGCTCCTTCCATGGAATGTTTAACTCTTCACTCAAGTGTATCAAGGTTTAAAGCTCTCAATCATCAATTGCATGAACAAGTACACCATATGCTTGCCACAAGACTTAGTCTCAATCAAAATCAATTATGATCAATCAAGAATCAAAGAGGTCTTTCTTCTAGGTTTTAATGTAGGCTCTTTGGAAAGGTGAGATATTTATGGATAAGAGTGACTAAGTAGTAGAGACTTGAATGTAAACTAATCCATACAATGCACATCTCTTCACTTTTCATCAAGCAACACTCTTTCTTGAGAACTTCAATAATCAATCCACCATTAACTTGAGCTTTCTTTTTTTAAGCTCACAAATTGAATCTTTCTTTTCATGCATTTTCTTCACAATTCAATCTTTCACAACCTTTCTTTTCTTTCATGCTTCATTCATTACTTTGCTCACCAACTTCCCACACTTAGCAATCAAATCACCATTATTAGCCAACATTCAAGCTCAACTAAATATAGGACAAGAAAGGCTCATCAAAATAGGCTAAATGGTTTCAATTTCACTTGGCTTGCCAAAGAATATGGATCATAAGGCTCAACATGGCTTACTAAGGAAATCAAATGTATTTGGTAGGAAAGTATTTGGCAAAGTAACTCATCATATCAAACATGGCCTCTTATCACTTTCAAGACATCACACAAAGATCAATATCAACAAGTCTAGTGGCAAGTTCTAGCATACAAATCATGAATGATGCACTCACAAAGGATTACTATCAACCGTATAAGATGTACGATTATTAAGGCACAAAAACTCACAGGCTTAACTTGAGCAATGAATCAAGTATCATCAATCACATTCATCCTTACACAATAAATCAAGAAACTAACATCAAGCTACAAATCTACTAATGATCATATCAAAATCCAACTAGTCTTGCAAATTAAACTCAAATGCTCATGTACATAATCTCAAGCATACTCACTACCACATGAATGATACTCAAAAATATGTCAATTAATCCACAATTAAGCTCAAGATAAAGAACATGGAATCATGGAATAAAGAAATCCAAAGGATCATCAAGTCACAATCACCAATAGACAATAAGCTCAAAAATATATCAAGGAAATCATAGCATCAATTAAATCATCCATCCAAAACATCAAATCATCAAATCATCACAAGTCATCAAAAGACATCTAACAAACACCATAATCACAATAAGAGTACAATCCAACCAAATCATAAGCATCTAAATCTAAGAACAGGGAATGAGGGATAAGGAATAGCCCTAGTAGTCGGAAGGCGGTGGTGGAGGAGGATAGCTTGGCCCGAAATTCCACGAGCTCATTTGTTGAAGGAGGGAATACATATCACTTTGTGTCTTCATTGATTCTTCTTGCATCCTCCTCGTCTCTTCATTGAACCTACGTGACTCCTCCATCATCCGGTACATCTCATCCTGCCGGGTTAGACTCTCAATGTGCATCCTCTGACTGTCTGCCCACATCTCCTCTGTCAGGACCCATGGTCTGTGAGACGAACTCCCTGCCTCGTACTCTCTACTCCTCATCTCATCCTGCCAGTACATATTAATCTCTGGCTGATACTCCTCTTCCATCTGGACAGGCTGCTCTTCTTGCTCCTGCTCCTCGTCATCCTCGTCCTCAGACTCAACCTCCTCAGCAACATCTGCTCTAACTGCATCTCCATCATTATCAGAAGAAGAAGAATCGGAATCTGACCCTGACTGCTGACCTGCCTGATCATCATCCCCCTCATCTCTAAGCACGTCCCCATGCTCCTTCGTGTAGGCATCTATGGCATCGGTGTGACGCTGCGACCACATACGTAGGTTAATAGTCACAAATGCCTGAGATCCAAAAACCGTCGTCAACCTCTTATTAGGAAGAGGAAACCGGCCACCATGGTGCTGCTGTAGGCACCACGTCCTCCCGATGCGATCTAGCATCCTCATGCGCCTCATAGTGTCTGTAGTCAAATCTGGACCATCTAGTGCAACAAGGTTATGAGTCGGAATACCAAGGTGCTCAGCTATCAGAGTAATCATCCCACCAAAATTTATCTTCTTGAACTTAGTGCTCGTCGCTCTCTCAAACAAATAACAGAGGTATGCCGCCGCGTTGAACCTCACTCCATGTAAGAAACACCACAACACATATAGCTCTTCAGAGACCACAGCTCCTCCCTCTGATCTCGCGAAGATGGTACTCGCGAGGATCTTCTCTAAATACCGGACCACCGGGTTCCGAATGTGTGTGCTCTTAGACTTCCCCGGCACAAACTCGGGTTGACTCGGAGCCCCCGAATCAGAAATACGCCTCCAGAACTTTTTGGCGTTGTACTCCTCTCTAATGTTGAGCAAAGATCTATCAGGGTCAGTAGGTGCTCCGAGTAGCTCATTGATCTCATCCAACGTCAATTCGTACTCGTTCCCCATGAGCTCAAAAGTGATCTTCCGTGCAAATTTGTTCCTCCTAGCCTTGTGGACTTTGACGGTGCACAGGAACTCGAGAGTGAGCCCAAGATAGGTCCGGGGTCTCTTAGCTAGAAAACCTCCCATTCCTACTTGCTCGAACAATCTAGGGATATCATCTTCAATCCCCATAGAAAGCATGCAGTTATGATCAACGAGACGAGTCCTGACCACCTTCTTATACAACTCAGCATACAAAATAATGTGCTTTCTCCACTTGTAGTCATCCCACTGAATTCTCAATTCAGCGGGCATTCGGTGTGCAAAGCGTATATCATCTTCTCTCTCTCGGATCTCAGCATCCGAATAATTGTGGCCATCCACTCCTCGGAACATAATTCCTGCACAAATAATCCCAATAGCACAATTGAGTCCATCAATAAAAAAAACTAACTCGGAATATCACTCTATACCCTGGACGAATCAACAACACTATATCCAACCCTCAACAACATTCCTAGTGACTAAGCAAGAAATCCTAATCAAGTGGTCAATGAGTCAATGGAAACATATAAAACAAATGGAATTGATCAACTAATCCTCAAACTATATGCATACTTAGCTAGATGGCTTCACAACAAACACCAAAGAACTAATCTCAATGAAAAATCATGCAAATAAGCTCCAAAAAATTTCATATCTCCAAACATGAACCAACTAACAAGCATTTAGACAATTAAGCATTACTCACAATCAACTTCTATCATCATCAAAAATCCCCAAATTGACTAAATATTCAACCATGCACTAGGAAATCCTATCATGCTCAATAATCACCTTCCAAGCCAAATTCACCCATAAATGAGCAACTCACACTATATACAATCCTAACATGCTCCTACAATCCTCAATTACTCAAAAGAATCTCCCTCAAGGCTTCAATTAATCAACATAAATCATGCATATAAAGTGTTAGACAAAATGCCCAAATGAAAATCTAATTCAACTTAATTCATGCAATTTCATCAACACCCTAGCATCAACTATACATCAATCACGAAATTAAAAGCCAAAAGAAAAGAAATTACATACCTTTTCAAGGGAATTTGACTTTGAATGTGGAAAATAAACACCTATGCACCTTCCACTCAAAACCCCCAAATTTGGATGAATAAACCCACAAATTCCACTCTTGGATGCAATACAATGATAATGCTATGATATTGGGATGATTAATCGGTGAAAACTGCTGGAAAATGTCGAAAATAAGGAAGAACGGCGGAAAGGAACGTGAAAGGGGGAAAACCCTCGAGTCGTGACTGCTAAAACTGAATCGCGATTTTTATAACAGACACCAGCCTCGAGTCGAGGGTCAGGCCTCGACTCGAGGAATCCCACTTTTTCAAAAGCCTCGACTCGAGGTTCCTCCCTCGAGTCGAGGAATGTGCCATTTCCAAAAAATTTTCTAAGTCTCAGTACCTCGACTCGAGGTCTATGCAAGCTCGACCTCGGGTCGAGACCAGGGCATTTTTTACGAATCCCAGGTCCGACCCGAACCCCTAAACTACCAAAATCGACCTCTACACACCTAATGAACCCAAATATACAAAAATTTACCATGTTGGTCCCTCGATTTAAGCCCGGTCGCTCATTCGATCGAGGAGACCGGGTTCTCTTCCTTAATGCTCATTTTCACCAACTTTTAAGCTTTCCTTTCTTCCCAAATCCTCGATTCCTTTGCAAATTCGATCCTTTCCAATCCTTGTAGCGAGTATACCTACACACGGGCATCATTAGTCATCAACTCAACATCAATAAGGAATGCACTTCTAACCTAGACACACACACCCCCAAACTTGGATGAGGATATGCATTCAAAATTAAGTATGTGAATGATACCATTATGCAACCCTTAAATGATTCAACAATTAAGCTCAATAACCAAAATACACTATCCATCAGCTAACATCTTCTCCTAGCATGAGCAATTCCTAAGAATCCAAAGCAAAAATCCACAAAAAGAGCAAAACACAAACACAAAACAAACACACCAAAGCAATAAAATAATGGGTTGCCTCCCATCTAGCGCTAGGTTTAACGTCCTTTGCCGGACGGAACTCTAAGAGTTCATACTTCCCTTTTATCTACGAGAATGTTAGGCACTTCTTTTGGGGTGGAAGGGTCCTTGTGCCTAACCAAAATCTCCTTTGTCAATAGGCAACATCCCATTTCATCTTCCACTAGGAGCTTTCCTTCTTCTTTGATCTCCTTCACTTTCAACACCTCTTTGAGTCTTTTTACTCCTAGTAGTCTCATCCAATTCGACTCCCTCCATACCACTTGATCTCCAACCACAAAGGTTTCAACTTTCTTCTCAAGCGGTGGCTTCCTTTCTTCTAACACCCCCAAACTTGAGCATTGCTCAAGTTTGGTCACTTCCTTCTCATCTTCTTTTTCAAGCTTCTTATCACCGGGGTCAAGCAAAGAGTCAATGATAGCTTCCTCCTTCCTAAAATCATCCAAAGAAACACAAGACTTGTTACCCATCATATTACAAGAAGGAATAAAATGCTCATGAATTAAAGAATTAGAAGAAGTAGAAGGTAAAGAATCATCCCTATCAATTGAAGGGCATGAATTAATGATCTCTATATAGCCACATTTCTTCTTCTCCATCTTGCTTTGAGCAACTTCTTCCAATGGAGCTCTCGAAAATGTCACCTCTTTTCCATTGTAGCTCAACGTGAGCTCCCCTTTCTCAACATCGATAATCGCTTTTCCCGTGGCAAGGAAAGGTCGACCAAGTATGATCGGTGCCTCAAGCTCCTCCTTCATGTCAAGAACAATGAAATCAACCGGGAATAGGAACTTGCCAACCCCTACCAATACATCTTCAATGATCCCAAATGGATGAGCATATGATTGATCCGCTAATTGAAGGTTGATGTTAGTAGGAGTCACCTCTCCTAGCTCCAATTTCTCAAAAATTGCCAAAGGCATGACATTTATACTTGCTCCCAAGTCACACAAGCCTTGGATGTTCACATTCTCACCTATCTCACATGGGATAATGAAGCTCCCCGGATCCTTTCTCTTTTGTGGTAAGTGTCTCTCCAAGATCTCCTTGCACTCCTCCACTAGCTTAAGTATACCCTTTTCATCACAACTCCTCTTCTTAGACATGATATCTCTCAAAAACTTCTTATAGTGGGGTATTTGTTCAAGGGCCTCTAAGAGTGGAATATCAACATGCAAGCTCTTAAAAACTTTCAAAAACTTACCAAACTCCTCCTCTAGCTTTTTCTTCACTAATCTTTGAGGATAAGGAACCGAATTAGCTTTCATAGGCACTCCCCATGCACCTTTCTTGGAATTCTCTTCTTCTTTCTTGGACTATCTTCTTGCTTGCTCTTCACTTGCCTCTTCTTTCTCCACAACCACATTTTCTTCAATAACTTCTTCCTCTTTCACCACGTCTTCTTCAACATCCCCATCTTTAGGCATCTTTGAGCCTTCATAGCTAGTACCACTCCTTAGCTTGATGGCACTACAAAACTCTTTAGGATTAGGCTCGGTAGTAGATGGATACTTTCCTTTGTTTTGAAGATGGTCCACCGTAGACGAGAGCTTCCCAACCGTAGTAGCAAGTTGCCCTACTTGATGCTCGATCGTCTTGAAACGAGTGTCCATTTGCTTCCCTATATCATCAAGCCTTGAATCATTCGCTTCCAACTTCTTCACAATCAACCCCAAGATCTCCTCCGTAGTAGCCTTTTCTTCATTGTTTGGAGCCTTTGCACCCGGATCAAATCCGGGAGGAAATTGAACGGCGGCTCTCGGATTAGCATATGAAAAATTTTCGTGTCTCCTCCATGTATTCCCATTAAATGGAGCTTGCGGTTGAGGTTGATAGCTGTCTTGTGGCCTATTTTGATAAGGCATTTGGTAAGGCCTTCCTCCTTGATAGTTCCCTTGATAGTTTCCTCCTTGATAGCCTCCTTGGAATGGAGGCCTACCCATATAACTCACTTCTTCCACCGGCAATGAACTTGGCCCAACATCAACATGAGGAACGGATGGACTCACACTTGCTTGGCTTTGTGAAGTCGTAAGAGCTCCCAATCGGTCCATCATAGTCATCATCATACTCTTCATACTCTCTATCTCATCAACTTGTGACACTCTATGATGTGCTCCTCTATTAACCGACACTTGGAATGAGTCTTGAGCTATGTTCTCCATAATTTCATTCATTTGCCCCACGGTTTTAGACCAAATCGATCCATTAGCACAAGCATTCAAAAATGACCTATCCCCATCCGTCAAACCATTGCAAAAGTACATAATGGTTTGCTCCTCCGAAAAACCGTGTTGAGGACAATTAATAAGTAACATGCCATACCTCTCCCACGCCTCCGGTATCGTCTCCCCATTCTTTTGTCGGAAATGGGAAATAGCCTCCTTCGCTTGCACGGTCTTTGATGATGGGTAAAATTTCATCAAGAATTTCTTTGACAATTCCTCCCATGTCCGTACGGTCCCGGGCGGTAATGAATTAAGTCATGCTTTCGCTCTTCCTTTCAATGTAAAGGCAAAGAGCCTCAACTTCTTCGCATCTTCGGGTACCCCATGGTATTTTGTAGTGTCGGCAATCTCAAGAAATTGTGCCATATGTTGATGTGGGCACTCATTTTCATCTCTACCCTCAAATTGCTTCTCCCTAAGCATTCTCACCAAAGCGGGACTTATCTCGAAGTTATTAGCATCTATCCTCGGCCTTGCTATCCCATCATAATACTCTCTAAGTTGTGGTTCAAAGAACTCTCTCAAAGGCCTTCCTTGAGGTAGTGGCTCATTTACGGGTTGTGGTTGGGCATTTGGTACGTGAGGTGGCTCATGATATCGTGGCTCTTGATTATACGGCATATGGGGATAGTATGGTGGAAATTGTTGTGGATGAGGTGGATAGTAGGGATATTGATGAGCTTGAGGTGGATAAGGGTAGGGATTTTGGTAGGGATAATTTTGTGGTGGCATCCCTTGAGGGAAAGGGCCAACTTGATCATGGAAATGATTCCCATTACCTCCATTCTCTCCTCCTCCTACTCCTTGTCCATGTATCTCCTCTTCTTGAGGATCACCCACTAATCTCTCCTCATGCCTTTGCTCTTCTCCTTCCATAGCTTCCCTTCTTCTTCTCACACGATTTCTTCTCAATGTAGCCTCAATTTCCGGATTTAGTGGCAAGGGTGGAACACCACTTGATCTTGTTAGCATACACCTACAATGCCACAAATCCAAGGATCAAATTCTCACCAATAAAATCACCAAAAACAAAAATAAAAACAACAAATAGCCACTTCAAACAATCCTCAAATCTCACTTATTGGCGCAAAAACTAACTCCCCGGCAACGGCGCCATTTGATTGGAGTGTATAGGGTAAGAGTTATTAAGACCAATCAACAAAAATATCGAACCCAAGGGAGAAAGTATGCAAACGAAATTCAAGGATAAGAGTTCTAAATGGCTAAAGTTGCAACAAGCTCTTAAACTAAATCACTACAAATTGCAAGAAATTAAATGGCAAGTTTATGCAAACAATCTATCAAACACTTAGAATGCAAGATCAAATAGACTAAAATCAATGGGGAAATTGGGTGCAAGGGATAATCTCCATCAAGGATTCC
>CM061055.1:11523770-11643816 GCA_030762865.1 Paraleonurus japonicus | reverse complement strand
TTATCATAAAATTTTGTTGTCGATAATAACAATTTAAAAACTACATCTAATACCGATGATGGAAGGAAAAGAACGATAAATAAACGATTTGAATGCAAAAACATAAAAAATCAATGATTTATCGAGGATCATAGCTAGACTTTTCAGAATCCTAAAAAAATACTATAGATTTCTGTTTTAGCATGCAAATAGAGGAAAAATAAGGAATGTTTGTTAAACTAATTTAGATCCAATGGAACTTTCAAAGTACTTTTATTACCTTAATTAATGATCATTGGAGTGAAATGATCATTTTAATAGTGTTTTGTATCAATAAGACAAAAAATAACTAGTTATCACAAAGTTTAGTTGTCTATAATAACACTCTAAAAACTACACATGATACAGATAAAGGATGTAAAAGAACGATAAATAAACCTTTTGAATGCAAAAACATAAACTTTAATGATTTATCGAGGGTCATACCAAGATTATTCAGATTCTTACAAAAACCCTGTAGATTTATGTTTTAGCATACAAAAATAGGAAAAATATGGAGTGTTTGTTAGACTAATTTTAGATCCATTGGAACTTTCAGAGTACTTTTATTACCTTAATTAATGATCATTGGAGTGAAATGATCATTTCAATAGTGTTTTGTATCAATAAGACAAGAAATAACTAGTAATCACAAAGTTTAGTTTTCTATGATAACACTTTAAAAACTACATATGATACAGATAAAGGATGTAAAAGAACGATAAATAAACCTTTTGAATGCAAAAACATAAAACTTAATGATTTATCGAGGGTCATACCGAGATTATTCAGAATCCTAAAAAAATACTATAGATTTCTGTTTTAGAATGCAAATAGAGGAAAAATAAGGAATGTTTGTTAAACTAATTTAGATCCATTGGAACTTTCAAAGTACTTTTATTACCTTAATTAATGATCATTGGATTGAAATGATCATTTCAATAGTGTTTTGTATCAATAAGACAAAAAATAACTGGTTATCATAAAATTTTGTTGTCGATAATAACAATTTAAAAACTACATCTAATACCGATGATGGATGGAAAAGAACGATAAATAAACGATTTGAATGCAAAAACATAAAAAATCAATGATTTATCGAGGATCATAGCTAGACTTTTCAGAATCCTAAAAAAATACTATAGATTTCTGTTTTAGCATGCAAATAGAGGAAAAATAAGGAATGTTTGTTAAACTAATTTAGATCCATTGGAACTTTCAAAGTACTTTTATTACCTTAATTAATGATCATTGGTGTTAAATGAATATTTCAATAGTGTTTTTTATCAATAAGACAAGAAATAACTAGTTATCACAAAGTTTAGTTGTCTATAATAACACTATAAAAACTACACATGATACAGATAAAGGATGTAAAAGAACGATAAATAAACCTTTTGAATGTAAAAACATAAACTTTAATGATTTATCGAGGGTCATACCAAGATTATTCAGATTCTTACAAAAACCCTGTAGATTTATGTTTTAGCATACAAAAATAGGAAAAATAAGGAGTGTTTGTTAGACTAATTTTAGATCCATTAGAACTTTCAGAGTACTTTTATTACCTTAATTAATGATCATTGGAGTGAAATGATCATTTCAATAGTGTTTTGTATCAATAAGACAAGAAATAACTAGTAATCACAAAGTTTAGTTTTCTATGATAACACTCTAAAAACTACATATGATACAGATAAAGGATGTAAAAGAACGATAAATAAACCTTTTGAATGCAAAAACATAAAATTTAATGATTTATCGAGAGTCATACCGATATTATTTAGAATTCTACAAAAACCCTATAAATTTCTGTTTTAGCAAGCAAATAGAGGAAAAATAAAGAGTGTTTATTAGACTAATTTTAGATCCATTGGAACTTTCAAAGTACTTTTATTACCTTAATTAATGATCATTGGAGTGAAATGATCATTTCAATAGTGTTTTGTATCAATAAGACAAAAAATAACTGGTTATCATAAAATTTTGTTGTCGATAATAACAATTTAAAAACTACATCTAATACCGATGATGGAAGGAAAAGAACGATAAATAAACGATTTGAATGCAAAAACATAAAAAATCAATGATTTATCGAGGATCATAGCTAGACTTTTCAGAATCCTAAAAAAATACTATAGATTTCTGTTTTAGAATGCAAATAGAGGAAAAATAAGGAATGTTTGTTAAACTAATTTAGATCTATTGGAACTTTCAAAGTACTTTTATTACCTTAATTAATGATCATTGGATTGAAATGATCATTTCAATAGTGTTTTGTATCAATAAGACAAAAATAACTGGTTATCATAAAATTTTGTTGTCGATAATAACAATTTAAAAACTACATCTAATACCGATGATGGATGGAAAAGAACGATAAATAAACGATTTGAATGCAAAAACATAAAAAATCAATGATTTATCGAGGATCATAGCTAGACTTTTCAGAATCCTAAAAAAATACTATAGATTTCTGTTTTAGCATGCAAATAGAGGAAAAATAAGGAATGTTTGTTAAACTAATTTAGATCCATTGGAACTTTCAAAGTACTTTTATTACCTTAATTAATGATCATTGGAGTGAAATGATAATTTCAATAGTGTTTTTTATCAATAAGACAAGAAATAACTAGTTATCACAAAGTTTAGTTGTCTATAATAACACTATAAAAACTACACATGATACAGATAAAGGATGTAAAAGAACGATAAATAAACCTTTTGAATTCAAAAACATAAACTTTAATGATTTATCGAGGATCATACCAAGATTATTCAGATTCTTACAAAAACCCTGTAGATTTATGTTTTAGCATACAAAAATAGGAAAAATAAGGAGTGTTTGTTAGACTAATTTTAGATCCATTAGAACTTTCAGAGTACTTTTATTACCTTAATTAATGATCATTGGAGTGAAATGATCATTTCAATAGTGTTTTGTATCAATAAGACAAGAAATAACTAGTAATCACAAAGTTTAGTTTTCTATGATAACACTTTAAAAACTACATATGATACAGATAAAGGATGTAAAAGAACGATAAATAAACCTTTTGAATGCAAAAACATAAAATTTAATGATTTATCGAGAGTCATACCGATATTATTTAGAATTCTACAAAAACCCTATAAATTTCTGTTTTAGCAAGCAAATAGAGGAAAAATAAGGAGTGTTTATTAGACTAATTTTAGATCCATTGGAACTTTCAGAGTACTTTTATTACCTTAATTAATGATCATTGGAGTGAAATGATCATTTCAATAGTGTTTTGTATCAATAAGACAAAAAATAACTGGTTATCATAAAATTTTGTTGTCGATAATAACAATTTAAAAACTACATCTAATACCGATGATGGAAGGAAAAGAACGATAAATAAACGATTTGAATGCAAAAACATAAAAAATCAATGATTTATCGAGGATCATAGCTAGACTTTTCTGAATCCTAAAAAAATACTATAGATTTCTGTTTTAGAATGCAAATAGAGGAAAAATAAGGAATGTTTGTTAAACTAATTTAGATCCATTGGAACTTTCAAAGTACTTTTATTACCTTAATTAATGATCATTGGATTGAAATGATCATTTCAATAGTGTTTTGTATCAATAAGACAAAAAATAACCAAGTTATCATAAAATTTTGTTGTCGATAATAACAATTTAAAAACTACATCTAATACCGATGATGGATGGAAAAGAACGATAAATAAACGATTTGAATGCAAAAACATAAAAAATCAATGATTTATCGAGGATCATAGCTAGACTTTTCAGAATCCTAAAAAAATACTATAGATTTCTGTTTTAGCATGCAAATAGAGGAAAAATAAGGAATGTTTGTTAAACTAATTTAGATCCATTGGAACTTATTACCTTAATTAATGATCATTGGAGTGAAATGATCATTTTAATAGTGTTTTGTATCAATAAGACAAAAAATAACTAGTTATCACAAAGTTTAGTTGTCTATAATAACACTCTAAAAACTACACATGATACAGATAAAGGATGTAAAAGAACGATAAATAAACCTTTTGAATGCAAAAACATAAACTTTAATGATTTATCGAGGGTCATACCAAGATTATTCAGATTCTTACAAAAACCCTGTAGATTTATGTTTTAGCATACAAAAATAGGAAAAATAAGGAGTGTTTGTTAGACTAATTTTAGATCCATTGGAACTTTCAGAGTACTTTTATTACCTTAATTAATGATCATTGGAGTGAAATGATCATTTCAATAGTGTTTTGTATCAATAAGACAAGAAATAACTAGTAATCACAAAGTTTAGTTTTCTATGATAACACTTTGAAAACTACATATGATACAGATAAATGATGTAAAAGAACGATAAATAAACCTTTTAAATGCAAAAACATAAAACTTAATGATTTATCGAGGGTCATACCGAGATTATTCAGAATCCTAAAAAAACCCTATAGATTTATGTTTTAGCATGCAAAAAGAGGAAAAAAAAAGTATTTGTTAAACTAATTTGAGATCCATTGGAACTTTCAGAGTACTTTTTTTACCTTAATTAATGATCATTGGAGTGAAATGATCATTTCAATAGTGTTTTGTATCAATAAGACAAAAAATAACTGGTTATCATAAAATTTTGTTGTCGATAATAACACTTTAAAAACAACACCTAATACTGATAATGGATGGAAAAGAACGATAAATAAACCATTTGAATGCAAAAACATAAAAAATCAATGATTTATCCAGGGTCATACCGAGATTTTTCAGAATCCTACAAAAACCCTATAGATTTCTGTTTTAGCATGCAAATAATGGAAATATATGGAGTGTTTGTTAGACTAATTTTAGATCCATTGGAACTTTAAAAGTACTTTTATTACCTTAATTAATTATCATTGGAGTGAAATGAACATTTCAAAAGTGTTTTGTATCAATAAGACAAGAAATAACTTGTTATCACAAAGTTTAGTTGTCTATAATAACACTCAATAAACTACACCTAATACTTATAATGGATGGAAAGAACAATAAATAAACCATTTGAATGCAAAAACATAAAAATCATTAATTTATCGAGGGTCATACCGAGATTATTCAGAATCCTACAAAAACCCTATATATTTATGTTTCAGCATGCAAAAAGAGGAAAAAAAAAGGAGTGTTTGTTAGACTAATTTTAGATCCATTGGAACTATAAAAGATCTTTTCTTACCTGAATTAATAATCATTGGAGTGAAAAGATCATTTCAATAGTGTTTTGTATCAACAAAACAAAAAATAACTAGTTACAACAAAGTTTAGTTATCTATAATAACACTCTAAAAACTACACATGATACAGATAATGGATGGAAAAGAACGATAAATAAATCTTTTGAATGCAAAAACATAAAACTTAATGATTTATCGAGAGTCATACCGAGATTATTCAGAATCTTACAAAAACCCTGAAGATTTATGTTTTAGCATGCAAAAAGAGGAAAAATATGGAGTGTTTGTTAGACTAATTTGAGATCCATTGGAACTTTCAAAGTAGTTTTCTTACCTTAATTAATGATCATTGGAGCAAAATGATCATTTCAATAGTGTTTTGTATAAATAAGACAAAAAATAACTGGTTATCATAAAATTTTGTTGTCGATAATAACACTTTAAAAACTACATCTAATACTGATAATGAATGGAAAAGAACGATAAATAAACCATTTGAATGCAAAAACTTAAAAAATCAATGATTTATCGAGGGTCATACCGAGATTTTTTAGAATCCTACAAAAACCCTATAGATTTCTATTTTAGCATGCAAATAGAGGAAAAATAAGGAATGTTTGTTAGACTAATTTTAGATCCATTGGAACTTTCAAAGTACCTTTCTTACCTTAATTAATGATCATTGGATTGAAATGATCATTTCAATTGTGTTTTGTATCAATAAGACAAAAATAACTAGTTATCACAAAGTTTAGTTGTCGATAATAAAACTTTAAAAACCACACTTAATGCAGATAATGTATGGAAAAGAATGATAAATAAACCATTTGAATGCAAAAACATGAAAAATCAATTATTTATCATGGGTCATACGGAGATTTTTCAGAATCCTTCAAAAATCCTATGGATTTCTATTTTAGCATGCAAAAAGAGAAAAAATAAGGAGTGTTTGTTAGACTAATTTGGGATTTGTTGCAAAGTAGGGGTTGTTATGGTCCCTCGGTTTGTGCTTTGTGTCTTTCAAATGAGGATACTCTAGATCATCTTTTTGTTCACTGCCCTTATTCGATCAGGTTGTTTTGTGAATTTGTTAATATTTTTAATCGAAATCTGCAACCATATGCTACATTTGATGAATTTATTTTGCAGGTTATCAAGTTCAATTCCGGATCTCAAGTGGATTTCGTTTGGAAGTTTTTTATTATAACTTGGATTTGGTTAATTTGGAGAATTAGGAATGAGATTATCTTTGATGATGGGGCTATTCCTTTGTTGGCTGCTGTTTGCCGTATGAAGGCGCACATTTATGATCTTAAATGGGTTAATATGGGTAGAATGAGTAATCCGGTTGTGGATAGGGATGTGCTTAGGGGTTTTAATGTTGTGGGGGTTGATCCTAAGCCGCTTACTACTAGATATGTTACATGGATTCCACTGGGGGATGGATATCTAAAATGTAATATAGATGGTAGTGCTTTAGGGGTTCTCGGTATTATTCGGGGAGGGGGAATTTTTAGGGACACAGCTGGTTATTTTGTTGGTGCTTTTGTGGTTTCTCACGGTTTTGGTTTTGCTTTTGATACATAACTCGGAACATCTATTAGAGCCATTGAAGTAGCAGCTGCCCATGGCTGGAAGAATGTGATTTTCGAGACTGATTCTACTTATGTTTTATATGCTTACAACTCTAGAGATGCTCGTGTTCCATGGAGATGGCATAATGCGTGGCTGATGGCTAAGGATCTTCTTGCTATTGTTAACGGAAGGTTTGTTCATGTTTTTCGTGAGGGTAATATGGCTGCTGATAGCCTTTCCAAGTTCACCGATTATGATGATTTCAAATGGTGGAGAGATGAGCCGGATTTCATTAAAGATCAATTGAAGGATGACTTGCACAAAACTTATACTAGAGTTGGCTAGTTAGTTTCTTAGGCTGTTTAGGCTCCTTTTTTGGTTGCTTCGCCTATTTTTATATCTTCTAGCTGGGTGTTTAGATCTTTTGTATTTCTTAGCCTTTTGTTGGGCTTTATGTTTGATTGTTGTTTTGGTCGATTGATCGACTTTATTGTATTCTTTTAGAGGACTTACACTTTTTTCCCTTTGATGGTTTTTTCCCTAAGGAGGGTTTTGCCATCAAAGGTTTTTTAGTGAGGGTCCGGCCTCTTGTTCGAGTTGTGGTCATATGGCTCTAGGTTTTTTCTTCTTCTTTTTATATAATATTACCCATATTTCGAGATCCATTAGAGCTTCAAAAGTATTTTTCTTACTTTAATTAATGATCATTGGAGTGAAATGATCATTTCAATAGTGTTTTGTATCAATAAGACAAAAAAGAACTAGTTATGACAAAGTTTAGTTGTCGATAATAACACTCTATAAACTACACATGATACAGATAAAGGATGAAAAAGAACGATAAATAAACCTTTTGAATGCAAAAACATAAAACTTAATGATTTATCGAGGGTCATACCGAGATTATTTAGAATCCTACAAAAACCATATAGATTTATGTTTTAGCATGCTAAAAGAGGACAAATAAGGAGTGTTTGTTAGACTAATTTGAGGTCCATTGAAACTTTAAAAGTACTTTTCTTACCTTAATTAATGATCATTGGAGTGAAATGATCATTTCAATAGTGTTTTGTATCAATAAGACAAAAAATAACTGGTTATCATAAAATTTTGTTTTCGATAATAACACTTTAAAAACTACATCTAATACTGATGATGGATGGAAAAGAACGATAAATAAACGATTTGAATGCAAAAACATAAAAAATCAATGATTTATCGAGGGTCATAGCTAGACTTTTCAGAATCCTACAAAAACCGTATAGATTTCTGTTTTAACATGCGAATAGAGGAAAAATAAGGAGTGTTTGTTAAACTAATTTAGATCCATTGGAACTTTCAAAGTACTTTTTTTACCTTAATTAATGATCATTGGAGTGAAATGATCATTTTAATAGTGTTTTTTTATCAATAAGACAAGAAATAACTAGTTATCACAATAACACTCTAAAAACTACACATGATACAGATAAAGGATGTAAAAGAACGATAAATAAACCTTTTGAATGCAAAAACATAAACTTTAATGATTTATCGAGGGTCATACCAAGATTATTCAGAATCTTACAAAAACCCTGTAGATTTATGTTTTAGCATGCAAAAAGAGGAAAAATAAGGAGTGTTTGTTAGACTAATTTTAGATCCATTGGAACTTTTAAAGTACTTTTATTACATTAATTAATGATCATTGTAGTGAAATGATCATTTCAATAATGTTTTGTATCAGTAAGACAAAAAAAAAACTAGTTATGACAGTTTAGTTGTTGATAATAAACACTCTAAAAACTACACATGATGATACAGATAAAGAATGGAAAAGAACGATAAATAAACCTTTTGAATGCAAAAACATAAAACTTAATGATTTATCGAGGGTTATACCGATATTATTTAGAATCCTACAAAAACCCTATAGATTTCTGTTTTAGCATAAAAATAGAGGAAAAATCAGTAGTTTTTATTAGACTAATTTTAGATCCATTGGAACTTTCAGAGTACTTTTATTACCTTAATTAATGATCATTGGAGTGAAATGATCATTTCAATAGTGTTTTGTATCAATAAGACAAGAAATAACTAGTAATCTCAAAGTTTAGTTTTCTATGATAACACTCTAAAAACTACACATGATACAGATAAAGGATGTAAAAGAACGATAAATAAACCTTTTGAATGCAAAAACATAAAACTTAATGATTTATCGAGGGTCATACCGAGATTATTCAGAATCCTACAAAAACCCTATAAATTTATGTTTTAGAATGCAAAAAGAGGAAAAAAAAGTATTTGTTAGACTAATTTGAGATCCATTGGAACTTTCAAAGTACTTTTCTTACCTTAATTAATGATCATTGGAGTGAAATGGTCATTTCAATAGTGTTTTGTATCAATAAGACAAAAAATAACTGGTTATCATAAAATTTTGTTGTCGATAATAAAACTTTTAAAACTACACCTAATACTGATAATGGATGGAAAAGAACGATAAATAAACCATTTGAATGCAAAAACATAAAAAATCAATGATTTATCGAGGGTCATACCGAGATTTTTTAGAATCCTACAAAAACCCTATAGATTTATGTTTCAGCATGCAAAAAGAGAAAAAAAAAAGGAGTGTTTGTTAGACTAATTTTAGATCCATTGGAACTATGAAAGATCTTTTCTTACCTTAATTAATTATCATTGGAGTGAAATGATCATTTCAATAGTGTTTTGTATCAATAAGACAAGAAATAACTAGTTATCACAATGTTTAGTTGTCTATAATAATATTCTAAAAACTACACCTAATACTGATAATGGATGGAAAAGAACAATAAACAAACCATTTGAATGCAAAAACATAAAAATCATTGATTTATCGAGGGTCATACCGAGATTATTCAGAATCCTACAAAAACCCTATAGATTTATGTTTCAGCATGCAAAAAGAGGAAAAAAAAAAGGAGTGTTTGTTAGACTAATTTTAGATCCATTGGAACTATGAAAGATCTTTTCTTACCTTAATTAATAATCATTGGAGTGAAATGATAATTTCAATAGTGTTTCGTATCAACAAAACAAAAAATAACTAGTTATGACAAAGTTTAGTTATCTATAATAACACTCTTAAACCTACACATGATACAGATAATGGATGGAAAAGAACGATAAATAAACCTTTTGAATGCAAAAACATAAAACTTAATGATTTATCGAGAGTCATACCGAGATTATTCAGAATCTTACAAAAACTTTGTAGATTTATGTTTTAGCATGCAAAAAGAGGAAAATAAGGAGTGTTTGTTAGACTAATTTGAGATCCATTTGAACTTTCAAAGTAGTTTTCTTACCTTAATTAATGATCATTGGAGTAAAATGATCATTTCAATAGTGTTTGGTATCAATAAGACAAAAAATAACTGGTTATCATAAAGTTTTGTTGTCAATAATAACACTTTAAAATCTACATCTAATACTGATAATGGATGGAAAAGAACGATAAATAAACCATTTGAATAAAAAAACATAAAAAATCAATGATTTATCGAGGGTCATGCCGAGATTTTTTAGAATTCTACAAAAACCCTATATATTTCTATTTTAGCATGCAAATAGAGGAAAAATAAGGAGTGTTTTTTAGACTAATTTTAGATCCATTGGAACTTTCAAAGTACTTTTCTTACCTTAATTAATGATCATTGGAATGAAATGATCATTTCAATAGTGTTTTGTATCAATAAGACAAAAAATAACTAGTTATCACAAAGTTTAGTTGTCGATAATAAAACTTTAAAAACTACACTTAATGCAGATAATGGATGGAAAAGAACGATAAATAAATCATTTGAATGCAAAAACATGAAAAATCAATTATTTATCATGGGTCATACGGAGATTTTTCAGAATCCTTCAATAATCCTATGGATTTCTATTTTAACATGCAAAAAGAGAAAAAATAAGTTGTGTTTGTTAGACTAATTTGAGATCCATTGGAACTTCCAAAGTATTTTTCTTACCTTAATTAATGATCATTTTCAATAGTGTTTTGTACCAAAGTTTAGTTGTCGATAATAACACTCTACAAACTACACATGATACAGATAAATGATGGAAAAGAACGATAAATAAACCTTTTGAATGCAAAAACATAAAACTTAATGATTTATCGAGGGTCATACCGAGATTATTTAGAATCCTACAAAAACCATATGAATTTATGTCTTAGCATGCAAAAAGAGGAAAAATAACGAGTGCAAAAATGTAGAGAGAGAAGTTCTCTCCTCTCTCTCTACATTTTAGGCAGATTTTTTTTACAAGATTTCGTCATCTTTAATCGTTCCCATGCTTATTCATTCCATCAATCAAGATTCTTTTTCCTATGATTTCTCAAGATTTGTTAAATTTTACATCTACTGGTGTTTCTCCCAAGGTCATTTCAAATGTTGACTTTTCAACATCATTTTTGATAATCCACTATTCAGATCCACAATCACCGACGGTTATTTTTACAACTGCGCTGCATTTTTCCACTCTTTCTTCTTCGCATCAAGCTCGTCTACGATTTTCGGCAATGGTGGTTTCTTCCACGGCTGTAACCGTTAACCCGTTCCTTGAAGAATATCTGTTCAAGACGGTTACCGATTTGGCCTTCGTCAATTTCGGCGACATTCGTGACCGTAACTGGGTTTTTCGATTGCTGGTTCAATTCTCTGATTTCAAACGGCGGCGAGAGTTTTTCGGGAACTGCCGTCTCCGACATAGGGTTTTTAATCATTTTTTACGAACCTGTTTAAACGACGGCCGCTGCAAGGTCGGCGGTTTTCAACTGATCAATAGCAGTTGTTTGACTTCTCGTTTGTGGGTTCAGAAGCGAGTGTTCGCTGGCGTAATTTGTTCTTTACTCATCGGCAGCGGTGAGGTTTGGCAGAGGTCGTTTTTCGGACAACGGCGAAGTAATTTGGGATTTTCATAGCGTCGTCTGATGGAGGGAGGAATTTCGCCGGAAATCAGCGACGGTAATTTTTCTTGGAGTTTGACGAATTCTATTTCTGTGAATAGCATTTTTGAATTCGATTTGAGGTTGTTTTCTGGATCGAGTTGGATTATTGAAGGGTGTGTTGCACACAATCTGCTTGATATATTGTTTCTAAGAATTTCGCTAAGTCCTTTTAGGATAACTTGGAACTTTAATGGTCTGATTTTCTTCATAGAATTTGATGGTTATTCCTGCTTATTGATATATGTTGGATATTTGGGTTTGATGGTTTCCATCCTTCAGCGCTCAATGGTTGGTCTTAGGGTTGGTTTTTTTGGCTATTATGTGTTTGCTGCTGGAATCTTTTCAATGATTTGCCTTTGTGAAATTTTTTGTTTCTTCCCAAGACGAGCTATGATTCATGAATTGTTGCGGGGTATTTTTTTTGGAAGATTTCTTGGTAGTAAATGTTGTTTAGTCGGTTATATCTTGTCTCTGATTTTCAAGTTTGAGTCCTAGCTGGGTGTTGGATTCCCATGGTGTTCTTCTTGCATGGACTAGTGGGTGTGCTTCTCATCCTTTTTGTGTATATCTAGAATAAGAGTTTGTTTAGGCCGACTTTTTGGCCTTTTTGGTATTCATTTGGCCCTTTGGGTCTTTCTTTCCCATTATTTGGGTTTTCACCTTGGACCTAGTTGTGGTCCCCCCTTTTCTTTTTTCTTATTTTTTTCAATAATACCTTTAATTTGAGAAAAATAAGGAGTGTTTGTTAGACTAATTTGAGGTCCATTTAAACTTTAAAAGTATTTTTCTTACCTTAATTAATGATCATTGAAGTGAAATGATCATTTCAACAGTGTTTTGTATCAATAAGACAAAAAATAACTGGTTATCATAAAATTTTGTTGTCGATTATAACACTTTAAAAACTACACCTAATACTGATAATGGATGGAAAAGAACGATAAATAAACGATTTGAATGCAAAAACATAAAAAATGAATGATTTATCGAGGGTCATAGCGAGACTTTTCAGAATCCTACAAAAACCCTATAGATTTCTGTTTTAGCATGCGAATAGAGGAAAAATAAGGAGTGTTTGTTAAACTAATTTAGATCCATTGTAACTTTCAAAGTACTTTTATTACCTTAATTAATGATCATTGGAGTGAAATGATCATTTCAATAGTGTTTTGTATCAATAAGACAAGAAATAACTGGGTTATCATAAAATTTTGTTGTCGATAATAACACTTTAAAAACTACACCTAATACTGATAATGGATGGAAAAGAACGATAAATAAACGATTTGAATGCAAAAACATAAAAAATGAATGATTTATCGAGGGTCATAGCGAGACTTTTAAGAATCCTACAAAAATCCTATAGATTTCTGTTTTAGCATGCAAATAGAGGAAAAATAAGGAGTGTTAGTTAGACAAATTTTAGATCCATTGGAACTTTCAAAGTACTTTTATTACCTTAATTAATGATCATTGGAGTGAAATGATCATTTTAATAGTGTTTTGTATCAATAAGACAAAAAATAACTAGTTATCACAAAGTTTAGTTGTCTATAATAACACTCTAAAAACTACACATGATACAGATTATTAGATCAAGAAATTTTGATGAATTAAAAGAAGCAGTTCAGATGATCAGACGACTATGAAGAACAGCTGAGACTAAGTCCGAATACTAAGCTGATCAGACTAGGTTGAGGATGGAACAAGTCAGCTGAAGACTGTATAGTTGCAACTCGTCTAGAGACAAGCTCAAGTCTAGTCATCTGCAGGAGATAAGTATCAAGAGCTCAGACGAGGTCAAGACAAGCTAAGTAGAATAAGAAAGGCGAGTCTTCACCAAGCCAGCTGCAGATGAGTAGAATAAAATCAGCTAAGGTCTAGAGCAGTTTCCAAGAATAAGTTTGTGAGCAGTTTCTAGTTTGTTAAAACTAATTAACAAACTAACTGTCTTTTTAGACTTATAAATAGGTCTAGGCACTTCATCAGAATATAGAGAGATCACACAAGTTATTCATTTCAGCAACAAGTTCTCACAATTCACAAGATTTTCGAAAAAGCACAAAAATTGTTTGTAAGGATTTCTTCGTAAATTTTTCTAAGTGTTTATAGAACACTTTCTTATACATCTTCAAACACTCTTATATCACTCTAGAGTCAGATTTTTCAAGAATAGTTTAGAAGATTGAAGATTTGAAGATCAGTTTGTAATTTGTGAGATGTACGATTGGAAAGTGAGTAAGTAAGCTAGTAGAAGAGACCCTTCTTTAAGGTTTGAAGAAGGAGAGTGGATGTAAGATTTTTATAATCCGAACCACTATAAATCTGGTGTTCTTTATTGCTTTCATTTACTTACTTGTCTATTTCAGTTTCCAGTTTATCAATTGAGTTTTAATTTCAGAATCAAAGTTAAAACTAAAATATTAGTTTGCTTTTGATCTTAATCAAGTTGAGATTAAATTGAATTTTCGCTGTGTTACTTTGGTGCTTTGAATAAATTTTGAAATATTTGTAAAAATCTGAAAAATCTATTCAACCCCCCCTTCTAGATTTTTCCTAGAAGGTCAGTTCAAGTTTTTCTAATCTACTCAACTAATCGGGACCAACAAGTGGTATCAGAGCAGTGTTAAGCTGTTCTGATATTGATTTTAGGTCTTAACCAAGATTCTGAAATTTATTCTTGATTATCTTCATCATCTTTGTTTCACCAACAGTCCTACTAACAAGATCTTGTAAGTGTTTTGGTTTTTCTATCTCACCATGTCTTCTGTTAAGAGCAAGAAATCAAGGAGTCTACCTGATTTCTCAATTGAAGAATATGATTATTGGAAGTTTAGAATGGAGAACCATCTCAAAGCTATACATGATAGGATGGAGGAGGTTCTTGAGGAAGGACCTATTAAATTTTATCATGGAGGCACCAGCAATGGCACTGAATCAGCTGAAACAAGAGTGAGGCAAGAAAAGAAAAGCTCAGAACTCATAAGTGATGAAAGAAAGATTCATAATCTGGATCAAGTTGCTAGAACAGAGATCATTGAGACATTGAGTAAGGATTGAATTGAAAAAGTGAAAAGATGCAAGACTGCAAAGGAAATGTGGGAAACTCTTGCTGGAATCTGTGAAGGATCAGATCAGGTCAAAGAAAACAAATTGCAGTCTATTCTATATGTTTTTGACACTTTCAAGATGAAAGAAGGAGGGTCTGTTGATCAACTGGATGTTAGGCTGACTAATCTACTGAACAAGGCAGCTGATTTGGGAAAAAACATATACAGAGAAAGAAATCAACAATAAAGTGTTGAGGTCATTAAGCAAAAGATGGAGAGAGAAAGCTAATATTCTGAAAGCTACTCAAAATCTATCTTTAATTTCACACCACACTTTGTTTTCTCATCTGAAGGCATTAGAATATGACATTCAAATCGAAGATGAAGAAGATCAAGCAGAATCTTCAACATCTGGAAATACTGCAGCATTTGTTCATCAAGATGAATCTGAAAAGATCTCCAAGACATCTGATTTGTCTATTAAGGAGGAAATGACTCTTTTGTTAAAAAGATATGAAAGGCTGAGAATGAAGTATAAAAGAAACAAGAGAGACAGATTAGGTCAAAGAAACTACAGATCAGACAAAGAAGAAAAGAGTTCAGAAAATGATAGGAAAAATGATCAGACAAGAAAGCTTAAGTGACCAATTAGACGAGGAGATAGTAGTCCTAAAACAGATAGAGGAGATATTTGTTATACATGCAACAAGTCTGGTCACTATAGTTATGATTGTCCTCAACTCACTCCCAGAGAGAGAGAAGAAAAGAGGAAAAAGAGAGATAGAAGGTATGCTGATCAGAGAGCTCTTCTGGCTGAGAAAGAAGAAGTTCATGAGATATCATCATCCTCATCTGATTTTGGGTCAGATGATGACATTTGTTTAATGGCAAAAGAGGTACATTACTATTCATCCTCTGATAATGATTGTGATACCTTATCTGAAACTGATCCTAGTCTTATTGATAAACTTTTGAAAGATTTGGAGACTGCTCTATCTGCTTATAAACAGATAGAGACTAAAAATTTTAATTTAAAGAATCAAATTACTGATCTAACTAAGGTCAATCAAACTAAGGACAGTGAGAAACCAGACTGTACATTCAAGGGGGAATGTCAGACTGAGACAATCACTAATACCTTGTCTGATAAGACAGATAAGTTAGAACAGGAATTAAGTTCTTTGAAAATAAAATTTTCAAATATCTATTCTGAGAATGAGAGTTACAAGAAGACTAACAGAGAGTTAAATCTGAAGTTAGGACTTCTAAATAACTCTCAAACCACAATAGATAAAATCTTCAATACTTCACAAAAGTCTAGTGATAAAACTGGATTAGGTTTTGATAGGAGTAAGAAAAATGATCCAATAAAACCTAGAGTTTTTGTTAAAGCAACTAAACCAAAGATAGAAACTAGATTTAGTCCCTAGAAACCAAAGGAACTAATTACCTCATCTGATACTTCTGAAAAGAAAAAACAGACGAGGAAAGTAACTCCTAAGGTTAAACCTAAGACTAAGTCAAAGTCCTATCCTAGGTATAATGGTTTTGATGGAAGAAGCAAAACATATCCATTTTTACCAAGATTTAAAACAATCTCAAAAGATCAGTTAAATAAGATTGATCTTGAAAGTCTTATTCTAGTAGATAGATATGGGTGTAAACTTCAATCTATGGTTTTAAGGAACATTGATATCTTTGTCTAGATTCCTAAAAATCAACTTAACATGAAAGGACCCAAAGTACAAAGGGTACCTAAGCAATAAATTTGTGATTGCAGGAAGATAAGAAGATAGTTGATAGAGGAGACATTCTTGAGGTCATCTGGTACATTGACAGTGGTTGTTCCAAGCACATGACCTATGAGGGACGACTTCTCTCTAACTATCAGACCATAGATGGACCAAGAGTAATGTTTGGAGACAACAATTATGGACTTACCAAAGGTGTAGGAACACTGATGATAGGAGATATTCAAGTACATGAAGTCTACTACGTGGAAGGATTGAAGCACAATTTGCTCTCTGTTTCACAATTTTGTGACAAGGGGTTTTGTGTCAAATTTACTCATAATGCATGCTATGTATTAGATGGTATCAACGAAAATATTCTATTAGCTGGAGTCAGACAAGGTAACATTTATGTTCCAAATTTCAAAAGTTGTCCTAAAGATACTTGTCTTATTGCTAAGAGTTCAGATGACTTAAGTTGGCTGTGGCACAGACGACTTGGTCACTTAAACTTCAAAACTCTTAACAAAATAGCAAGGAAATCTTTAGTTAAAGGACTCCCTGATAAAGTATTTTCAAAGAACCATGTATGTGATTCCTGTCAAAAAGGAAAACAGACTAAAGCTTCTTTTAAAACAATAAGTAGTCCTTCTTCAGAAAGGATTCTGGAACTTCTTCACATGGATCTTTTTGCTCCAGTAACACCTCTCAGCTTTAGTGGTAGAAAATATACTTATTGATGATTTTTCAAGATTTACTTGGGTTATTTTCTTGTACAAAAAGAATGAGACTATGATTAAGATTCCAGAATTTCTTAAAAAGATTCAAAATGAAAAAGGATTAAATATTGTTAAAATTAGAAGTGATAAAGGTACTGAAATCCTAAATAAGCTGATTACTAACTACTGCATTGAGAATGACATAGCTCAGAAAACATCTGCAGCAAGGACTCCACAACAAAATGGAGTAGTTGAAAGGAGAAACAGAACCTTAAAAGAGACAGTTAGATCAATGTTATCTGAGTACAATACTCCTCACAAGTTTTGGGCAGAAGCTGTTAATACAGCCTGCTATGTTCAAAATAGAAGCTTAATTGTTAAAAATAAGTGTAAAACTCCCTATGAAATTTGGAAGGGAAGGTCTCCCAAAATTTCATACTTTCATATATTTGGTTGTAAATGTTTCATACACAACAATGGAAAATCTCAATTAAAAACCTTTGATGCCAAGATAGCAGATGAGATATTCTTGGGATACTCATCTGTATCAAAGGCATATAGAGTTTTTAATAAGACAACCTTATGTGTGGAAGAAACACCCCATGTGGTATTTGATGAATCTTCTTTTGAGTTTGATAAGACAGAGGACATCACAAAGATATCAGATGATCTGAATCAAATGACTATCAAGAGATCAACCATAAAATTCTACAATCAAGAATCAGACTCAGATGAAGAGGAAGAATCAGACAAAGGAAAAGAACCTGAAAGATCTTCCTCACCAGCTGATCTACCAGCTGATCAGACAACCAACAACTCGGATGATCAGGTTGAGTTATCAGAAGGTAACATAAACTCATCTGAACTAAATAATTCAGACAAAACTTCATCCACTATAAAAGATAAAGGTAAGAAAGTAATGTCATATCACCCAGCTGAACAGATAATTGGAGATTTAGACTCTGGTGTCCAGACGAGGACCCAACTAAATCAAGATTGTATGTTCAGTTGCTATGTGTCATTACTTGAACCTAAATCTATTACAAAAGCTCTAACTAATTCCAACTGGATTAATGCCATGCAAGAAGAACTAAATCAGTTTCAAAGACAAGATGTGTGGGAACTTGTTGAAAGGCCCCATCATCAAAAAGTCATTGGAACTAAATGGGTCTTTAAAAACAAAAGGGATGAAAACAATATTGTGGTTAGAAATAAGGTCAGACTAGTTGCTCAAGGATATTCACAATCAGAGGGGATTGATTATGATGAAACCTTTGCACCAGTAGCTCGTCTGGAAGCCATAAGATTGTTTTTAGCCTATGCTGCTTTTAAAAGATTCATAGTTTTTCAAATGGATGTTAAGTCAGTATTTCTTAATGGAATCCTAGCTGGGGAAGTTTATGTAAAGCAACCTCCTAGTTTTGACAAAGGAGACAAGATTTATAAACTAAGGAAAGCTCTATATGGACTTAAACAAGCACCAAGAGCATGGTATGGCACCTTGTCTGATTATTTAATTCAAAATGGTTTTGTTAAAGGTAAAATTGATAGAACTCTCTTTAGAAAAGAATTTGGTTGTGATCTTTTGTTAGTTCAGATTTATGTTGATGATATAATCTTTGGATCAACTAACATATCTTTGTGTGAAGAATTTAGTCATCTTATGAAAAGCAGATTTGAAATGTCCATGATGGGAGAGATGACTTATTTTCTTGGACTCCAAGTCAAACAGACAAAGAAGGGAATCTTCATAAATCAAGCCAAATATACAAAATATCTTATTGAAAAATATGGAATAGGTACCAGTCGAGAAGCTAAGATACCTATGATGACAAATTTTTCAATGGATCCAGACAAGAAGGGAGAAGACACTAATCAAACTGAGTATCGAGGTCTAATTGGTTCTTTATTATATTTAAAACTGCTAGTAGACCTGATATTTCATTTGCAGTTGGAGTCTGTGCTCGATTTCAAGCTAATCCTAAGAAAAGCCATCTTGAAGCAGCAAAGAAGATTCTCAAGTATCTGAAAGGAACAGTAAATGTTGGATTATGGTATCCAGCTGATGACAACTTTGAGCTGTCTGGATACTCAGACTCAGATTTTGGTGGGTGTAAGATAGATAGAAAATCTACATCTGGTACTTGCCAATTTCTTGGAAGTAAGCTGATTTCATGGTTGTCTAATAAGCAAACCTCTGTAGCTACTTCCACAACTGAAGCTGAGTATATAGCAGCTGGAAGTTGTTGTTCACAGCTGATCTGGATAAGTCAACAGCTAAGGGACTATAACATTATCACCAAAGATGTACCTATCTTTTGTGATAGTAATAGTGTCATAGCTATTACCCAGAATCCAGTCCTACATACAAGATGCAAGCATGTAGATATCAGACTAGAGAAGATTCTGACTGATTTCCAAAGAGCAGACATCTTGACAAAGCCACTGGCAGAGACAAGGTTCAAAGAACTATCTGTAGAATTAGGACAATTAGATGCTTCTTTAGTTAATCTATAATTCTATGTTTTTCATTCTTTGTCTCTCACAATTTAGTTTACTATGTCTAGAAAGAATTATCAGACTAGATATGAGTCAAAGGACAATCAGGTAGCTGATATCATTGATTTTCTATTTTGGAATCAAGAATCAAAGATTAGTCATATTGACCTTATATGACATGATAATTATTTATCTGACATTCGGTAAATCCGACTAGGGCACAATAATCAGCTGATTTCTTGAGAAACAGATGACTATTTGCACCCTATCTGATCTACCTCAAGTTACTAATATTTTTTTTTAAGTCTATGTCTTTGCAGGAATAGGTCACAGATCATATTGATAACTCAGACTGTTTCACCTCATCTTTCATAAATCTTCTTACCCAAACATCTTTGCCTCTGAATAATCTCCATATATTGTGCTTTTCTTATAAAACTCTTATCGGAATGATTGGTTGGAAAACCTAACTTTAGAAAATTAAATCTGAGCCTGTTTATTTAAATTTTTTTTAAGTTTACTAAAAGATAAAACTAAGCTGTTTTAAAAATCAGACGAGTTACTTTATCAGATGACTTTACAAACCCATATGTTTTTGAAAATCCTTATACGAAGTAAGGTAACCCTAGGCTGATGTCAGGCATACTTACTTCTCTGCATAAAGTAACCTACATCTGTCAAATCAACAGTCTATAAAGTAACTATTTACGCATTCCAAAGGCAAGTAGCCTACACGCGCTGAATCCCAATCGTTTATCCAGATTTTTAATCGTTGATTCAGCACAGTAAAACTTTTAAATAAATGGCTTAGATTAAATCAGATTTTCTAAAAGCGGTTTCTCTTTTCAATTTTCCCTCCTATAAATACATCTTCTTCTTCAATCAAACTTTTTTACTTACAGAAAACTATACTTATACTCTGAAAATTTTAAAAAACTCTTAGCCAAATTCTTCCATGAGCCATACCCAAAAACGATTAGGAGTAACATCAACAATGGTGGAAGTACACACTGAGACATACAACAAGAAGATCAAGTCGGAGATGTACGTCGACTTTGATACAACCACTGATGGTGAATCAAGACAGATCCTCGATTTATTGGAGAGGTCAGGATTGAGGACCTTTTGTTCCAAGAAATCCAACTCCAATAAAACCCTGGATATGAGAGGCATAGAGTTCTACGTCAACGGGATATTTGAAAATGGGATATTCAAAACCCGTGTTTACGGCAAGGTGTTGACAGTAACTCCGGCGGAGGTGGCGTGGATTTTCAATACGAGCAGCAAAGGAGTAAACCCCCTCACATACAAATCAGATGAATGGGTAGAATCATTCCAGATGATTGCCCGGAATTCAATGAGGGATAGGAGGTCTGAGCTGAAGAAGAAAATGCTCCGACGGAGATATCGTCTGTTAATGACGATATTGACGAAGGTCATTTTAGGGGAGCAGAACTCCCATGATGGGCTGACGAGGCCAAGGCTGTGCTGTATGAGGGCCATCCTAGATGGAGTGCAAACCAACTGGGCTGGGATGCTGTTGGGAAGGTTTGAAACTGAGAGGAAGAGGTTAGAAGTAGTAAGTGGGAAATGGCAGGCGAAATCAATCACCAGTCTGTTTAATAAGGTGACGGTGATTTTGGAGGATATGCTAACAGCCGAGATCAACTGGGATGATGGAGTTAGAGCCTACACCAAACAAAAAGGGTTGTTAACCAAGAATGAGCCACTCGGGGCTCCAGCCGAATCTGACGAAGGAGCAGCTGAGCACAGGGCTCAGGACCCCTCAGCTGAGGAGGAGGAAGAAGAAGAAGAGGAAGAGCGGACAACTGAGCCTTCAATGACCTCTGCTGAGGCATCACAGCTAATGAAGCAGAAAGAGAAGATCACAATGAGAAGAAGGCTGATAAAAGCCTCAGAGAAGAGAGGAACCTCTGCTGATCAGCCTAGCCTTCTGGTTGAAGAGGCACTTACACTAGACATTGCAGCAGAGGTTGTCCAATCGGAAGGAGTACAGGAGATCAGCTCCGAAAGGACCCCCTCTTCTTATCCCAGAAAGGTACAATTCTCTCCCTCTCCCTCTCCCTCTCCAGCTCATTCTGGCGATGAAGAGGTGTCCCAGGCTGGCACCTCTGAGCCTCTAAAACAGCCTACTCCCACTATAGTCCAAGCCACAACCTCAACCTCCCTTCCTCAAACCCAAATCTCATCTCCTCCACCCTCCCCATCTGATATGTTGTCCTTCCTCACTGGACCAATCTACTCCCCCACCCCCATAACTACCATCTCTCCACCGGTCTTACTCTCATCATCTCCACCTCCCTCTCTCATCCAACCTGAAATCACACAATCTCCCCAACCCACCATACCTCAGCCAACCTCTTCTCCACCACCCACTTCATCCGATATACCACCCCCTCCATCTTCTTCCCCACCCGAAATCTCCCCTCCACCACCATCAGACGCCCCCACTTCCTCCCAACCTTCTGAACCCCAACCCGTGGATACCTCCAACATCTTTGGAGATATCCACATGAGCTCCCCCAGTCCAACTTCTCCCACCCCCTCTTCCTCATCTGATTCTGAGGAAGAGACCAGTCCAATTTTTGCCATCTCCTCAGCCTTTGAGGATTTACACAAGCAAATTATCACCAAGGTTCAAAGGCTGATGGAGAGGAAGACGAGGAAGGTGATTCAAGCAGTCACCGATACAATGCTCGCCAACATGCAGATTGTCGAGGTCAACATCACTCGCAACCTATCAGCCAACCTTGGCACTGCTGTTGGTACCCGACTGAGTAACCTGGAGGAGGAGGTGAAGGTGCTCAAGCAAAAAGTGGCCGCAGACAACGAAGTCCTGGTCAATGCCCTTACTTCAGATCAGACAGACTTCAGGGTTCGTTGCTCTGCTTTGGAAAAACAGCTCCAGACCATGCAAGATGAAGTCAAAAAGGGGGAAGGAGCTGAAGGAAGAATGGACACCCTCACAGCTGGAGTCATGTCCCTCACAGACAAGCTTGACTCAAAGGCAGACTCAGCTGAGTTGGAGGCAGCCAAGGCCGAAATCAAGATCAGATCATACGAGCTGGCTGCCTTGCAACTGAGGGTGACCCAGATTGAGGAGGCCATCCGTGAGGATGAGGAGAAGAGGAGAAAGGAGGAAGAGGAGAAGACTGAGAAGCTGTTGGCCAAGATGAAAGAAGCTGAGAAACCCGAGGCCAAGGGCAAGGGTAAAGGAAAGACAGTAGTAGCAGTCGAGAAGTCTTCATCAGCTGAGCAGCTGACCAGCCCCAGACCAGCAGCCGAGCGCAAGAGAAAAGAACCTGACTTCTCAAATCTCTCAGCTGAGCAAATCAGAAGAATCCATGCTGAGAAGGAGAGGTATGAGAAGCAGGAAAAGAAGAGGCTGAAGAAGCTGGGAAAGGCGGAGCTGAAATGGGACAGGGACACCCGGGAGTGGGTATCAAAAGCAGCAGATGAAGCAGACTTCCGACCTGTCCACCGCTCATCAGCTCCTCCGAAGATGGTGTCTGGACAGTTCACCAGCGAGTACAAAAAGAAAGCTCTGGATGCCAGATGGATGTACTTTTGGTACATCTTGAAGGCATCTCAATCTGGTGCAGCTGATGAAGACAAGCAATGGCACGAGTGGATGGAAAAAGAGGATGTTAATTTGTATGGAAGACTGCTCAATGAGGCACATCAGGTTTTCAACTGCGATCTTGTCGCTCCAGCCTATGAGCAAGTCTCACCAAAGCTGAACGAGGATGGATCTCCAGACATGGAATGGGTCAAATCGGTCATCATCAAAGCTGAAAGAGAATTCGAGCTCACAGACGAGAATGAACTCAAACAGCTCAGAGCAAGGATTTTCAACTGGCTGAACATTCCAGAAGCAAGCCGATGGGGAATTTGATAGACAGGATTTTCTTTTCCTTATCTTTTATTTCTATCAGTTCACCTATCTGTAAATTGTAAATATGTGAATAAATATACTTGGACTTATGTGGCTTACTTTTATTTCTTAAAGTTTTTTTCTCTGCTTTAAGAAAACTTAAAATTTTTCTAAGTATTAGTCATCTGAGAAAATTATTATCTCAGACTTAAAATTCTCTAAAATTTTTCTAAGTCTAAAATTTTCTAAGACTTAAAAAATTCTTTTAAGTCTAAATATATTAAGAGTCTAAAAGACTTAAATTTTTTTTTCTTATATGGATTAAGTGCTTTGATTTGAATTAATCTGTTTTAATGTGAGAATGTGCTCTGATATACCTATTTGATAATCTTGATTAACTCTAAACTAACTTCAGCTGTGAGTGTATTTCTTCCTTGTAGGTTTTAACTTCATCAAAAAGGGGAAACTTGTTAGATCAAGAAGTTTTGATGAATTAAAAGAAGCAGTTCAGATGATCAGACGACTATGAAGAACAACTGAGACTAAGTCCGAATACTAAGCTGATCAGACTAGGTTGAGGATGGAACAAGTCAGCTGAAGACTGTATAGTTGCAAGTCGTCTGGAGACAAGCTCAAGTCTAGTCATCTGCAGGAGACAAGTATGAAGAGCTCAGACGAGGTCAAGACAAGCTGAGTAGAATAAGAAAGGCACTTTCACCAAGCCAGCTGCAGACGAGTAGAATAAAATCAGCTGAGGTCTAGAACAGTTTTCAAGAATAAGTTTGTTGAGCAGTTTCTAGTTTGTTAAAACTAATTAACAAACTAACTGTCTTTTCAGACTTATAAATAGGTCTAGGCACTTCATCAGAATATAGAGAGATCACACAAGTTATTCATTTCAGCAACAGATTCTCACAATTCACAAGATTTTCGAAAAAGCACAAAAATTGTTTTCAAGGATTTCTTCGTAAATTTTTCTAAGTGTTTATAGAACACTTTTTTATACATCTTCAAACACTCTTCTATCACTCTAGAGTTAGATTTTTCAAGAATAGTTTAGAATATTGAAGATTTGAAGATCAGTTTGTAATTTGTGAGCTGTACGATTGGAAAGTAAGTAAGTAAGCTAGTAGAAGAGACCCTTCTTCAAGGTTTGAAGAAGGAGAGTGGATGTAAGATTTTTATAATCCGAACCACTATAAATCTGGTGTTCTTTATTGCTTTCATTTACTTGTCTATTTCAGTATCCAGTTTATCAATTGAGTATTAATTTCAGAATCAAAGTTAAAACTAAAATATTAGTTTGCTTTTGATCTTAATCAAGTTGAGATTAAACTGAATTTCCAATGTGTTACTTTGGTGCTTTGAATAAATTTTGAAAGATTTGTAAAAATCTGAAAAATCTATTCAACCCCCCCTTCTAGATTTTTCCTAGAAGGTCAGTTCAAGTTTTTCTAATCTACTCAACTAATCGGGACCAACAACTAGTTATGACAAATTTTAGTTATCTATAATAACACTCTAAAAAGTATACATGATATAGATAATGGATGGAAAAGAACGATAAATAAACCTTTTGAATGCAAAAATATAAAACTTAATGATTTATCGAGAGTCATACCGAGATTATTCAGAATCTTACAAAAACCCTGTAGATTTATTTTTTAGCATGCAAAAAGAGGAAAAATAAGGAGTGTTTGTTAGACTAATTTGAGATCCATTGGAACTTTCAAAGTAGTTTTCTTACCTTAATTAATGATCATTGGAGTAAAATGATTATTTCAATAGTGTTTTGTATCAATAAGACAAAAAATAACTGGTTATCATAAAATTTTGTTGTCGATAATAACACTTTAAAAACTACATCTAATACTGATAATGGATGTAAAAGAACGATAAATAAACCATTTGAATGCAAAAACATAAAAAATCAATGATTTATCGAGGGTCATACCGAGATTTCTCAGAATCCTACAAAAACCCTATAGATTTCTATTTTAGCATGCAAATAGAGGAAAAATAAGGAGTGTTTGTTAGACTAATTTTAGATCCATTGGAACTTTCAAAGTACTTTTCTTATCTTAATTAATGATCATTGGAATGAAATTATCATTTCAATAGTGTTTTGTATCAATAAGACAAAAAATAACTAGTTATCACAAAGTTTAGTTGTTGATAATAAAACTTTAAAAACTACACTTAATTAAGATAATGTATGGAAAAGAACGATAAATAAACCATTTGAATGCAAAAACATGAAAAATTAATTATTTATCATGGGTCATATGGAGATTTTTCAGAATCCTTCAAAAATCCTATGGATTTCTATTTTAGCATGCAAAAAGAGAAAAAATAAGGAGTGTTTGTTAGAATAATTTGAGATCCATTGGAACTTTCAAAGTATTTTTCTTACCTTAATTAATAATCATTGGAGTGAAATGATCATTTCAATAGTGTTTTGTATCAATAAGACAAAACAGAACTAGTTATGACAAAGTTTAGTTGTCGATAATAACACTCTACAAACTACACATGATACAGATAAAGGATGGAAAAGAACGATAAATAAACCATTTGAATGCAAAAACATAAAACTTAATGATTTATCGAGGGTCATACCGAGATTATTTAGAATCCTACAAAAACCATATAGATTTATGTTTTAGCATGCAAAAAGAGGAAAAAAAAAGTATTTGTTAGAATAATTTGAGATCCATTGGAACTTTCAAAGTATTTTTCTTACCTTAATTAATGATCATTAGAGTGAAATCATCATTTCAATAGTGTTTTGTATCAATAAGACAAAAAATAACTGGTTGTCATAAAATTTTGTTGTCGATAATAACACTTTAAAAACTACACCTAATACTGATAATGGATGGAAAAGAACGATAAATAAACCATTTGAATGCAAATACATAAAAAATCAATGATTTATCGAGGGTCATACCGAGATTTTTCAGAATCCTACAAAAATCCTATAGATTTCTATTTTAGCATGCAAATAGTGGAAAAATAAGGAGTGTTTGTTAGACTAATTTTAGATCCATTGGAACTTTAAAAGTACTTTTATTATCTTAATTAATTATCATTGGAGTGAAATGATCATTTCAATAGTGTTTTGTATCAATAAGACAAGAAATAACTAGTTATCACAAAGTTTAGTTGTTTATAATAACACTCTAAAACTACACCTAATATTGATAATGGATGGAAAAGAACAATAAATAAACCATTTGAATGCAAAAATATAAAAATCATTGATTTATCGAAGGTCATACCGAGATTATTCAGAATCCTACAAAAACCCTATAGATTTATGTTTTAGCATGCAAAAAGAGGAAAAAAAAAGGAGTGTTTGTTAGACTAATTTTAGATCCATTGGAACTATGAAAGATCTTTTCTTACCTTAATTAATAATCATTGGAGTGAAATGATCATTTCAATAGTGTTTTGTATCAACAAAACAAAAAATAACTAGTTATGACAAAGTTTTGTTTTCGATAATTACACTATAAAAACTACACATGATACTATATAATGGATGGAAAAGAACGATAAATAAATCTTTTGAATGCAAAAACATAAAAGTTAATGATTTATCGAGAGTCATACCGACATTATTCAAAATATTACAAAAACCCCGTAGATTTATGTTTTAGAATGCAAAAAGAGGAAAAATAAGGAGTGTTTGTTAGACTAATTTGAGATCCATTGGAACTTTCAAAGTAGTTACCTTAATTAATGATCATTGGAGTAAAATGTTCATTTCAATAATGTTTTGAATCAATAAGACAAAAAATAACTGGTTATCATAAAATTTTGTTGTCTATAATAACACTTTAAAAACTACATCTAATACTGATAAGGGATGGAAAAGAACGATAAATAAACCATTTGAATTCAAAAACATAAAAAATCAATGATTTATCGAGGGTCATACCGAGATTTTTCAGAATCCTACAAAAAAACTATAGATTTCTATTTTAGCATGCAAATAGAGGAAAAAAAAGGAGTGTTTGTTAGACTAATTTGAGATCCATTGGAACTTCCAAAGTATTTTTCTTACCTTAATTAATGATCATTGGAGTGAAATGATCATTTCAATAGTGTTTTGCACCAATAAGACAAAAAAGAACTAGTTATGACAAAGTTTAGTAGTCGATAATAACACTCTACAAACTACACATGATACAGATAAAGGATGGAAAAGAACGATAAATAAACCTTTTGAATGGAAAAACATAAAACTTAATGATTTATCGAGGGTCATACCGAGATTATTTAGAATCCTACAAAAACCATATAGATTTATGTTTTAACATGCAAAAAGAGGAAAAATAAGGAGTGTTTGTTAGACTAATTTGAGGTCCATTGAAACTTTCAAAGTACTTTTCTTACCTTAATTAATGATCATTGGTGTGAAATGATCATTTCAATAGTGTTTTGTATCAATAAGACACAAAATAACTGGTTATCATAAAATTTTGTTGTCGATAATAACACTTTAAAAACTACACCTACTACTGATGATGGATGGAAAAGAACGATAAATAAACGATTTGAATGCAAAAACATAAAAAATCATTGATTTATCGAGGGTCATAGCTAGACTTTTCAGAATCCTACAAAAACCCTATAGATTTCTGTTTTAGCATGTGAATAGAGGAAAAATAAGGAGTGTTTGTTAAACTAATTTAGATCCATTGGAACTTTCAAAGTACTTTTATTACCTTAATTAATGATCATTGGAGTGAAATAATCATTTCAATAGTGTTTTGTATCAATAAGAAAAATTTTGTTGTCGATAATAACACTTTAAAAACTACACCTAATACTGTTAATGGATGGAAAAGAACGATAAATAAACGATTTGAATGCAAAAACATAAAAAATCAATGATTTATCGAGGGTCATTGCTAGACTTTTCAGAATCCTACAAAAACCCTATAGATTTCTGTTTTAGCATGCGAATAAAGGAAAAATAAGGAGTGTTTGTTAAACTAATTTAGATCCATCGGAACTTTCAAAGTACTTTTATTACCTTAATTAATTATCATTGGAGTGAAATGATCATTTCAATAGTATTTTGTATCAATAAGAAAAATTTTGTTGTCGATAATAACACTTTAAAAAGTACACCTAATACTGATAATGGATGGAAAAGAACGATAAATAAACCATTTGAATGCAAAAACATAAAAAATCAATGATTTATCGAGGATCATAGCTAGACTTTTCAGAATCCTAAAAAAATACTATAGATTTCTTTTTAGCATGCAAATAGAGGAAAAATAAGGAATGTTTGTTAGACTAATTTTAGATCAATTGGAACTTAAAAAGTACTTTTATTACCTTAATTAATTATCATTGGAGTGAAATGATCATTTCAATAGTGTTTTGTACCAATAAGACAAAAAAGAACTAGTTATGTCAAAGTTTAGTTGTCGATAATAACACTCTAAAAACTACACATGATACTAATAAAGGATGGAAAAGAACGATAAATAATCCTCTTGAATGCAAAAATATAAAACTTAATGATTTATCGAGGGTCATACCGATATTATTTAGAATCCTACAAAAACCCTATAGATTTATGTTTTAGCATGTAAAAAGAGGAAAAATAAGGAGGGGAATCTTGTGTTACAGTAGAAGCAGAAGTGATGTGGATTATTCAAGAATCGAAGTCGATTGTGTTTGTTAGACTAATTTGAGATCCATTGAAACTTTCAAAGTACTTTTCTTACCTTAATTAATGATCATTGGAGTGAAATGATCATTTCAATAGTGTTTTGTATCAATAAGACAAAAAATAACTGGGTTATCATAAAATTTTGTTGTCGATAATAACAGTTTAAAAACTACACCTAATACTGATAATGGATGGAAAAGAACGATAAATAAACGATTTGAATGCAAAAAGATAAAAATGAATGATTTATCGAGGGTCATAGCGAGACTTTTATGAATCCTACAAAAACCCTATAGATTTCTATTTTAGCATGCAAATAGAGGAAAAATAAGGAGTGTTTGTTAGACTAATTTTAGATCCATTGGAACTTTCAAAGTACTTTTATTACCTTAATTAATGACCATTGGAGTGAAATGATCATTTCAATATTGTTTTGAATCAATAAGACAAGAAATAACTAGTTTTCACAAAGTTTAGTTGTCTATAATAACACTATAAAATCTACACCTAATACTGATAATGGATGGAAAAGAACAATAAATAAACCATTTGAATGCAAAAACATAAAAATCATTGATTTATCGAGGGTCATACCGAGATTATTCAGAATCCTACAAAAACCCTATAGATTTATGTTTTAGCATGCAAAAAGAGGAAAAAAAAAAGGAGTGTTTGTTAGACTAATTTTTGATCCATTGGAACTATGAAAGATCTTTTCTTACCTTAATTAATAATCATTGAAGTGAAATGATCATTTCAATAGTGTTTTGTATCAACAAAACAAAAAATAACTAGTTATGACAAAGTTTTGTTTTCGATAATAACACTTTAAAAACTACACATGATACTATATAATGGATGGAAAAGAACGATAAATAAACCTATTGAATGCAAAAACATAAAACTTAATGATTTATCGAGAGTCATACCGACATTATTCAAAATATTACAAAAACCCTGTAGATTTATGTTTTAGCATGCAAAAAGAGGAAAAATAAGGAGTGTTTGTTAGACTAATTTGAGATCCATTGGAACTTTCAAAGTAGTTACCTTAATTAATGATCATTGGAGTAAAATGTTCATTTCAATAATGTTTTGAATCAATAAGACAAAAAATAACTGGTTATCATAAAATTTTGTTGTCGATAATAACACTTTAAAAACTACATCTAATACTGATAATGGATGGAAAAGAACGATAAATAAACCATTTGAATTCAAAAACATAAAAAATCAATGATTTATCGAGGGTCATACCGAGATTTTTCAGAATCCTACAAAAATCCTATACATTTCTATTTTAGCATGCAAATAGAGGAAAAAAAAGGAGTGTTTGTTAGACTAATTTTAGATCCATTGGAACTTTCAAAGTACTTTTCTTACCTTAATTAATGATCATTGGAATGAAATGATCATTTCAATAGTGTTTTGTATCAATAAGACAAAAAATAACTAGTTATCAAAAAGTTTAGTTGTCGATAATAAAACTTTAAAAACAACACTTAATGCAGATAATGGATGGAAAAGAACGATAAATAAACCATTTGAATGCAAAAACATGAAAAATCAATTATTTATCTTTGGTCATACGGAGATTTTTAAGAATCCTTCAAAAATCCTATGGATTTCTATTTTAGCATGCAAAAAGAGAAAAAAAAAGTTGTGTTTGTTAGATTAATTTGAGATCCATTGGAACTTCCAAAGTATTTTTTTACCTTAATTAATGATCATTGGAGTGAAATGATCATTTCAATAGTGTTTTGCACCAATAAGACAAAAAAGAACTAGTTATGACAAAGTATAGTAGTCAATTATAACACTCTACAAACTACACATGATACAGGTAAAGGATGGAAAAGAACGATAAATAAACCTTTTGAATGGAAAAACATAAAACTTAATGATTTATCGAGGGTCATACCGAGATTATTTAGAATCCCACAAAAACCATATAGATTTATATTTTAACATGAAAAAGAGGAAAAATAAGGAGTGCCGCAAATGATCATTTCTTTTCTTTTCAAATTTCGTTTCAATGATCATTTCTTTCACGTCTTCCAAGATTTTTTCTCAAATTTCAATAAACGAAAGCTTCGAGTGCCGCAATCTTGGCATCAATATTCTATTAAAATTCATTTCAGCACCAGGTTTGATTTTCGAGGCCCATGAGACCGACTTTTTGAATCTTTTCTGATGGATTTCAGCGGTTTTCAACAGTTATTTCGACTTTTCCAGCGGTGATCGCAAATGGGTTTTCCAGATTCATCTCTCTTATTTCTTTTCGGTGTTTTCAAATGTTGACTTTTCAACATCAATTTTGGTTCTCCACTACCCATTTCCACCGACGGTTTCTTCTTCGCATCATACTCGACGAATACTTCCGGCAACGGTGGTTTCTCCGGCTGCGACTGTTACCCCGATTCCTGTAGGTTCGACGATTGAAGCGGTTTTTTATGCTGTTCATGGGACTGGCCCTTTTTCTTCACTGCAGTTTGTCTCGCCGTCACCGGCTTCTCCATATCTATTCAAGATTCAAAATCGGGCATTTGGCTCGTTCTTTGAGGTTTTTCTGACTGATATTTTGTACCAATCCAGTTGGATTTTGGCAGTTACCGATAATTTTGCCGATGAACGAAAATGGGTTTTTCGATTACTGATTCATTTCACTGATTTCAAACTCGTTGTGGTGATTCTTGCGGAGATTTCAAAATTTCGGGTATGGGTCAACATCGCAAGTCTGCCGATTAGGGGTTTTTTCAAAATTGCGAAAGATTTGGTCACAACGGGTTCTGTGTTCGTCAGGTCTCATCCCTGGATAATACAGCGATTTGCATCGCCGCCACCGGAGCTTTTATTTCCGGCCATGAGAAACAGTTGCATCGGGGGAGTTGGGAAAGTGAGCATCGTCTTACTGCCAATAAAGATACGTCTTGAATTTGTCGGACTATATTTCAAAATCCTCGCAGAAGGTTCTTTATTCTTTGATTTCCTGTTTGATTATGGGTATTTGATTTGGCTTGCATGTTGCGAATTGGGTGATATTCTAAGCGTATTCGGGGGTCAATTTGGGTTCACGAATTGTGCATTACTTGTTCGACGATTTGTTGCTTAGAGAATTTGCTGTTTTTTACACTTCCTGGCTTTTGTTTGGTTTTGTTTAGTTTTGTGGATTTTTGGTTTCTTGAGTCAAGACTCTTTCCCTTTTACTTGCCAGTTACCGTTCCAATGCATTCTTTGAGTCCAGACATTCGGTTTGATGTTTCTGGATTTTATGCTTGTTGCAACAGATATGGAGGTCATTTAGGTTGTGTTTTTTGACTTTTTGATCAGAATTCCTCTTAGCTAGATGTTGTCGTAACCCTTCGTGGGTGTTTTTAGCTTTGTTAGGGATTTTTTAGATAGCTCATCCTTGTTTGGGCTTCTCTTATGGGCTTTGGGTCTTTTCATATTGTTTCTTATACCTTGGACCGGGTTGTAGTCCCACCTTTTTTCTTTTTTGCTCTTTTATCAATAATATCTTTAATTTGAGGAAAAATAAGGAGTGTTTGTTAGACTAATTTGAGGTCCATTGAAACTTTCAAAGTACTTTTCTTATCTTAATTAATGATCATTGGAGTGAAATGATCATTTCAATAGTGTTTTGTATCAATAAGACACAAAATAACTGGTTATCGTAAAATTTTGTTGTCGATAATAACACTTTAAAAACTACACCTACTACTGATGATGGATGGAAAAGAACGATAAATAAACGATTTGAATGCAAAAACATAAAAAATCAATGATTTATCGAGGGTCATAGCTAGACTTTTCAGAATCCTACAAAAACCCTATAGATTTCTGTTTTAGCATGCGAATAGAGGAAAAATAAGGAGTGTTTGTTAAACTAATTTAGATCCATCGGAACTTTCAAAGTACTTTTATTACCTTAATTAATGATCATTGGGGTGAAATGTTCATTTCAATAGTGTTTTGTATCAATAAGAAAAATTTTGTTGCCGATAATAACACTTTAAAAACTACACCTAATACTGATAATGGATGGAAAAGAACGATAAATAAACGATTTGAATGCAAAAACATAAAAAATGAATGATTTATCGAGGGTCATAGCGAGACTTTTAAGAATCCTACAAAAACCCTATAGGTTTCTGTTTTAGCATGCAAATAGAGGAAAAATAAGAAGTGTTTGTTAGACTAATTTTAGATCCATTGGAACTTTCAAAGTACTTTTATAACCTTAATTAATGATCATTTAAATAGTGTTTCGTATCAATAAGACAAGAAATAACTAGTTATCACAAAGTTTAGTTGTCTATAATAACACTCTAAAAACTACACATGATACAGATAAAGGATGTAAAAGAACGATAAATAAACCTTTTGAATGCAAAAACATAAAACTTAATGATTTATCGAGGGTCATACCGAGATTATTCAGAATCCTACAAAAACCCTATAGATTTCTGTTTTAGCATGCAAAAAGAGGAAAAAAAAAGTATTTGTTAGACTAATTTGAGATCCATTGGAAATTTCAAAGTATTTTTCTTACCTTAATTAATGATCATTAGAGTGAAATCATCATTTCAATAGTGTTTTGTATCAATAAGATAAAAAATAACTGGTTATCATAAAATTTTGTTGTCGATAATAACACTTTAAAAACTACACCTAATACTGATAATGGATGGAAAAGAACGATAAATAAACCATTTGAATGCAAATACATAAAAAATCAATGATTTATCGAGGGTCATACCGAGATTTTTCAGAATCCTACAAAAACCCTATAGATTTCTGTTTTAGCATGCAAATAGTGGAAATATAAAGAGTGTTTGTTAGACTAATTTTAGATCCATTGGAACTTACAAAGTACTTTTATTACCTTAATTAATTATCATTGGAGTGAAATGATCATTTCAATAGTGTTTTGTACCAATAAGACAAAAAAGAACTAGTTATGTCAAAGTTTAGTTGTCGATAATAACACTCTAAAAACTACACATGATACTAATTAAGGATGGAAAAGAACGATAAATAATCCTTTTGAATGCAAAAATATAAAACTAAATGATTTATCGAGGGTCATACCGATGTTATTTAGAATCCTATAAAAACCCTATAGATTTATGTTTTAGCATGTAAAAAGAGGAAAAATAAGGAGTGTTTGTTAGACTAATTTGAGATCCATTGAAACTTTCAAAGTACTTTTCTTACCTTAATTAATGATCATTGTAGTGAAATGATCATTTCAATAGTGTTTTGTATCAATAAGACAAAAAATAACTGGGTTATCATAAAATTTTGTTGTCGATAATAACACTTTAAAAACTACACCTAATACTGATAATGGATGGAAAAGAACGATAAATAAACGATTTGAATGCAAAAAGATAAAAAAAATGAATGATTTATCGAGGGTCATAGCGAGACTTTTAAGAATCCTACAAAAATCCAATAGATTTCTGTTTTAGCATGCAAATAGAGGAAAAATAAGGAGTGTTTGTTAGACTAATTTTAGATCCATTGGAACTTTCAAAGTACTTTTATTACCTTAATTAATGATCATTGGAGTGAAATGATCATTTCAATAGTGTTTTGAATCAATAAGACAAGAAATAACTAGTTATCATAAAGTTTAGTTGTCTATAATAACACTATAAAAACTACACATGATACAGATAAAGGATGTAAAAGAACGATAAATAAACCTTTTGAATGCAAAAACATAAAACTTAATGATTTATCGAGGGTCATACCGAGATTATTTAGAATCCTACAAAAATCCTATAGATTTCTGTTTTAGCATGCAAAAAGAGGAAAAAAAAAGTATTTGTTAGACTAATTTGAGATCCATTGGAACTTTCAAAGTACTTTTCTTACCTTAATTAATGATCATTGGATTGAAATGATCATTTCAACAGTGTTTTGTATCAATAAGACAAAAAATAACTGGTTATCATAAAATTTTGTTGTCGATAATAACACTTTAAAAACTACACCTAATACTGATAATGGATGGAAAAGAATGATAAATAAACCATTTGAATGCAAAAACATAAAAAATCAATGATTTATCGAGGGTCATACCGAGATTTTGCAGAATCCTACAAAAACCCTATAGATTTCTGTTTTAGCATGCAAATAGTGGAAAAATAAAGGAGTGTTTGTTAGACTAATTTTAGATTCATTGGAACTTTCAAAGTACTTTTATTACCTTAATTAATTATCATTGGAGTGAAATGATCATTTCAATAGTATTACCCTAATTCTGATGGCATGATTCTGAAAATTGATATTGATAATGCTTTTGATACTCTTTCTTGGGATTTCTTGAAAATTTTACTTTGTAAATTTGGGTTTTGTGACCGTTTTGTTCAGTTTGTTCAGGTTATTTTGGAGTCTGCGAGACTCTCGATCTTGATCAATGGCTGTCCCTCTAAGGTTTTTTGTTGTTCTAGGGGTGTTAGACAAGGGGACCCTTTGTCCCCTCTCCTCTTTTGTCTTGCGGAAGAGGCCCTTGGGCTGTGGGTTAATTGGAAGATAGCTTATAATATTTTTACTACTTTGCATCATTCCCCCCCCCCCTTTCTTTTTTATGCTGATGACCTTTTATTCATTAGGGCTGCCACTATGCGTAATATTCGTTGTTTAGTTGATGTGTTGCAGGGTTACGGGGCTCTCTCCGGGCAGGTTTTTAGTCCTTCAAAATCCACCATTTACTTTGGGAGGAGGGTTAGTAATTCGAAAGCTCGCCATATTCGTTCACGCATTTCCATTCCGCGGGGGTACTTGCCCACCACTTACCTTGGCCTCCCAATCTTCCGTGGAGTTCCAAGGTCGTCTCACCTTTGTGGGATTACAGATAAGGTTATTTCTAAATTTAGTAAGTGGAAAGGTAATTGTTTATCTTTTGCGGGTAGGATTTATCTTGTTCATTCGGTTATTGAGGGTTCTTTAGTTCACTCTATGATGCTTTATTTATGGCCTCGTGGTTTACTTAAAAAAGTTGAGAGTGCTATGCGTAATTTCATATGGACGGGGGATGTGTTTAAAAGAGGCTCTTTGAACATTTCTTGGTCTAAATGTTGTGCCCCTATTAGCGAGGGGGGTCTTGGTATTAGATCTCTTAGAATTGCTAATCATGCTTATATTTCTAAATTGTCTTGGACTATTCTTGCTAACTCTGAGGCTAGCTCGTATCTTTATAAAAGGTTTATGTCTCGGGGGTGGTTATGCATCTTCCTAGGGTTTTGTCTGAGTCTCGTTGGATTGTGGGTGATGGTTGTACTATTAATTTTTGGAATGATAATTGGTTAGGGTTTGTTATTGCTGATATTCTTGATATTCCTTACGATGTTCGTAAGACTCTTACCTATTCTGTGGCTGATTATTACGTGGAAAACTGTTGGATCTTTCATGCTGATTTCTTGATGAATTATATTGATATTGTTAAATTGATGGATTTTGCTGTCAATAATTCTCGTATTTGGTGTTATTTTGTGTCTGGGAATCTTGTTTCTAAGAGTGTGTTTGATAGGCTTCGTGTTTCCTTTCCAAGGCCTATTTGGGCCTGTTGGATTTGGGACAAGGCTGTCCCTACTTGCCGCTCGACTTTGGTCTGGCGTGCTATTTACGGTAAGCTTCCCACGGCTGATCGTTGGATTGGTCGTGGTTTCTACGGTCCTTCTATGTGTTTTCTTTGTCGTAATAGTTCGGAGGATGTCGATCATGTTCTTTGTTGCTGTCCGTTTTCTTCTCATTTGTGGATTAAGCTTAGTATTGTTTTTGGTGTGGATTTTTTATTGCCCGTTTCTTATAACCAGCTGATTCTTTGGGCCATTAGTGTGAATTTTAGTCCCCAGATTTCGATTCTTTGGAAGGCAGCGGTTATCTCCTTAACATGGATTCTATGGGCTACTCGCAATAAGTGTATTTTCGACGATTATAGGCCGACCGAAGCTGGTTGTTGGGCGCTGTTGGTTGCGCTTATCAGGGAGTCAATCTTTTATTTTCTGATTTTGGTGATAATTCACAAACTGATTTGTTGATTTGCTCTCGTTTGGGTGTTTCCTATCGGCCTCGTCCTTGTCATAGGATGGTTTCTTGTCGTTGGATTGCTCCTTCCCCGGGCTGGGTTAAAATTAATTCAGATTGTAGTACCGAGGGTTCTCCGGGTTTGTTATATGCGGGGGCCATTTTTAGAAATAATTGTGGCTTTTTCCTTGCTGCTTTTTCTACCTCTGTTGGTTGGGGTTTCCCTCCGGAGGGGGAACTTGCGGCCGCTCTTAAGTCCATTCTTTATGCTTTTCATAAGGGTTGGTTTTCTATTATTTTAGAAACTGATTCGATGTATGTTGTTAGGATTTTCCAGGATGTTAGGCCGGCTATTCCGTGGCGTGTTCGCCTTCTTTGGGATGCTTGGACTCGGATTTGGGATGAGATTACTTTGGACGTGCAACATGGGTTTCGTGAGGTGAATCGGGCTGCGGATTATATTGCTAAATCTAGAGTTGAGGCTGATTGGGTTGGCAACCCCCTGGGTTTTTAAATAGTTTTTTGTATGATGATGTGTATAGAGAATACTTTAGGCAGTGTGTTTAGTTTGATTTTGTTTGTTGATTCTGGGACCTTGTATTCCGGGTCTTCTCCTATTATAGGCTTTAATGCTCCCGTTGTTACTCTTTTTCCCCTCTAGGCCGATTTTCCCCAAGGGGGGTTTTACGGCCAGAGGTTTTTAGTGAGGCCGGGCGCATTATTTTCTGACTAGCCTTTTTTAGCCGGGCTGTGGCTCAACCCCGGCCTTTTCAATTTGGATTCTTTTAATCTGGGTTCTTCATTTTCGGAGGCTCAACATCATCGTGGGTCCTCCAGATTTGTTTTGAATGAATCCTGATGTTAGTGCTGGTTACATTGCCTGAGATTTGCTCGACAAATTGTCTCAATAGTTTTTCCATGTCCTTTTTGAAATTTTTGGGATTTTCTTGGTCTGATTGCGTTATTGCTATTCTTCTACGGGAATTAATTTGTTAAGGCTTTTGTTGTTCTGGGTTTCGCTTACTGGTCAATGGTTCTTGCTGCTGGTCATTCATTCTTTTCAATGAATTGCTTCAGTGAAATCTCTCGTTTCTTTCCCTTCACTATGTTTGGTGAAGTGCTATGATTCGTGTTGTTTTGTTTCTGGGTGTTCTATTGGAAGATGATTTTGATAGCAGGGGAAGTCCGGTTTTGCCAGTTTTGTGTTATCCCTATTCGATAAAATCTTTAAGTTAATTTTCATTTTGTTTGAATATCTACTAGCGGTCCTAGAATTCTAGCTGATTGCTTTGAAGTTCTTTCTATGGCTGCAGTGTTGTGGAGTTCAGTTGTTTTTTTGTTTTTTTTTCTTGTTTCCGTTTAGCCTTTTGTTTTGGGCTTCTTTTTTGGGCTTTTTGGGCTTTTCTTGTCTGTACCTTGGACCGGGTTGTGGTCCCACCTTTTTTCCTTTTTCTCTTTTATCAATAATATCTTTAATTGGAGGAAAAATAAGGAGTGTTTGTTAGACTAATTTTAGATCCATTGGAACTCCCTAAGTACTTTTCATACCTTAAATAATGATGATCATTGGAGCGAAATGATCATTTCAATAGTGTTTTGTATAAAAAAGACAAAAAATAACTAGTTATCACAAAGTTTAGTTGTCGATAATAACATTCTAAAATCTGCACCTAATGCAGATAATGGAGGGAAAAGACCGATAAATAAATCTTTTGAATGCAAGAATATAAAATAATTATTTTTCTCGGGTCATACTGAGATTATTCGGAATCCTACAAAAATCCTATAGATTTCTGTTTTAGCATGCAAAAAGAGGAAAAATAAGGAGTGTTTGTTAGACTAATTTGAAATTCATTGGAACTTTCCAAGTACTTTTCTTACCTTAATTAATGATCATTGGAGTGAAATGATCATTTCAATAGTGTTTTGTATCAAAAACACTACTTTCCAAAATGCTCTCTCTTCTCTCTACTTTCTCTCTCTTTCAAGATTTCTTGGATACCGTTTCTTGATTGTTGATTTTACGTATTCCGATGGAGTCTCTTCCATCTTTCGTAACTAAGGATCTCATCGTTCAAATCGTAGACTCGATTATGACTTCATTAAATAAATCTGCTCCATCCGCTGAAATTCGAGATACGCTTTCCACGGATCCTGCGGCGATTCCACCCCCCACGGCGCCTAGGGCTTCCCCGACGGATGATTACCGTCGTGCTCTTCTAAACTCTACCATTTCAACGGCGGAAACTTTGGAATCACAGAAATTGAATTCGGAACAATAATCTACGCAGAGGATTAGTCCGATTAAAAAGGGGGAGTTTTTCTCTATTCCAATTTCTGAGGAATTTCTTCGTGAAAGCCAGAAGCCTTTTTTGGATTCTTTAATCTGCCGGATTATCTATTCTAAGGGGGATAAACCGGTGGCGAATCAGGTTCTACAACAGAGGTTAGAGGGGTTGTGGGGAATTTCTTCGGGTCTCCGTTTACTGCCCTTGGGAAGGGGGTATTACAATCTTCAGTTCGCTAGTATAGAAGATAAAGATAAGGCGTTCTTGAAGCAATCTTGGACTCTAAAACCGAGTTTATTGCGTTTGTAGAAGTGGATTCCAAACTTTAATCCGTATAGAGTTAACTCCTCCATTGCTCAGGTATGGGTACGAGTTTTTGAACTGCCTATTGAATATTGGAGGATGGATGTGTATGAGGCGATTGGCGCTGCCTTAGGCACGCTGATTAGGGTTGATGATCGTACTTTATCTCAGGAAATGTGATTTTATGTTCGTTTGTTGGTGGAAATTGATATGAAAAGCCCGCTTCAGGATAAGATTATGATTGAACGAGCTGGCCACTGCTTGTTTGCTTTTTTCCAATTTGAACGATTACCGGAGTTTTGTAAACACTGTGGTGTGATTGGTCATCCAGTTAGTCGTTGTATGAGTTATTCGGAAGGGGCTAAGGGGTCGGAGACTTCGCGTATGCAGGATGGTAGACGATCTTCTTCGGAGGATGTTAACGTAGGCAGTCGTCGCAAGGAGGCTTCTACAGTGGACGACGCAGGGGAAGGGCAGTGTGCTGGGGAAGGTCAATGTGCAGAGGGAAGGTTTATTGGGGAAGGTGAGACCAGTAGTGCAGTAAATACCTCAAATTCTTTTGGGGTTCTTGATGACTCGGGGGTTGTTGAGGATACTTCTGTTACTCATAATCTCGCGATAGAGGTGTTTCATCCCAGGCAAGTTGATGTTGCTGGAACTTTGGGGGTTCCTCTTAAATCTATTTTGAGGCAAAAGGCTAAGTTAGCTGAAGAGGTGGCTGCGAATGTGAGGGAGTCTGTTTCGAGCATGGGTTCTTCGACGGCTTCGGCTGCTGTTCTCCAGGGGCCAAAGTTTATTGATAACAGGCGAGGAGGGGTTCCTGGTGATCCTGGTTTTTCGTCACCAATACAAGATGATCCTAGTATTGGTGAAGATGTGAGAAATACGATTCAGGAGGTGGAGGATGTGGCTACTCACAAGTTCGCTGTGGTTTCGGATGGGTCCGAGGCTATTAAGGCTATGGGGAGGGTGTCGAAAAATAGGGGTGGTCCTTCTAAAATCCCGCCGAAGCACGGGTCCTTGCGTTCGTCATGAGTAGTATCCTTTTTTGGAATATCCAAGGCATCGGTAGTAATGCTTCGAAGCTGTTGCTTCAAGATTATTGCCGACGTTTTAATCCTATTTTAGTCGCTATTTTTGAACCAAAAGTTCTATTTCAGTCTGTGTCTTCCAGGTTTTGGAGTAATTTGAACCTTGTTTTCCTTGCGCAAAATGATAGATCTCCTCTTAGGCCAAACATTTGGCTTTTGTGTAACTGTGCTGTGGCTAACTGTTCTTCTGTGATTTTTTCATCTACTCAGGCTGTTATTGTTAAAACGGTTGTGAATAATTTTGTTGTTAGCCTTGGGTTTATTCATGCTGCTGATGACTATAGAACTCGTAGGCTTTTGTGGCGTGATATTGGTAGACTTAGTATTTCGAATATTTGTTTTTGTGGTGATTTTAATGCTGTGCTTGGGGATCAAGAGAGAGTTGGTTATTCCACTATTAGTGCTACTTCAATGAATGATTTTAATAGTTTTATAAGTAGTAATGATTTTCTAGAAATTCCTTCGGTGGGGGCTGATTTTACGTGGTTTATTCGCCGTGGTTATATGGGTATTACTGCTGCTAAATTGGATAGGGCTTTAGCTGATAATTTTTTTATTAATAATTGGCAGAATTGTTCGGTGGAGATTCTCCCGCTTAGCTCTTCGGATCACTGGCCTTTGGTTCTTCGTCTTGATATTGGGACCTCTATGGCTGCCAGACCTAGACCTTTCCATTTTCAGAAAATGTGGCTTGCGCATAAGGGTTTTCATGAGGAGGTTCGAGTTTCGTGGAATTTTCCAATGAATGGGGACCCTTTGCGTGCGTAAGTTGAAAAGGCTGAAATTGGCTCTTAGACGCTGGAATTGGGAAGTTTTTGGTGATGTTCATAGGAAAGTGGCTTCGGCCTTAGCTTCTTTGGAGAAGGTTCAGCTGGACATCTTAACGAGGGGGGATTTTGAGGAGTTTCGGGTGCTTGAGGCTGCCTGCCATGAGGGGCTTAATGTGGCTCTTCGACAACAACAAGAGTTTTTTTCTCAAAAGAATAGGCTAGATTGGCTTACGGATGGGGACCGCAACACTACTTTCTTCCACCTTGTTAACAAGATGGCCTCCAAGCCTAAGGAGATATGTTCCCTTAGTATTAATAATGTTGTTGTTAATGATGTCAATACTATTAGAGATCATATTGTTGATTTTTATATGAATCTTTTTTCGGCTGCTAATGGCTCTATTTCGGTGGATTTACTTGTCTTGATAATTTCGTTAATGGTGTGGTTTTGCAGAGTCACAATGATATGTTGATTGCTATCCCTTCGGATGAGGAGGTGCGGAAAGCTGTGTTCGGTTTAGCAGCTCATAGTGCTCCGGGGCCGGACGGTTTTGGTGGTATTTTTTTCTAAGAATGCCGGGATGTCATTTCAGTAGACTTGTGCAGGGCTGTGAAATATTATTTTCACAAAATATCTTTTCCAGCGGGGCTGAATGAAAGCAACGTTTCTTTAATCCCAAAGGTTTCGAATCCTACAGCTATTACGGATTACCGCCCTATTGTTGTCGGTAACTTTTTAAAATAATTACGAAAGTCATTGCAACCAGGTTTGGATATATTCTTGATTCGATTTGCTCTTCGTTTCAGTTTGGGTTTATTCCCAATAGAAATATTCAAACTTGTCTTGCTCTTGCATCTGAAGCTTTTAATGATTTATTTTCTAGTCCATACTCTGATAAAATGATTCTAAAAATAGATATTACGAAAGCTTTTGATACTCTTTCTTGGGATTTTTTGAAAGCTGTTTTGGAGAAAATGGGTTTTTGTGATCGTTTTGTTCAGATTACTCACTCTATTTTGGTCTCGGCTAGGCTATCAATCTTGATAAATGGTTGTCCGTCGAATGTGTTTAGTTGTTCTAGAGGTGTAAGACAAGGGGATCCTTTATCTCCCCTTCTTTTTTGTCTTGCGGAGGAGGTTCTTGGGCTTTGGATAAAGTGGGAAATTTCTAATGGTTCCTTTTCGGTTTTGCAACATTCCCCTCCTTTTCTTTTTTATGCTGATGATATTTTGTTGATTGGGGCTGCTTCTATGGCTAACATTCGTTGTTTAGTGGGCATTTTACAGGGCTACGGTGAGATTTCTGGGCAGATTTATAGTCCCTTGAAGTCTACCATTTTTTTTGGTAAGAATGTTAGCGTTTCGAAGGCTAGACACATTCGGACTTGTATCTCTGTCCCGCGCGGATACTTGCCGGTTACTTACCTTGGCCTTCCCATTTTCCGTGGTGTCCCTAGAGTGCCTCATCTCCGGGCCATTGCGGATAAGGTCATTTCTAAGTTTAGTAAGTGGAAAGGTAACTGTTTATCTTTTGTGGGGCGGGTTTGTCTTGTTCGATCGGTTATTGAGGGGTCTCTAGTTCATTCTATGATGCTTTATCTTTGGCCTCGTGGGTTGATTAAAAGGGTTGAGTGTGCCATGCGTAATTTCATTTGGACGGGTGATGTGTTTAATAAAGGTTCTTTAAATGTTTCTTGGTCTAAATGTTGTGCGTCTTTGAATGAGGGTGGTCTTGGTATTAGGTTTCTTAGGATTGCTAATCATGCTTATATTCCAAAATTGGTGTGGACTATTCTTGCTAATACGGAGGCTAGTTCTTTTCTCTATAGTAGGTTTATGTCTAGGGCTGCCTTGTTTATGGATCGTAGGATGGTTTCTTCGATTAGATCGGGGGTGGTCAAGCACCTCCCTCGGGTCTTGTCGGAGTCTCGTTGGATTGTTGGTAATGGCTGCAATGTTAATTTTTGGAATGATAATAGGCTAGGGTTTGTTATTGCTGATCGTCTTGATATTCCTTATGATATTCGTAGAACTTTGGTTTACTCGGTGGCTGATTATTATGTTAATGATTGCTGGTTGTTTCACTTTGATTTCTTGTTGAATAATATTGATATTGTGAAGTTGATTGTTTCTATGGATTTTGCTACCTCGGATTCCCGGGTTTGGTGTTATTCTGTGTCGGGTAATCTTGCTTCTAGGTATATTTTTGATAGACTTCGTGTTTCTTTTCCGTGTAATACTTGGGGTCGTTGGTTATGGGACAAGGCTGTCCTGGCATGTAGGTCTTCTTTGGTTTGGAGGGCTATTTACGGTAAGCTGCCTACGGCTGACCGTTGGGTTAACCGGGGTTTTTGTGGTCCTACCATTTGTTTTTTGTGTTGTAGCAGTTCGGAGTCTCTTGATCATGTGCTTTGTGACTGTGTGATTTCGTTGTCTTGGATTCTTTGGGCAACTCGGAATAAATGTGTTTTCAGTGATTTTATGCCTTCGGTTGCAGGCTGCTGGGCGCTTTTTGTTGCGTTCATAAGGGAGTCTAATTTTTTGATTATTGATTTCTGTAATAATTCCAAGGCTGACCTTCTTATTTGCTCTCGGTTAGGGGTTGCTTCTCATGCTCGTCCTTGTTGTAGGTCGATCTCGTGTCGTTGGGCTGCCCCTTCGCCGGGTTTGGTGAAAATAAATGTGGATTGTAGTACAAATGGATCTCCGGGATTGCTGTTTGCGGGAGCGGTCTTTAGAAATTATCGAAGCTTTTTCCTTGCAACTTTTTCTTCCTCTATTGGTTGGGGATTTCCCCTGGAAGGGGAACTTGCGGCTGCCCTTAGAGCTATCATTTATGCTTACTTGCGGCTGCCCTTAGAGCTATCATTTATGCTTACGGTAAAGATTGGTTAAGGGTTGTGTTAGAAACTGATTCTATTTTTGTTGTTAACATCTTTCAGGACATTACTTCGATTATACCTTGGAGGGTTCGACTTCTATAGGATTCTTGGATAGGTATTCGTGGTTTGATGAATCTTGAGGTAAAACATGTTTTTCGTGAAGTAAACCAAACTGCTGATCGTTTAGCAAAGGCTATGATAGATACGGAATGGGTTGGTACTCCTCCGGGTTTTTTGGTTGATTTCTTAAACTGTGATAATACTAAGGAGTTCATGCAGCAGTGTGTTTGAATTCGATTTTTTTGGCCTCCTTGTTTTGGCCGTTGTTTCGTTTAGACCTTGTATTTCCGGGTCTTTGTGGCTGTGTGTTTGTCTTCAGTTTTTGGTTAATTTCTTGACCTTGTATTCTGGGTCTCTTCCTATATAGGTTCAAATGTTTCCGTTGTTACTCTTTTTCCCCTCTTCGTCGGTTTTTCCCCAAGGGGGTTTTTACGGCAAGAGGTTTTTAGTGAGGCCGGGTGCATTTGTTTTTTCCTTTTAGCCTATTGAGCCGGGTTGTGGCTCTCCTCTTTTTTCTTTTCTTTTAAATAAAATTTGCCTTCATTTGTCAAAAAGACAAAAAATAACTCGTTATCACAAAGTTTAGTTGTCGATAATAATACTCTAAAAACTATACCTAATGCAGATAACAGAGGGAAACGACCGATAAATAAACCATTTGAATGCAAAAACATAAAAATCAATGATTTATTAAAAATTACAACAGATGGAAAAAGGTGATACACTCCTTTTAGAGTATAAGATTTCCATCACGTGAACTTTACTACCTCACTATAGAGTCATCAATCTCAATTTAATTTTGAGAATTCATTAATTCTCAATTACTTAGTGTCTTGACGAAAAATCTACAAGTTTCCAAACTTCGTTTGACCTCATTGACTCAAGTTTGTCTTACATTGCTTTCTTTCACTAGTCTTTTGTCAGCTGAGATGGAACCTCTCGAACGTTTATAGGTTCTTCCCCATTCACTAAAGACTTATCATATTTTTACGGATATCATAATGTCATTCAAGCATATATTCTCTAGACAATTACTCTCATCAAGATCCTTCTGATCTTAAAAGGGTAAAAAATCTATCAAAACATTTTATTAGTAAATCAATACCACTTGGATCTGATAGAGAGTGATTACTCCAATCCCAAAAATATGATTTAGATTTTATGTGATTCTATCTCAAGTATACTTCAACCCATTTGATCAACTATTAACACGTATCTCTTAGATTTAACAACATACCTAATGAAGATACAATTAATTACTTGGACCCAACTTTTCATACTGACTCGAAGAATCATGTATGTGAGCTGCTAATCCTTATATCTAAGGATACAGATTAGGTATTTCACCTATCTGGTAGATCAAAAATGTGATTGAAGTAATCAACTATGAATAGTCATTACAAAACAACCATCAACAACTAATAACTACCCATCTCTCCTCAAAAGAGATGATAAAATTAGCTTATGTTTACATGGATTTTCTCAGATCCAATAATGTTCAAATCTCTAGTTAGTACTACCATTATGTAATGGTGTACAATATTTTAATAATTGTTGAATTTTGTCTTTCTCATTACGCAGTCCATTGAACTGTTTGGATCTCTTACGCGCTCTAAAGGTTCTTAAGACCTTTTAAAGTCATGTCTTTTAATTCACAGACAATGTTAGGAAACATCTAAAACCATCAAAAGTCTTAGACATGTGTGAAATTAAACAGACACCCTTTAAAGCATGAAAAATCCATTAACAGAAGTATTGAAAAACAGTAAGTTTCGTGTTAGTTGTTTGACATTCATATAATCACATTTATCAAAATATAATAATTGCAATGAAGAGTCAACTTAACAGTTTTATTAATGGTTTTCAAGTCACTTATTAGCAAAGACTATGTTCACATTTGATAACTCGACTTTTAAAAATTGAACTTCAAAGTTCTTCTTTCACAAGTCAGTTCATCCAATCTTGCATAACATGACTTAAAACTAGTATGACATATGTCATTATTTACACAAGCATTACTAGTGGAACATACTTATAATAAATATGAACTAACTTCATAAATATTAATAGTAGTTCTCTTACAATCCAAAACCACATAAAACATCTAAAGGAAGTCAAATACCATAATACATATTGTAAATACTAATTTCAACCAGGTCTTACAAAAATAGTAAATTAAGTCTCAATCGTAGAAGAATATTGATAGAAGTGAGATCCTAAGTGATCTCTGGAGCAATCAGGAGACTATGTAGTATTAAACATTGACCATTGTCAATCTCAAGTTTACAAGTCCCTAGACCTCAACTCGAGCTTAAACCCTACATAATAGCATCTCGTCTCAATGCTCATTCGTCTTTAGTCAATGATCTTATCATTTATGAGTCTCTAATCCATTGGGATAAGACTCAATTAAGAATACATTACTAAAGATTACTATGCTCAAAACAAAAATTGGAATGAACTACTTAGTCCTTCTTGAACTTAGGACATTCGTGAGTAAAATGACCACACTTGTTACATCTGAAGCATGTCACTCACTCTTATCCATTTTTTAGTCTAGCATATTTTCTTTTCTTATTCTTCTTAGCATTAGGATTGACACCAAGATTTATCGGTACATCCAATTCGAGGCCGTTTGCCTTTTTCACTTTCCTTCCAGCTTTGTTTACATTTTAAGCTTGAAGGTTGTATTGAATTAGATTCAGCAATGAGAACACTTTATGAAGACTTGACTGTTTCAAGTCCGTCATCTTGACTCAACATCATGAGCTACATGAGTGAAAGTCAAAAAACATCCATCAAGAGTCGTGTCAACCCTCAAGTGTTCCCACTTGTTAGAAAGTGACTGGATTCGGTTCCGAATTTGATGTTCCTCAGAATGTAAAAATGTTACCATACTTTCCCTTCAGATATTCCCAGATATCATGGGTAGTAAGGCGATGTGTACACTCAGAGATCATGTTATTGATGACTGAACTCATCCATATGTAACGAGCTATGACATTTTTCGTTTCCAAATCTCATGATCTTTTTTCGATTTGAGTCACCATCATAATTCCAGGACCTTCCATAACATGGTTTGATAGTATCTAATACATTAAGAACATTCAAAGATCATGACGCCATGTGTCAAAATTATCGTCATTGAGTTTTTCTATTTAGTTCAACTCAACAATGATTGCTTTTGAAGCTATTGTCTGATTTTAATAGAAGTGATCTACTAAGTTAATGTTCATGTATGTATCAATTTGTTCTATGTTAAGCTAACTGACATCTGAAAAATTCGATACGAAATTCAATATCGAAAAATGACTTAAAGTCATTAGTCATCAATCTCATGAAGTATCCTCCTTAAACAGATTCAGATCCAAAACATGAACAAAAACAAGTTCTAGCATTTAATGATCAAAGTAAATAGCTAAAACTCTCACTCAACAACATGAAACTGCATGCTTAAAACATTCAATCAATATTAATGAAATAAAGCATAATCATGTCATAAAAAAAAACCAAAAATAGCTATGGTAATTTCAGAAGACTATTAAGATACCAACTATTAAGATCATTCAAAAAAATAATCTTGTTTCAGCAACACTCTTAGGCAAACTCCTTAAAAAATTGGATAATCTATGATGCAATGTATACGCTCACAGAGTACTTCATTAGTACTCATTAAGAGAAATTATGATAAAAGGATTTACATGGCGATTCTTCATCCGAACGTTATTCTGACTTTTCAAGTTAAAACCGTCGGATCGTCGAATCATTCATTTGTGTAAACATGTTGCTCATTCAACTTGTCTACTGTATCCAATACCCTATTATCAATCATTTCTTTCATAGTATCACAATTTTCATAAGATTCCAATTCTAATTAAATTTTGCTATTTAAAAGAAACTCCAAAAAACTACTTAAAGTTTTCTTGGAAGTGTCTCAGCTCAAATCTCAACTCTTATTGAGTCCCGGGCTATAAAATTGGAATTAACTTATGAGATACTAAATCGAGCTATACATCTTCATCATATAACTTTAATGTTCCAAAACAATCGTGTGATAATTTTTCATCATGTAATTCTTAAAAAAACATAACACCAACTTCATTGTTCGAATTTCAAGAACCATTATTGTTCTTCTACTCTTCGAGTCATACCCGTAAAATGAGCAACCATTAAACATATCAATGCTTAAAAATTTTAACACATGAATTTCAAGCTCACTATTACACCAAGCAAAATTTTATTGTCAAGTGTAATAGGCTAATTCACAAGTGAAATAAGTTCAACTATGGTTCTCATCTAAATGGATAAATAAGTACTCAAACTTTAATAGTTCAAATACCTTATATTTGTGCATATTAAGAATCTACACTAAAAAGTATGAACATAGGAATTTACGGCACCAAAAACGGAGTTAAAACGAGCTCAAACGAGCTGAAACAAGGTTTCATGCGCGCGTAGGGGCAGAAAACAGCTTCCAGGTGGCCGAAAACCACCCAAATTCGCCGAAAAACCGCCAAAAGTCAGGGAAGCAGCTTCCACGTGCCTCCACGCGCCGGCACGTATCCTTCACGTGCGGCCGCCGCAATCACCGCCACCGAGGCGTGTGTGTGCCACGCGCCATCGCTACCGCCGTCACCCCCGGCGAGTGTGCGCCACGCACCACCGCCGTCGCCGTCGTCCACCGGCGCGTGAGGTCCATGCGTCACCACCGTCGTCATCCACCGGCGCGTGTGAGCCACGCGCCACCGCCGCCGTCGTCGTCTACCGGCGCGTGTGCGCCACGCGCCACCACCATCGCCGAGCACCGTCTGCTGACGTGGCCACTGGTTCGGCTCTGTCTGGGTCGGTTCGCGTTTGGTCTGGTTCGGTTCGGACCGGTTTAAGCGGGTCAAACTGACCTTGACTAGGTCTTTATCCAGAAGTTTCGAAAATTACAAACGGATCCTTAGAGAATATCGAATTCTCAAAAAAAAAAAAACCCAAAAACTTTCTGGAATCTTTCATATTTGCCCCAGATACGTTAAATATTCAAAAAAATCATAACTCACTCAATACTTGACCAAAATTAACAAACTTTATATCCACGGAATCCTCATTCAACGTACTACAATCTAGTAATAAGAACTCATCACGAGTCATGATATATTGTTCGTAATTTCCAGTCAAACTTTCTATAATTTTACAAAGACCGAATTTTATCTCACAAACAGTAAAGCCAAAAATTACGAAATTTTGCAGATTGAATCTACACTATACAAGGCATGTACACAAAAATTTTTAGCCTCTAATTCCACCATTTCATAAAATCAAAATTCTGAAAAAATTACAGATTCACAAGATTTCTGTACAATAACATACAATGCATTTACAGAGTTTAACATACGTACGTATCTGACATAACATGCAAAGAGAATCAAAAACACATATGAGAATCCAACACATTGGCTCTGATACCATTGTTGGAAATTCAATGGTTAGGACTCACTAACCTTTAACGCAGCGGAATAAATATCGTACCGGGTTGGATTCTACATACGATTGTGATCCTCCGAGTCAGAAACAAAATCACGTATATTATTCGGATTGCTTTCAGTTGTTCACCATTTAAGTGCCTTATGATTTGTGTATATGTGATGTATCGAGAAGAGTTGAATGTTTCTACGTCTTTTCTCTCAAGAAAAGATCATCAGATGTTGCAGGGATTTTCAGTCAAAAGATCGCATCTCTTTTACACATAAAATAGAAGTTATATAACTTCTACCAAAAATCTATCCACTTCAATAGTGGATAAATATAAATAATAAATAATATTATTTATTATTATTTTATTTGCTTTCAATGTAGTTATCCATTAAGTCTAAATGTTTGTATTCATTGGAAGGGATTTCTCATCCTTTACCCTCTGTCCTCAATTAATAAAGCTTTTGTTTCTTATCAAAAAAAGAAAAAGAAAACAAGACATCTGGTTTCATAACCTTGGTTGGAGATGATTTTATGTTTTTAGGATCATGGTAAACTTCAACAATAAACTTGTTTAGTAGCACACTTTATTTAAATTGGTTGCTGAATCCTCATCAGAATTCTTTATTGGAAAATGGACATGGTGAAATAAGATATTGTTCTTACTGTTTTGATGATGGAGCTCCAAATCCAAAAAAATATATTTCATTAGTTGTATAAAGTCTCAAGGGTTAGTTGATTTTAAAGTTGGTTCACCCCGCTGAGATGAGAATTGCTGATTCAAAATTTACCATTCCTAATTACGACTCTTTGTTTATAACTTGGAACATTTGTTACATAGAGCTGCATTTCATGATTCCCAGTGAACATGCTGATAGTGGAGAAACATAAAAACCAATAATGAAGAGCAGCAGTTCCTAGCAGCAGAAAGAGCTCCTATTTCTCGTTCTATACGCTGCCATTTTCTACACCCTTGTCATTCATCGCTCTCTCCAGCTCTCCCATGGTTGGTGTGGATGGCGTTCTTATTGATTTCTATTATGTATTTTAACTTTTTAACTGATTATTTGTTTGTGCTAATTATAATTACAGATCATTTTGTCAAGCTGAATGGTTAGCGCTCTGGGTGGATCTCCGGTCAGCTTAATGTATATAACATCTTTTATTAGTTTTCTTGATTATAGTTCTGTGTTTCTTTAGTTGATGAATTCACTGGAAATGCTGTTTTTTCTTTTGCACCCTTTAATTTTAAAAATTTTGTGATACTTGAACTGAAACAATAGTCTGTTAGATAAGTGACCAAAGTTCTTTTCTTTTGTAATTTGGAGCTTTCCACTTTGATGATGGAACCGTAAAATAACTAACTATCCTTTTAGAAAGCTTACAATCAAACCAAGGGAGAAAATATGTGCAACGGATCAAAATTAACTTGTTGACTGCTAATTATTTCATGGATTTTTGTTTCACACTATTTCCATTCTCTTCTTGTATAGGATGTCTCTGATGCCCAATGGAGAAATTTTAGGGGGAACTTACCGATTCTTTACAGTGTGTTTATTATATTCTCGTTGGTTGCCAATGGGCTTAAAAGAACCTTTTCGTTGAGGGCAAAAGGGATGTCTATCATCTGGACTCTGATTTCATTGTACCTACATGGAGCCTGGTAAATATACATAGATATGTTGCAATGATAAACATGTTTGCTTTGATCTGCTGTGCTTATTGTGCTGACAATGTACTTCTTTGTCCTACTTTGCAGCGTCATATTCATCATCGCTATTGCTTCTGCCAATTTTGTCCTTGTAAAGGTCCGGTTTCCCAACTTTTTGATGTTTCTTTTATAATTACAACTATATTCTCTTATGAAATCCATTTGCAGAGCCTTATTCATGTTTGTTGAATTGTTAAAATGATCAGGTTGTTATTGATCTTGGGCCTTTTAACCATTGAACTGTAGAATCTTGTGATAGTAATGATGATTTCTCAATTGCAGGCTTTATATTTGTTACTGGAGTTAGTTTGACTTGATATTCTGGAAATGCTGCTACTTTGATTGCCAAAGTACCAAAATATTAAAAATGATTTGCTAAGTTTTTAGTTTGTTTGTAGGAGAAATTGTTGTTGGCTGAGTGTTTATGTTTTAGACATCAATGAACTTCATGGCCGTGTTCTGTTCAATTTTTTAGTCTCATCATTTTTTGAACTTCAAGTTAAAGCTCTTAGCACATCTTTCATGTTAATTAAAATAGAGCTTCTAATACTTTCATGTTCACCAGATATATACTTATGAAGATATTTGGAAGGACAAAATACTTCTCATTTGTGCTCTGGATCTTGAACCTATCATTTCTTTTATGTAACCATATTTATGAGGGATATCGATTCTCCAGTTTTGGGTAAGGTTTGTTTTGGCTAATATGTCTTGGATCTTATTATATTGTCATTCGGCTTTCATGTGCTTATACTCTTAATTGTATTCTATTTATCTTGGTGTAGAGAACGCTGGGCTTATTTGGACAGCTTTCGCGGCACCTTCAGATAGCACATCTGCTTTAATTTTTGTATTATCATGTTCATGTGAATATTATATGCACACATTCATGCTGCTTTAAAAAAGAAAAATAAATATGTAAATGAATCACAGAATGCAAGCATTCTATCCATCACGTTTTTCAACATTTTAGTTACTATTAAAATCACCTTTAATTTAGATTAAACTTCTGCATTGCGGTTACCTGAAATTTTGCGTTCTTATATTAAAAAGTGTTAGTATGAGTATGAAGTCGCATTAGATGTCTTCTTAAGGTTGTATTTGCGATTATTTTTCATGAATTTTGTTAGATCAAGAAAGTTTTGATGAGTTAAAAGAAGTAATTCAGATGATCAGATAATCCTGAAGAACAGCTGAGATTGAGTCCCAGTACTAAGCTGATCAGACTAGGTCATCGACTGAGCAAGTCAGCTGAAGACTGGAAGGTTGCAAGTCATCTGAAGACAAGCTCAAATCTAATCATCTGCAGGAGACGAGTATGAAGAGCTCAGACGAGGTCAAGACAAACTGAGTAGAATAAGAAAGGCGAGTCTTCACCAAGTCAGCTGCAGATGAGTAGGATAAATCAGCTGAGGAGCAAAGCAGTCTTCAAGATTAAGTTTGTTGAGCAATTTTCAGTTTGTTAGAACTGACTAACACACTAACTGTCTTTTCAGACTTATAAATAGGTCTAGATTTTCATTTTTCAAAAACTTTTGCACACATCACGAATTGCGCATTACTCACTATTCAGATTTCTATTTCACAATCAATTCACAAGTTTTCAAAAGAGTTTTTCAAAAGAATTCTAAGTGTTTATAGAACACTTTACTTGTAATCTTCAAAGTTCACTACTCACTGTAATAGTTAGATTCCAGAGAAGAATTTAGGAGTTTTGAAGATCTGAAGGTATTTGTAAGCTGTAAATTGTAAGTTGGATTGAAAGTAAGTAAGTAGTAAGCTGAGTCCCTTCTTCAAGTTGGAGAAGGAGAGTGGATGTAGGATTATTCATAATCCGAACAACTATAAATCGTAGTGTTCTTTATTGCTTTACTTTACTTTTTGTCTATTTCAATTTTCAGTTTATCAATCAAAGGTTAATTTCAGAATTGAAGTTGGAACTAAATATCAGTGTGCTTTTGATCTAAATAAAGTTGAGTTTAAAATTGTATTCCGCTGTGCTACTTGGGTGTTTTGAATAGTTTCAAAAGATTTATAAAATTCTGAAAATCTATTCAACCCCCCTTCTAGATTTTCACTAGAAGGCTAGATCAAGTTGTGACTAATCTACTCAACTAAGTGGGACCAACAAGTGGTATCAGAGCAGTGTTAAGCTGTTCTGATATTGATTTTAGGTCTTAACCAAGATTCTGAAATTAATTCTTGATTATATTCATCTTCTTTGTTTCACTAACTGTGCTACTAACAAGATCTTGTAAGTTTTTGGTTTTCTATCTCAACATGTCGTCTGTTAAGAGCAAGAAATCAAGTAGTCTACCTGATTTCTCGATCGAAGAATATGACTACTGGAAATTTAGAATGGAGAACCATCTCAAAGCAATTCATGATAGAATGGAGGAGGTTCTTGAAGAAGGACCTATCAAATTTTATCATGGAGGTACAAGTGACGGCACTGCAGCAGCTGAAACAAGAGTTAGGAAAGAGAAAAAGAGCTCCGAACTCACAAGTGATGAAAGAAAGATCCATAATCTGGATCAGGTTGCTAGAACAGAGATCATTGAAACATTGAGTAAAGACTGGATCGAAAAAGTGAAAAGATACAAGACTGCCAAGGAAATGTGGAAAACTCTTGCTGGAATCTGTGAAGGATTAGATCAGGTCAAGGAAAACAAATTGCAATCAGTATTACATGTTTTTGACACTTTCAAGATTAAAGAAGGAGAATCCATTGATCAACTAGATGTTAGACTGACCAATCTTCTAAATAAGACAGCTGATTTTGTAACGCCCGTATTTAGTATAAAATATACTAAAATTAATGTTGAAACGTTACTAAGTAATTACATTTAATAAGAAATACATTCTATAAATAAATACTTGTAATATAATTAAACATGTAGAGCATAATTATAAAAATTACAGCGGAAGATATTTAGTAATAATAAAGCTTATTTCAGAATATGTAAAATTCATGAGTTAACCACATAATTAATTACAAACCATAAGTCTTCCCTCAAAAAAAATAAAAAAAAAATAGAGTAGTAGTAGTTTATTATTTCTTATTTCTTGTTTCTTGGCCATAGCATCCCAGTTCATCCTTCCATGTCGAACTCCTGCACTGAAAAATATTTAAGGAAGGGGGGTAAGTGTGTGAAATACACTTAGTGGGTTAACCTCATAATTGCACAAATTAAATTTTAATAATATAAATAAAATATAACTTGTAGAACTTGTAATAGTGCTGACAAAATCAATTTTAACGTGAGATTTCTGGCTGGGCCAGACGTAACATGAATTTGCTGGCTGGGCCAGGCTTAACATGAATTTTGCTGGCTAGGCCAGGCTTAAAATGAGATTGCTGGCTGGGCCAGACTTTAACATGAATTTACTGGCTAGGCCAGGCTTAACATGAGATTGCTGGCTGGGCCAGGCTTAACATGAGATTGCTGGCTGGGCCAGACTTAACATGAAATTGCTGGCTGGGCCAGACTTTAACATGAATATTAATTACATAATAAAATTTAATAAGGGCAATTATAATACTTGAATATTATAACTCATTTAAGAGTAGAAGTAAATTCCCACCTAATGTTGTGCAAAAAGATTTAAAAGTTCTCTGGCGCCTCGTGACCTTTATATTAATAATGTAGCTATATATTTTTCTTCCTCCTTCATAACACGTAAATGAGTTTATTTATAGCAGGCAGCTGCCAATTAACCTGCCCACATCATCATTTGCCTAGCTAGCGCCTATTCCCCTTTTTATCTTCTTAGGCTTATCGTTATATGCAATAATATTATATATTTCTAGGCGGTGGCTTATGTCTGAGCCATGCATTTGCATGCATGTATTTTATAATATATATATATATATATATTTGTACATATATTGATTTAAAGATGTATATTTTACATGCATGCATAGTATAATTTATTATTATTATTAGTTAGATTATCAAATAAATAGTGGAAGGGTTTAGCTAGCTCTTTTAAAAAAAATAATATAGTAAATTCGTGAATTTATATGTTCAAGATATTTTGTATTCTTTATAAATTAAGAAAGAGAAAAACAAAATATCCCCTTTTTAATTGTAAAGAATATATATATTAGTGTGTAATTTGATAAATACACCCACTTGTAAAAAAAATTATTCAACTTATGCATAATTTGCTAGAATTATTTTATGTCTAGGAAACTATAGATGTATTCTTTGATATTTAGAAAATAGATTGTGTGTGCATATATACACATATTAGATATAATTATTTTGGGGTGTTATAGATTTGGATAAAACTTATTCAGAGAAAGAAATCAACAATAAAGTGTTGAGGTCATTAAGCAAAAGATGGAGAGAGAAAGCTAATATTCTTAAAGTCACTCAGAATCTATCTTCAATTTCACACCACACTTTATTTTCTCATCTCAAGGCATTAGAGTATGACATTCAAATCGAAGACGAAGAAGATGAAGCAGAATCTTCAACATCTGGAAAAACTGTAGCATTTCTTCATCAAGAAGAATCTGAGAAAATCTCCAAGGCATCTGATTTATCTATTAAGGAGGAAATGGCTCTTTTGTTAAAACGATATGAAAGGCTGAGAATGAAGTGTTGTAACCGTTTTTTATCGTGTAAATCGAGGGTGTACATATGTGGCTATTAAACGGGTTACAAACATAAATAATCGAAAAACACAAGAATGGGGGAAGAACTCATGGAGTTCCTCCCTTGAAGATGGCTTTGGGTGTCCTCAAGGGACATCTAGCCTAGTGTTGTATAGAATGTGGAAGACAAGAATGAGTTGTCCGGTTTACAATGAGAGGGGGGGTTCTATTTATAGAGCCCTCAAGAAATAAAGCTAAAAAGCTAAAAATAATCATAAATCCTTTATTTTAGGATTTATTTACAACTGTTGATATAAAATCCTGACAAGATCTACTTTACATTAAATGGACTTGTCTCGTAAAGGTGTCAGTACTTTATCGCTTGATGAACTGTCTTGCGTGCCGAGCTCGCCGGGCTGTCTGGCCGCCGAGCTGCCGAGCTGCTGGGCTTGCCGAGCTACCTGGCTGCCGAGCTTGCCGAGCTGCCTGGCTGCCGAGCTTGCCGAGCTGCCGAGCCGCCTGGCTGCCGAGCTTGCCGAGCCGCCGAGCTGCCTAGCTTGGAGAACTAGTTAGACATGGAGAGCAGTCTTGTTTGCTTGCTTTTATGCCTAGGTCGGGATACCCCCATGATGTCTTGGTTTGCCTAGCGAGGTGGAGTGTTTTACGAAATATTCGTGTTACAACATGAAGTACAAAAGAAATAAGAGAGATAGATCAGGTCGAAGGAATTACAGATCTGATAAAGAAGAAAAGAGTTCAGACAATGATAGGAAAAATGATCAGACGAGAAAGCATAATTCACCAATTAGAAGAGGAGATAGTAGTCCTAAGACAAAAAGGGGAGATATATGTTATACATGCAACAAACCTGGCCACTATAGTTATGATTGTCCTCAACTTACTCCAAGAGAGAGAGAAGAAAAGAGGAAAAAGCGAGACAGAAGGTATGCTGATCAGAGAGCTCTTCTAGCTGAGAAAGAAGAAGTTCATGAAACATCATCCTCCTCATCCTCATCTGATTTTGGGTTAGATGACGACATCTGTTTAATGGCAAAAGAGGTACACTACTATTCATCCTCAAATAATGACTATGATACCTTATCTGAAACTAATCCTAGTCTTATAGAAAAACTTTTGAAAGATTTGGAGACTGCTCTATCTGCTTATAAACAGATAGAGACTGAAAATTTTAATTTAAAGAATCAAATTTCTGATCTAACTAAAGTCAATCAAACAAAGGATAGTGAGAAACCAGACTATACATTCAAGGGGGAATGTCAGACTGAGATCATCACTAGTACCTTGTCTGATAAGACAGACAAGTTAGAAAAGGAATTGAATTCTTTAAAAATAAAATTTTCAAACATCTATTCTGAAAATGAGACTTACAAAAGAACTAACAGAGAATTAAATCTCAAGTTAGGACTTTTAAATAACTCTCAGATCACAATAGACAAAATCTTCAATACTTCACAAAAGTCTAATGACAAGACTGGATTTGGTTTTGATAGGAGTAAGAAAAATGATCCAATAAAACCTAGAGTTTTTGGTAAAGCAACTAAACCAAAGATAGAAACTAGATTTAGTCCCTGGAAACCTAAGGAATTAATTATCTCATCTGATACTTCTGAAAAGAAAACACAGATGAGGAAAGTAGCTCCTAAGGTTAAACCTAAGACTAAGTCAAAGTTCTATCCTAGGTATAATGGCTTTGATGGAAGAAGTAAAACATATCCATTTTTACCAAGATACAAGACAATTTCAAAAGATCAGTTAAACAAGATTGATCTTGAAAGTCTTATCTTAGTAGATAGATATGGATGTAAACTTCAATCTATGGTTTTAAGGAACATTGATATCTTTGTCTGGATACCTAAATGTCAACTTAACATGAAAGGACCCAAAGTACAAAGGATACCTAAGCATTAAATTTGTGATTGCAGGAAGATAAGAAGATAGTTGAAAGAGGAGACATTCTTGAGGTCATCTGGTATATTGACAATGGCTGCTCCAAGCATATGACCTATGAAAGACGTCTTCTTTCTAACTATCAGATTATAGATGGATCAAGAGTAATGTTTGGAGATAACAATTATGGACTTACCAAAGGTGTAGGGACACTGATGATAGGTGATATTCAAGTAAATGAAGTCTACTACGTGGAAGGATTGAAGCACAATTTACTATCTGTTTCACAATTTTGTGATAAGGGGTTAAGTGTTAAATTTACTTATAATGCATGCTTTGTGTTAGATGGAATTAATGAAAATATTCTATTAGCTGGAGTCAGAGAAGGTAACATTTATGTTGCTAATTTCAAAAGTTGTCCTAAAGATACTTGTCTTGTTGCTAAGAGTTTAGATGATTTAAGTTGGCTGTGGCACAAACGTCTTGGTCACTTAAACTTCAAAACTCTTAACAAAATAGCAAGAAAATCTTTAGTTAAAGGACTCCCTGATAAAGTATTTTCAAAGAACCATGTGTGTGATTCTTGTCAAAAAGGGAAACAGACTAAAGCTTCTTTTAAAACAATAAGTAGTCCTTCATCAGAAAGAATTTTGGAACTTCTTCATATGGATCTTTTTGGTCCAATCACACCTCTCAGCTTCAGTGGAAGAAAATATACTTTGGTAATTGTTGATGACTTTTCAAGATTTACCTGGGTTATTTTCTTATACAAAAAGAATGAGACTATGATTAAGATTCCAGAATTTCTTAAAAAGGTTCAAAATGAAAAAGGGCTAACTATTGTTAAAATTAGAAGTGATAAAGGTACTGAATTCCTTAATAAGCTTGTTACTAACTACTGCATTGAGAATGGCATAGCTCATGAAACATCTGCAGCACGGACTCCACAACAAAATGGAGTAGTTGAAAGGAGAAACAGAACCTTGAAAGAGGCAGCTAGAACAATGTTATCTGAGTACAACACTCCACACAGGTTTTGGGCAGAAGCTGTTAATACAGCTTGTTTTGTTCAAAATAGAAGTTTGATTGTTAAAGATAAATGCAAAACTCCCTATGAAATTTGGAAGGGAAGATCCCCCAAAATTTCATACTTTCATATATTTGGTTGTAAATGTTTTATACACAACAATGGTAAATCTCAATTAAAAACTTTTGATGCCAAGATATCAGATGAGATATTCTTAGGATATTCATCTGTATCAAAAGCATATAGAGTTTTTAATAAGACAACCTTGTGTGTAGAAGAACCACCACATGTTGTATTTGATGAATCTTCTTTTGAGTATAGTAAGACAGGGGACAATACAAAGATATCAGATGATCTGAATCAGATGACCATTAAAAGATCAACCATACAATTCTATAATCAAGAGTAAGATTCAGATGAAGAGGAAGAATCAGATCCAAATAAAGAAAAGGAACCTGAAAGTTCTTCCACACCAGCTGATCAGACGATCAATACCTCAGATGATCAGGTTGAATCATCAGAAGGTAACATAGAATCATCTGAAATAAATAATTCAGATAAAATTTCATCCATTGTAAAAGATAAAGGTAAGAAAGTAATGTCATATCACCCAGCTGAACAGATAATTGGAGATTTATACTCTGGAGTCCAGACAAGGACCCAACTAAATCAAGATTGCATGTACAGTTGCTATGTGTCATTACTTGAACCTAAATCAATTACAGAAGCTCTAATTGATTCCAACTGGATTAATGCCATGCAAGAAGAACTAAATCAGTTTCAAAGACAAGATGTGTGGGAGCTTGTTGAAAGGCCTCATCATCAAAAAGTCATTGGAACTAAATGAGTCTTTAAAAACAAAAGGGATGAAAATAATATTGTGGTTAGAAATAAAGCCAGACTAGTTGCTCAAGGTTATTCACAATCAGAGGGGATTGATTATGATGAAACCTTTGCACCAGTAGCTCGTCTGGAAGCCATAAGATTGTTTTTAGCCTATGCTGCTTTTAAAAGATTCATAGTCTTTCAAATGGATGTTAAGTCAGCATTTCTTAATGGAATCCTAGCTGAGGAAGTTTATGTAGAGCAACCTCCTGGTTTTGTCAAAGGAGACAAGGTTTCATAAACTAAGGAAAGCTCTATATGGACTTAAACAAGCACCTAGAGCATGGTATGACACCTTGTCTGATTATTTAATTCAAAATGGTTTTGTTAAAGGTAGAATTGATAGAACTCTTTTTAGAAAAGAATTTGGTTGTGATCTTTTATTAGTTCAGATTTATGTTGATGATATTATTTTTGGATCAACTAACATATCTTTGTGTGAAGAATTTAGTCATCTTATGAAAAGCAGATTTGAAATGTCCATGATGGGAGAGATGACTTATTTTCTTGGACTCCAAGTCAAACAGACAAAGAAGGGAATATTTATCAATCAAGCCAAATACACAAAAGATCTCATTGAAAAATTTGGAATAGGTACTAGTCGAGAAGCCAAGATACCTATGATGACAAACTTTTCAATGGATCCAGATGAAAAGGGAGAAGACACTGATCAAACCGAGTATTGAGGTCTAATTGGTTCATTATTATATTTAACTGCTAGTAGACCTGATTTTCATTTGCAGTTCGAGTCTGCGCACGATTTCAAGTTAATCCTAAGAAAAGTCATCTTGAAGCAGCGAAGAAAATTCTTAAGTATCTGAAAGGTACAGTAAATGTTGGATTGTGGTATCCAGCTGATGACAACTTTGAGCTGTCTGGATACTCAGACTCAGACTTTGGTGGGTGTAAGATAGATAGAAAATCTACATCTGGTACTTGTCAATTTCTTGGTAGTAAGCTGATTTCATGGTTGTCTAAGAAACAAACCTCTATAGCTACTTCCACAACTGAAGCTGAGTATATGGCAGCTGGAAGTTGTTGCTCACAGCTGATCTGGATAAGTCAACAGTTAAGGGACTATAATATTATCACCAAAGATGTACCAATCTTTTGTGATAGTAATAGTGTCATAGCTATTACCCAGAACCCAGTCCTACATACTAGATGCAAGCATGTTGATATTAGACATCACTTCATCCGAGATCATGTTGAGAAAGGTAATATCAGACTTGAAAAGATTCTGACTGATTTTCAAAGAGCAGACATTTTGACAAAGCCACTGGCAGAGACAAGGTTTAAAGAACTTTCTGTAGAATTAGGATTATTAGATGCTTCTTTAGACTTTAGCTAATCTATAATCTTTTTAATGTTTTTTTATTCTTTGTCTCTCTCAATTTAGTTCACTATGTCAAGAAAGAATTATCAGACTAGATTTGAGTCAAAGGACAATCAGGTAGCTGATATCATTGATTCCCTACTAAGGAATCAAGAATCAAGGATTTGTCATATTGACCTTATCTGACTTGATGATTACTTATCTGACATTTGGTAAATCAGACAAGGATACAAAAGTCAGCTGACTTCTATAGAATCAGATGACCATTGCATCCTATCTGACTTACCCTAGCTACTAATGGATTCTTCAAGTTTATGTCTTTGCAGGAATAGATCACAAATCAGGATAATAGGTCAGACAACATCTACTCATCTTTTACAAACCTTCTCATCTGATTACCTCTATGTGATAGTACAAATTGTGTTTTCAAAATAATCTCTCAAATTGTTTTTATTAGTTGGAGAAATTGGTTGGAGAAACTAATCTTAGAAATCCTATTCTGAGTCTGTTTATTTTCATTTTTAAAAAAAAAAAAAAACTAGACTATTGTAAAACCCAGACGAGGTCATTTACCAGTTAACTTCATAACCTTGTCTGTTTTAGAAAACCTTTATGCAAAGAAAGGTAACCCTAGGCTAACGATAAGGGTAGTAACTTCTCTGCATAAAGTAAACCTATTTCGGTCCAATCAACAGTCTATAGAGTCACTTTTTATGCATTCCAAAGTCAAGTTATTTACACGCGCTGAATCCCTATCGTTTATCCAAATTTTTAACGGTTGATTCAGCACAGTAAATCATTTCAAATAAACGGCTTAGATTAAAATCCAATTTTCTAAAGCGGTTTCTCTTTCAAATTCTCCCTCCTATAAATACATCTTCTTCCTCATGTAACCGTTTTCACTTTCAGAAAACTTGCAAATTCTCTAAAAACTTTCCCAATTTCATAAACAAATTCACCATGGCCTCTTCTTCTAAAACTACCAAAACCTACAAACCCACATATATTTCTACAAACACCTCTCGATTTAAAATGAATGAGGAATTATTCAAAAACCGATTAAAAGCAGAGATGTATGTAGACTTCGAAACCACTTGAGATCCAGAATCCGCAGAGATCCTTCGATTATTGGAAGCGTCTAGGTTAAGGGGATTTTTGTCAATGAAATCCACTCAAAATCAAACTGCTGACTTACTAGGAGCAGAGTTTCTAGCCAATATGAGGGATACCCAGGATGGGTTCGACACAACCGTGGATGGAACGGTGCTGAGTTACTCTAAAGAAAACATTGCACGAATCTTCAACACGTCAATGGAGGGAGTCAATCCATTGACATACAAAGAGGACGACTGGGAGGAGTGTTTTGACTTGATGGCAAGGGTTACTTACAGAGCAACTCGCCGGGATTTAAAGAAAAATCTGTTAAGAAGGAAATATCGATTATTGATGACTGTGGTTACTAAATCGGTGCTGGGTGAACAGAGTTCGCATGATGGGTTAACAAAACCCAGATTGTGTGTTATGAGGGCGATCTTGGATGGAGTCCAAGTGAACTGGACGGATTTGCTGATTCACAAGCTGAAGGAAGAGAAGAAAAAACTTAGCTTCAAGTCATCTGCTGAGGGCTGGGTACCTAACTCAATAGTCAGCCTATTCAACAAAATAACGGTGCTAATTGAAGGGCTGAACAGAGCAGCTGACTTGAGAGTGGGTACAAAGAAGTACTCCAAGCAGAAGGGGATTCTCACAAAAGATGAGAGGCTTGGAGGAAACCCAGACTCGGACGATGAGTCTGACGTGGCCAGAAATCAAAGGCTTGAAGTAGCAGCTGAAGAAGCCCAGAGACCAGCAGCTGAACCAGTGGAGGTACCTTCAGCTGAGGTAGAAGCAGAGGGACCTGATGAGGAGGCAGCTGGGGTCGCAACTCAAGAGGAAGCAATTGTGATTCCAACCCAGGAGATGGTTGCTGTTATTCCAAGGGTCTCTCAGAGGCAGAAGAGGAGAAGGCTGGTAAAAGCCTCTGAGAAAAAGAAAGGAGAAGGTTCATCTGCTGTCTCTACCAAAGAAGCCTCAGAAGAAGAGGAAGTAGAGGAAGCTGAAATTCCCTTGGTAAGGAGGCCCAGACGAGCATCTCAAAGCTCTGAAGGCTCCACCAAATCTGGAGGGTCAGAACAGTAGACGGACACTCAACCTTGTTACTAGAGGAGGTTCCAGTGCTGAAGATAGCAGCAGAGGTTGGTCAGCTTGAGGTTCCCCCCTCTCCAACCAAGGAAGCTGCTCTTCCCTCGATTCCTGAGACAGGTATAAGCTTATCTTCTTCTCCTTCATTATCCCCCCCACCTGGCAATGAAGAAGTGCCCCAGGCTGGCACTTCAGAGCCTCAGATTCAGCCTACTATCCCAACTGTCCAAACAGGCAATGAAGAGGTAACCCAGGCAGGTACCTCAGAGCCTCTCCAACAGCTTACTCCCTCAATAGTCCAAACTCAAACCCCACCCACTGAAACAGAACATACCTCATCTCAACCACCAACACCACTCATCCCCACTACACAAACCCAACCATCACCTCCCCCATCAACAGAGCCAATTTCTCTTCCCCAAGTCTAAGCCTCAACTTTTCCTACAATATCTTACTCTTCTCTTCCAACCATCCAAACACATCCTATCCCTCTCCCACCCACTCAAAAAGAACGATCCCCTTCTCCGTCTAATTCCTCATCCGAGGAAGATGACAGCGACCTTAGTCCTGCTTCTGCTATATCCTCAATCCTTACTCAAGTGGAGAAAAAGATAAACTTAACTTTCAAGAGGAAAATGAAAAGGAGGACAAGGAAGATGGTCGAGGCAGTGACTGAAACAATGCTTGCCAGCATGAGAGAAGTGGAGGTAACTCTATCTGATAAAATCATTTCTGTCACTAACTCTGTGCTGGCTGACAAAGTAAAAGCAATGGAGGACGAGCTGAAGGCGCTGAAGGAAGAAGTGAAGGGTTATAATCAGATGGTGGTAAATGAGATGGCAGTAGACCAGTCTGACTTCAGAGTCAAGTGCAACAATCTTGATATAAAACTGACTAACTTGGCTGCTGAAGTTAAAAAGGGGGAAAAGGACGAGCAAGAGAAGAGACAAGCCCTCACAGCTGTGGTCGAGGAGACCAGAAAGGAAGTAGGCACGAAGGCCAACACAGCTGATCTGGAGGTAGCTAAGGAAGACTTGAAACTCAAGTCTGATGAGCTAGCTGCTCTCCAGCTGAGGGTGAGTCAATTGGAGGAGGCGGTAAAGGAGGATGAGGAGAAAAGAAGGAAGGAAGAAGAGGAAAGAACAGAAAAGCTCTTGATGAAGCTGAAAGAGTCAGAGAAAGAAGGAGCGAAAAGCAAGGGAAAACTAACAGCCGAGGTCGTATCCAAAGGCAAAGGCAAAAGAGAAGCCGATTATTCAAATCTGTCAGAAGATCAGATCAAAAGGATCAGAAGAGAAATGGAATTCTATGGCAAGAAAGAAAAGAAAAGGCAAAAGAAGAAGAAGGATGTCAATGTCGTCTGGAGCACTGCTGAGCGGAAGTGGCTGATAAAAGACCAAGGCAGTGATAAATTCAGACCATTTCACCCGACGTCTGCTCCTCCTAAGTTGGCTTGTGGTAAATATGCAAATGAGTATAAAGAGAAGAATCTGGAAGGAATGTGGATATACTTCTGGTATATTCTCAAAGGCCCCGGAGCAACTTAATTTAGACCCTGACTTAGCTTGGCACGAATGGATTGAAAAGGTAGACGCGGACTTCTATCATCGACTGCTGGAAGAAGCAGATGTGGAGTTCAACGTCAACCTGACCTCTCCAACTTTCGAATACGCCATCCCTGCCAATAAACCTGATGGTTCCCTAGACCTAGACTGGGTCAGGGAAATTGTGAAGAAGGCTGAGTCTGGACTTGTTCAAAAGGAAGACCTTAAGCAGCTTAGAAGGAGTGTATTCAATTGGCTGATGATTCCAGACGAAGACCAGTGGGGAGTCTAATAGAAACAGGATTTTTACTTTTCCTTACTTTTCTTTTCTATTAGTCTTCTTTTGTAATCTTTGTAAATCTGATGTGAATATACTGTGTTTTGTCTGGTTTACCTTACTTTTCAATTTTAAGTTTTTTGGTTTCTAAGAAATCTTAAAAATTTTCAAAGTATATTAATCATCTGAGGAAATTATCATCTCAGACTTAAAATTTTCTTAAAATTTTCCAAGTTTTAAAATTCTCTAAGTCTTAAAAGTTTCTATGATTTTAAAAATTTATTTCTAGGTCTTAAGACTTAAAATTTTTAAAAGTCTAAAATATTTTTTTTCTATTATTTTTAAGGTGTGAATTAAGTGCTTTAACTTGAATAAATCTGAATAGAAGTGTGAATGTATTCTAGTATGCCTATCTGATAATCTTGATTAACTATGACTAACTTCAGCTGTGAGTGTGTCTCTTTCTTGTAGGTTTTAACTTCATCAAAAAGGGGGAAATTGTTAGATCAAGAAAGTTTTGATGAGTTAAAAGAAGTAATTCAGATGATCAGATAACCCTGAAGAACAGCTGAGACTGAGTCCCAGTACTAAGCTAATCAGACTAGGTCATCGACTGAGCAAGTCAGCTGAAGACTGGAAGGTTGCAAGTCATCTGAAGACAAGCTCAAATCTAGTCATCTACAGGAGACGAGTATGAAGAGCTCAGACGAGGTCAAGACAAGCTGAGTAGAATAAGAAAGGCGAGTCTTCACCAAGTCAGCTGCAGATGAGTAGGATAAATCAGCTGAGGAGCAAAGCAGTTTTCAAGATTAAGTTTGTTGAGCAGTTTTCAGTTTGTTAGAACTGACTAACAAACTAACTGTCTTTTCAGACTTGTAAATAGGTCTAGATTTTTATTTTTCAAATACTTTTGCACACATCACGAATTGCGCATTACTCACTATTCAGATTTCTGTTTCACAATCAATTCACAAGTTTTTGAAAGAGTTTTTCAAAAGAATTCTAAGTGTTTATAGAACACTTTACTTGTAATCTTCAAAGTTCACTACTCACTGTAATAGTTAGATTCCAGAGAAGAATTTAGGAGTTTTGAAGATCTGAAGGTATTTGTAAGCTGTAAATTGTAAGTTGGATTGAAAGTAAGTAAGTAGTAAGCTGAGTCCCTTCTTCAAGTTGGAGAAGGAGGGTGGATGTAGGATTATTCATAATCCGAACCACTATAAATCGTAGTGTTCTTTATTGCTTTACTTTACTTTTTGTCTATTTCAATTTTCAGTTTATCAATCAAAGGTTAATTTCAGAATTGAAGTTGGAACTAAATATCAGTGTGCTTTTGATCTAAACAAAGTTGAGTTTAAAATTGTATTCCGCTGTGCTACTTGGGTGTTTTGAATAGTTTCAAAAGATTTATAAATTTTGAAAATCTATTCAACCCCGCTTCTAAATTTTCACTAGAAGACTAGATCAAGTTGTGACTAATCTACTCAACTAAGTGGGACCAACAAATTTCAGAGTAGCTATACTAAAAACATTATTAAGATTTAAGTCCCATGACTAATAAGTCCTATTGAACAAGATAGAGTTTGATTACTTTTTATGCTGCATAAAGTTGACTTCAAATTGCTTTGATTCATTGGATATCATAAATATATTATCGAACAGTTTGCAACTGTTAAACAACATTTAACATTGTGGTATAAATCTATCTTTTCATTATCCTGTCTCAACTCAATGACTCTTTTCTTATCCTCTTTTGTGTTTGGTTTGTGTGTGAGGTGACATGTGTCAACTGTCATGTATTGGTACAATGCCAATATCTGATGTAAGGGACTGATAGTTACTCTTTTAGTTGAATGCATAGATTAAACTGTGCTTTAAATGGTGTACAAAGATATATATCATCTGACAAGTGAGCAAATACATTTTCTTCAAAAAAATTTCTTCTTAGCTGAAGGAGTTCTATTCTGTATTTTGGATGCCTCTTTATTGAAAAAGAGCCGTAGACTTCTGCATTTTATGTATGCATCATATGCATCACCAAATAATTGATTTAAGTACTTTAACTCATGGATTTTCTTTTGTATTCTTAAAGTCCCTTACTTTTGCAATGACCATGGGACTTTTTATGTATTTAAGTTTAAACTTTTCTTGCAGTTGTTTTGCCCATGATAAGCTTTGGTTATGATTACCATTGGATTGACCAAAATAATCGTTTTGATCAAAAGGTATGATTTTAGTATCGCTTTTTATACCAGCCTTAAGAGGTTTTCTCAAGTACCGATTGAGCGTCTGTTCAATTGTTGCTCAGACATACATGGCTAAGATTTTTATATTTGCATTCAGTTATTTAGGTTCACCTAAGTCACATATAATTCTCATATGAGAAATGCTTCGTAGATGATTCTTGAACCAAAAGAACTCAACACTGAAATTTCAATAGACCTTCTACTTTGTAGTGTAGTAGATAATAATAATATGTTGAAACCCGAAAATAGACAAGCAGATGCTGCGAATCTTGATGATACTTTTTTGTTAATGGAGAACTCGCATACAGTATATTAGACATCCGTATGGTTTAAATGGAGAATGTGTGTTGGAGAAGATATTATCATATTTTATACATAAAGATAAGTAGACTTTGGCTGTTTCACTTGACCACTATTTGTATGGTAAAATATCAAGGAATAAATGCAAATAATCTCAGAAACAAAAGTAAATGGATTGTTGAAAATAGAGTTGAAGCAATCGACAAGATACACAAATGGCCAGAATACAACTAAAATGGTTGTTTATTGCCATTTTTGTAATCTTGTTGACTGGTTCTGAGTGCTTATTGTTTGACCTAGCTATGTTGAGAAAGGTGGAAGCTTCATTGTCTTTTTGTTCTTTTGTTTATGATAGAAGCATATTCAGTGCTGTGACCATTGTTCAACAGACAAGACATGCTACCTGCTCTTACAGGTCAGCTCTTGTTTTAACAACAGTTACACTAGTATAATGGTTTGCAACATTTACATTTATGTCCTTTTAATCTACTATGTTTGATACTTCCCAGGAGAGAAGGGTCACAAATGACAAATTCTCATTTCCAATATATTTGTGCTATTTGGTGTATGCACCTCTCTACATTGCTGGACCTATCGTTAGCTTCAATGCATTTGCTTCACAGGTTTGTTATGCTTCTCACTATATTTCGTGCACTTGATGTGTTTTTAACATGATATGAACAGGGTCGTTTAGTAAAAATAAAACCAAACGTAATAATTATTGTGCTTATAATTTCTATATGTTATGTGCCAATAGGACTTTTCATGTAACTGTCAATTGTGTTTTCACCATGTTGATGTGGGGTTTCACATTACGTACTATTTCATTGCTTTGGCTGAAAAAAGAGGAATTTCTGATACGTAGCAAAGAATGAAATTGAATACACCTGTCAAAATGCTGAATCATTTTAAATGCATGAAATTCACCATTTACAAAGTAATTGCTTTTCGTACCCTCTCTTAGTGATTATCTTATAATTTATTATTCCGAAACTGACTATGGATGCTTCTCCTGAAAAACTATTGTAATGGCTTCTTTAAAAGGAATTTTAAACATGACTTATCATGTTTTGTGGCAGTTGGATTCTCCCCAGAACATTTACGCATCTCGAGAAGTAGCTTGGTATGGATTCCGTTGGATATTTTGTCTTTCCTTGATGGAATTGATGACACATTTCTTTTACTATAATGCATTTGCCATTAGGTGATTGGCTTATAAATTCATGGCTACATTAAAAAAAGTTACGGTCATTACAAAAAAATTATTCCTTAATTTCATATCCATGCTAATTCCATGTTTTGATACATCTGGCATAAGAGAGTTATATTTACTTCTAACATATATAAGTAGATTAATGGCATTGTCGCTCCGGAGAATATGCCAAGGTGTGTGATGGGGTTTGAAAACAAAGGATTAGAAAATGAAAATAAGTGAAATGCCAAATTCGACTTCCAAGTTGGGAAATAAAAAGAAAATGAGAACTCTAATCTCAATCTTGATAAACAATTCAAATAATATTTCAATCTGCTTAGAAACCACATAAGACCAAGTATTTATAGGATACATATGCTGAAAATATTAAATGGATAAGAATAAATAACATGCAAACTTTCAAAGTGACTTCTTGACTTCTGGGCGTGACTTTGAAGGGCCATAACTCTCTGAATACTTTGAATCTGACATTTCATAATGTATGCTTGAAAAGATAATTGAGTTAGCTTTCCAACACCATCAACCATGCATGAATCAGAGTTCCCAAGAGAAAGTTATGACTAAAATACTAAACTGTGACGGGTTCAGCGAAACTGCACTGCATCGTTCTCTCTAGGCGGGAAAGAACTCGTCTCAGAGTTCAGCTCGTTTTCTCCATGATAAGGTGTTAAATCACGAACAATGAATGTCGTATGAGTATTCAAATGTGCTGGTAATTCAATCTTGTAGGCATTATCATTTATTTTCTTCAATACCTGGCAAGGACCAACCTTCTTCTCCTTGAGCTTGTTGTATGTACCAGCTGGGAATCTCTCTTTCTTCAAATAAACCCAAACAAGATTTCCTTCGTTGAAAACTCAAGCTCGTCGATGGATATTTGCAGCATCCTTATAGGATTCATAGCTTTGTTCGAGTTTCTTTTTCACTTCTTCCCAAATCTTCTCCATTGACATAGTAAATTCTTCAACTTTCTTGCACGAACTTGGAATTTCAGCAAGATCAAGATAGTGGTTTGGATTCTTGCCATAAATAACTTCAAATGGACTCTTTCCTGTAGAACGACTTACAACAGAATTATAAGCAAATTCTGCTCGTGATAGAATGACATCCCATTGCTTTGGCCTCCTCGACGTAAGACTTCGAAGTAAATTACCCAAAGTGCGATTAACAACTTCGGTTTGACCGTCTGTTTCGGGATGATAGGCGCTGCTGTAGAGCAAATTAGTCCCCAACTTTCTCCACAAACTTCTCCAAAAATGGCTTAGAAACTTGGTATCACGATCTGATACAATACTCTTTGGGAGACCATGAAGCTTGACAACCTCCTTAAAGTAAAGTTCAGCAACATAAGAAGCATCCATGGTTTTCTTGCATGGTATGAAATGAGCCATCTTCGAGAAACGATCAACAACAACAAAAATTGAGTCAAATCCCCTTTGTGTTCTTGGCAACCCTACAACAAAATCCATGCTAACAGCTTCCCAAGGAATGTTGGGAATAGGCAAAGGAGTGTATAAACCAGCATTTTGGCTTTGGCCTTTGCAAGTTTGGCAGATACGACATCTTTTCACAAATCTTGCAACGTCCCGATAAATAGTAGGCCAAAAATATTTTTCCTTAATTAGCAACAAGGTTTTGTCTCTACCAAAATGTCCACCAAGGCCACCACAATGGAGTTCTTTGATGATATACTCTCTAAGAGAACACTTGGGGATGCACAAACTTGTTCCCTTAAAAAGAAAATCATCAAGTAATTGAAAAGCTCCACAATTACCTTTCTTGCAATTTTGATAAACCTCCATAAAATCAGGATCCTCCACATACATCTCTTTGATACCGTCAAAGCCTTCAAGTTGGAAGCTCATGGAATTTAGCAAGGTAACCCTTCGGCTAAGTGCATCAGCCACTTTGTTAAGCTTTCCACTTTTATGTCTCAACACAAAAGTGTATTCTTGTAGGAATGACACCCAACTAGCATGCCTCCTATTCAAATGTGCCTGGGAATTAATATGTTTGAGAGCCTCATGATCAGAATTGAGGATGAATTCTCTTTGTATAAGATATGGACGCCAGTGTCGAAGGGCTTGAACAATGGCATAGAGCTCTACATCGTACGTTGAATATTTCTTTCTTGTATCATTCAATTTTTCACTGAAGAAAGCAAGAGGATGACCTTCTTGACTAAGAAAACCACCAACACCCACATAAGATGCATCACAGTCAACTTCAAAAATTTTGTCAAAGTCAGGGAGTGCAAGAACAGGTGCACTAGATAACCTTTCTTTGATAGCTTGGAAACTTTCTTCGGCTTCTCGAGTCCAGTTGAATTCTCCTTTTTTTAAACAATCTGTTAGAGGAGCTGCAATTGTGCTGAAATTTCTGATGAGTCTTCAATAAAATGACGCTAATACATGAAAGCTTCGAACTTCATGTAAGCTCTTAGGAGTTGGCCATTCACGTACTGTTTTGATCTTTTCCTCATCCACCATGATGCCTGTAGGAGTAAGAATAAACCCAAGAAAAACTAGCCGACCAGTCATGAAAGAATATTTTTTTAGGTTCACATAAAGTTTCTCTTTTCTTAAAGACTGCAAAACCTCCCTCAAGTGCTCAACGTGCTCCAACGAATTCTTGCTATAAACAAGAATGTCATCAAAGTATACAACAACAAATTTACCAATAAAGTCACGAAGTGCTTGATTCATTATCCGCATGAAGGTACTTGGAGCATTAGACAAACCAAATGGCATAACAAGCCATTACAAGCCTTCTCGAGTTTTGAACGCCGTCTTCCATTCATCTCCCGGCTGGATTCTGATTTGATGGTAGCCGCTACGGAGATCAATTTTAGAGAATACTTGTGCTCCAGCTAGCATATCAAACATGTCATCAATCCTTGGTATAGGAAACCTGTACTTAATGGTGATTCGGTTAAGTGCTCGACTATCGACGCACATCCTCCACGAGCCATCTTTCTTTGGAGTTAGAAGTGCAGGAACAACACAAGGACTCAAACTCTCCTTTATAAATCCTTTGCTTAGCAAGTCTAACACTTGTCGGTTCAACTCTTCGTGCTCACTTGGGCTCATTCGGTAATGCGACTTGTTTGGAAGAGCAGCTCCAGGAATTAAGTCAATTTGGTGTTGAATCTCTCGTAGAGGTGGAAGCCCATGCGGTAAGTCCTCTGGAGTTATATCATTAAATTCGTCCAAAAGATCTTTGACGTTACTCGGTATTTCCGAAGGCTCCTCCAACTCCTTAGCCACCAAAAGATAGATCATGCCACCATGTTGAGCCTCTCTTTCAAACTGTGACAAATTAAGCAAAGTACTTCCCTCCTCTTTTTTCAAAGACTTGGGATAAGAGATATCTTTACATGGTAATAGAACAATTTCAATCTTCCCCATAAAGAATGAGTAAGTATTTTTTTCTACCGTCATGAATAGCACTCATATCGTATTGCCATGGTCGACCCAAAAGTATATGCCCAACATCCATAGGCACCACATCACACCAAACTTTATCTTGATAATTTTTACCCATTGAGAAAGAAACAAGACATTTCTTATCGATTCGTACCTCATTATCCTTCTTTATCCATGAGACCGAATATGGATGAGCATGGGCGACGGTTGCAAGGTTGAGCTTGTCCACCATTTCTTGAGAAACAAAGTTCTCAAAGCTGCCTCCATCAATGACTAACGAGCATATCTTCCCTTGTGATCTACACTTCGTCCGTAAGATGTTGTGCCTCAACCAAGATTGATTATTGATTTGTTTAGGGGCTGCAAGGACTCTTTGAATAACTAAACATTCTCCACCTTCGGGTTCGATCTCCTCGCGTTCATGCTCATCATCTTCATCATAAATTGGACCCTCATCTTCAAGTTGTGGTTCTTCTTCTTCCTCGGCTACAATTCCCGCACGAGCATTAATTTTACGACTGGGACACTCGCTCATGTAATGACCAGTTTGACCACACTTGAAACAAGGCTTTGAATTGCTTCTAGGTATTGAATTAACACCTTCTTTGCTTGCTCCCTTTCTCGGAACATTCATACTTGATTCATCTTTTTTAGGGTAAAGACTTTGGATATCCACGTATTTCTTTGTTCCACGTCTTTGCAATTTGGATTCAACTTTCAATGCAAGTTGATAGGCATCATTAAGTCTCCAAAGTTGCTGCATCTCAACCTCATCCTTGATTGAAGCTTTGAACCCATTAACAAATCTTGCAATAAGTTGGTCTTCTGATTCTTGGTTATTAGCTCTTGCCATTAATTTGTAAAATTCTTCTGTATAGTCCGTCACACTTTTATTGCCTTGCTGTAAAGTATTAAATTGCACAAAGATGCTTTGAGCAAAATCAGCAGGAAGAAAATTCTCACGAAGCCTGGTTTTCATTTTCTCCCAAGAAGTAATCTTGGGCTTTCCTTTACGCAATCTCATCTCTTGAGTTTTATCCCACCAAAGTGATGCATAGCCTTGAAGCCGAGTAGCAACGAGTTTAACTTTCTGGTTCTCTGAGATATCTTTGTACTCAAATAATTTTTCCACGACACTAAGCCAATCAAGAAACTCATCTGGTCGAAGACGACCATGGAACTCTGGTATATCCATCTTTACAAAATCTTTGGAGTGGTTGAACCTTTCAAAGAAATTACTAATTTCTTTGTTGGCAAAAGGATTCACATACTCTGAGTCATCACTGGAATAGCCGTTTCCCGAACCACATTCACTTCTGGCCTCCTGACGCTCAAGACGTATGGTCAACTCCTCAACTTGCCTCTGAAGTGCCTGAATTACAACATCTCGTTCATCTCCCAGATTTTCCATGTTTCCTCCACCACGTCTGCCTCTTCCTCTTCTTGCTGCCATTGCAAAAAGATGGAATTTCCAAGAGCGTATGCTGGCTCTAGATACCAAATGATGGGGTTTGAAAACAAAGGATTAGAAAATGAAAATAAGTGAAATGCCAAATTCGACTTCCAAGTTGGGAAATAAAAAGAAAATGAGAACTCTAATCTCAATCTTGATAAACAATTCAAATAATATTTCAATCTGCTTAGAAACCACATAAGACCAAGTATTTATAGGATACATATGCTGAAAATATTAAATGGATAAGAATAAATAACATGCAAACTTTCAAAGTGACTTCTTGACTTCTGGGCGTGACTTTGAAGGGCCATAACTCTCTGAATACTTTGAATCTGACGTTCCATAATGTATGCTTGAAAAGATAATTGAGTTAGCTTTCCAACTCCATCAACCATGCATGAATCAGAGTTCCCAAGAGAAAGTTATGACTAATATACTAAACTGTGGCGGGTTCAGCGAAACTGAACTGCATCAGTGTGTAACAATTGCCACAATTTGGAAAGTTTTTGGAAAAATTGGCATGCTTCTTTTAACAAATGGCTTGTTAGGTATAAGTAGTTCTCTTATACTCCACTTATTTCGATTCTGTTATTTTAGCAATTTAATATTTTGTCAGCTGAAAATGACGACTACAATTTTCTATTAGGTATATCTATATACCACTTGGGGGTTCCCAAAAGAAACTGCTGAATGTTTGGGTCATCTTCACCTTTGTTGCTCGGTGGAATGATTTAGAGTGGTAAAATGCTTCTCAGAGTTTTCATAATTAAAGATGGGGTAAATTGAAAAAATTGCCCTGTAACTTTGTTGATATTGTGAAAATGTCTTGTAAAATTTGAATTATACGAAAATGTCTTGCAACTTTAAAAGGATGCTTAAAAATGCTCATTGACCGGTTGTATCAAGTTATTGGACATTTCTGTCAAGTTTTTTGATTGATGCGGCTTATTCTTAAATTGCCACGCCAGCCTGTCCAGGTTGAGAAACTGGGAACATCCGGTTGCGGGGCAGTATTATCCATAAATTTAAAGTTACAAGGCATTTTCAGAATTCAGAGTTACAGGACATGTTTTTCTTCAATTTTCCCGTAAAGATGTTATCCTTCAGTTATCACGACCTAGTTGCTAGTTCGACCGCTTGTTTCTTTGATTCAGGAAGCTTTTTTCATGGGCATTGGTGACATGCATATTTTTCATACCAGAAATGCTCGTAAAATTAGCAGCAAATGCATTTCAGGTATGTTTATATTTCAATCTCCTATTCTTTCCTCATTTCTATTTTGTGAAAACCTTTGATATCAGAGAAGGTGAAAGAAATACATGTGTATTGATAGGAAAAGAGTTGCATATTTATACGATTCTATGGTCACTAATCTTGGACAAAATATATCAAATCTACGAAGAAAAAACTCTTACCATTTTATTATGGATCGATGTTTAGGCAACAACCACCAATTTAATAGTTAAAGTAAAATTCCACCTTAAATTTCTTAGGAGCTCCTCAGTAAGAACTCTATTTAGTTATGCTGTGAGCAATCTTGTCAGAAGTCAATCTATAATAATGAATATAAATTTACAAAGCTCTTTGCATCCAACTAGCAATCAAATTGACCACTATGTTTTAGATTCAGTAAATATAATCTTTCTTAAATTAAATAGAATATGAGGACTGGTGGTTAGTCTTCAGGTGGATCCTTTCATTCTGCAGTTTCTTGTTTTAATATATATGTTACAGAGAAAAAATGTTAAGAAGTGTATAGGTGCATGTCTGACCTTCAATCCTCATTAGGAATGCATCGAAGAAAGTTTGATTTATTAAAGGCATAATGCCAATGATGCAAATATCGCAGATATATAGCAAAAAATGAGATTGAGATATGGATATTAGAGGGTAATATATTTTTTCCCAGATATCGGGGAAATATCGCAAAATATTGATATCGATATCGGTCAGTTGTAGTGTAATTTTTTCTGGATATTGTGATAATATCGTGAAATATCGCAATATCTGTAAAAAATCACAATTTTTTTTAATTATTTATAAAAAATTATTTTTTTTACTCCCTCCGTTCCATACCTATTTGCACACTTTCCTTTTTTGTATGTTCCATACCTAATGCACACACTATAAATGGCAAAAACTCAAAATATTAAAACCCTCAATTTTTCTACATAATTTCAAAAATGCCATTACATTATTCTTATAATTAAAACCTAAACCCAACTAATTAACCCAGCCTAAATCCATTTCCCTAATTAAACCCAACCCATTACATATTCCCTAAACCTATCATCACCCTTATTCTCTCTATCTCTCTCGAATCTTCTACCTCCCTGAAAACCCTATGTAGCGCCCCAAGTTCTCTTCCTTTTTTAAAATAATATCACTTTGGGGCTGAGGCGCTACTAAAATACCATTTCAAACTCATTTCCAAAGATACGATAATAAAATTATTATCTTTATAAGCGGAAGCTATAACCAAATTAAAAATAATACCCCAAAGCAACCAGAAATCAGTGATACGTACTTGAGAAACCCTATGTACTTCTGAAAGTTGTCTTCAAAATATCACCCTCTCTAATCCTCATCTGATGATATCCTGACCTTAGATTAATCTTAGAGAATACTGTTGCCCCATTTAATTGATCAAACAAATCATCTATCCTTGGTAGAGGGTACTTATTCTTGATGGTAAGTTTATTTAATTCCTGATAGTCTATACACATCCTAAACGAACCATCTTTCTTTTTCACAAATAGTACAGGCGCTCCCCATGGTGATACACTAGGTCGTATAAAACCCATATCTAAAATCTCCTGAAGTTGAACTTTTAGTTCTTGCAATTCTTTCGGCGCCATCCTATACGGTGCTTTCGATACTAGTGCAGCTCCTGGCACTAGATCGATCGTAAACTCTACTTGTCGATCAGGTGGCAAACCTGGAAGGTGTTCCGGAAACACGTCCTGGTAATCTTGCACGATAGGAATGTCATCTATTTTTTGCCCCTTTTCTTCGAAATTTATAATGTTCACCAGATATGCTTGACAATTTCCTTCTCTCAACATTCTCCTTGCTTTCATCATAGTCACTATTCGTGGTAATATTCCAACCTTTGTTCCACAAAAAGTGAATTTTCTTCCTCGGGCGGTTGAAATATCACTTCTTTCTCATGACACTGAATAACAGCGTGATTAGCTCTAAGCCAATCCATACCCAAGATTACATCAAAATCTTTCATCTTAAGTACATGCAAATTTGCCATCAAAATTTTGTTATCAATTCCTATTGGTACACTTCGACACAATTTTTCGGTCTGTATTACTCTACCAGATGGTATACTAACCTCAAGTATGTCATTCTCTATTGTCTCAACTTCGACACAATTTTTCGGTTTGTATTACTCTAAACTCTTTGATAGATTCTAGAGGAGCAAAGGCGATGTAATACCCTGTGTTGCCTCTTCATTTACATACTTGTCGATATAAAAAAAAATGAATAGTGTAATGATACATGTAAAATTAACCCAAATGGCAACAACAAATTTTACTTTAGACCATATAAATATTTTCAACATAGGTCATTTATGAGATAATAACACAATAAGATAGAAAATTTATAGAATAACATAAACTTAAAGCGTTCGATTCTAAATAATCTAAAACGAATCACAATTGTTTTAACGTAGTAAAGTAGTAAAGTAAAATAAATAAAAATTCTCATATTTACTTACTTTAATTCAATCATATTCTTTCTTTTCAAGTCATCATGTAATTCGCTTCAGTAGTACTAGTCTTTGTATCACTAGGGTGTTACCACAAATTAACTTTACCTATCACGGAACATATGCATGTGAAATAACTCATTTAAAGTAAACCTAAACTCCCCCAAAACCATAACTACCACACACGTACTGTGCACCGATACACATGCACGACCACACACGCTCACGAGCACACGCTGCTGCAGTCAGCGGCTCAACGGCGGCGATCAAACAATAGCATCTTAGCCACAGTAACATTACGCAGAAGTAAGATAATTAGAGTCATTCTATAATATTTCTTGTGTATTTTGTTCATTCGAACAAAGTCATATATATAGTTCTCTATCTTTATTAATCTCCATATATTTCATCATATGATCATTATTTCTCTTTTCTATGTTGGATGCAAAAATAAGATATTTCTGTGCTACCGACGTCCAGTGACGTGGAGCAGGTGGTGCAGGGTTTCCCCTAAATTGTTGCGCTAATCCTCGGAGAACGATTATAAGATCATCATCAGGGTTTTCATCAGCATCTCCAGGTATCGGTGGAGCCTCTGCTAATGCTTGCTTACGTGGTCTACCACGTGACATGATCTATCACACAAAATAATTTACCCTCTAAGTCTCTAACTTATTTATCCAATACTTAAACATTCACATGACCTAAAATATTTCACCTTAGATCTAGCAGTTGCTCCAAAACACATATTACAAATGCATTCATATTAATCACATTGTATGCCAAAGAATATGCATCACATAATCAAATTATGTCACATCAAGTCAAAGAGGGCACATAGTACACATCAAAGCACTTACCGTAGTCTAATGAGGTCGAACGTCTATCGATGCGCATACACGGTATAATCTTATAAATTAACAATTTTAACTTAATAAAATGCATGAGCAAAACATTCAGAGCAAATCTACCTGATACAGACCTTTGCTCTGATACCACACTGTAGCGCCCTAAGTTCTCTTCCTTTTTAAAATAATATCACTTTGGGCCGAGGCGCTACTAAAATACCATTTCAAACTCATTTCCGAGATACGATAACAAAATTATTATCTTTATAAGCGGAAGCTATAACCAAATTAAAAATAATACCCCAAAGCAACTTAAAATCAAAGATATGTACTTGAGAAAGAAGAATTTAACAAACCTCGCTCACATGCGATAATTACACATCAAAAGAAAAAGGGCAAAATATGTTTTGTTACACGTTTCAACTAGTATATTTATACTAGTCAAACAAAAGAACCATTATTTTTCACTCCAGTAGCATAACTCATACTAATATATACAATAATTACACAATCGAACCAAAAGGTACAGTGCTGCATCCTCATCGTCCCTCCACATCAAACTCAAGATCTGTAACAATGGATATGAGGGGTGAGTGTTTCAAATACACCCAGTGGAATAATCTCAATGATTGCACTGATAAAATGTATATGCAAATAACACATAACATGAAAACATAACTCATGTGCACATTGTACGGGCCATTACCCAGCTTGAACATTGTACGGGCCATTACCCGGCTTGAATATTGTACGGGCCATTACCCGGCTTGAACATAGTACGGGCCATTACCCGGCTTGAACATTGTATGAGCCATTACCCGGCTTGAACATAATACACATAGTACGGACCATTACCCGGCTTGAACATAATATCACAATTGTTGCATAATCATGACATATATTACTCGCATATTGCACCTTAACATAGCAATCATAACATGGAATGTTAAACTCAATTAAGAGTGGAAATTATCCCACCTGGTTTGATATGAACACTGTTTTGGAGCAGAACTGCTTTTATGCTTCAGGTTCTTCTGGCCCTACAAATGATATCGTGCACTCAGAACATTGTAATAGATATGATAATTAACTTATAATAACTATAATAAGAGCTTCCTAGAGTTATAGGACCACTGGATTTGGTCTAGGGGTTAAAGGGCAAACCAGTCTTTTCCTAAGGATTTTAAAGTTCGATTAATGTGTTTGATGGTCAAAAGACAAACTAGCTAGTTTATTGATAATATAATCCTATTTAGAGCGTGTAGAAACTCGTTGGGATAAAAACGGACTTGAAACGAAGAATTTGGATTAAGAACGGGAGTTTACGGAGTACAGCCATTCAGGGGTAAAACGGTCATTTTTATAATGCTGTTTGTCCCGTGATTTTAGAATTAAAATGTAAATCTTTGAATTTGGAACAATTTGACGCTGGTTTGGATCAAATCGGATGAAAAACGAAGATTCTACAAGCGTTTGAAAATGAGGGGCAAAATTGTAATTAAGGAAAGTCAACGTTGACCGTTGACTGGTCAACTGACCAGAATTGAGAATTTGCATTTTAGTCCCTGAAGTTAATCTAATTCTCTTTGGCCTCCCCTCTACTTTCAAGCTTTTGTACAAGAGGTCCCTACGATCATTCTACACCTCCGATTGGAAAATCGAAAACACCGTTGGAATCCTTACAATCTCGGCTTCCTATTTCACCCAAGCCTCGCCTCAAACGGTCACCGGAAAGGTGATGGCCATTTTGGCAGAGAACGACAAATTTTTCACTTACGCCATTAACGTTCATTTCAAGCTTTTGATACTCCATTTTCATCGTTTCCTACTCACAATTAGGCCTCTGACCTTTACTACATCTCATAATGACTCGAAACGTAAGAATCAACAAAAATAAAGTTTAATTCTAAACGTTGAAACCCGTTTCTATGCGTCATTTTCGGCCTATTTTTCTACTAATTTCGTACACCGATTCTAACAATGGAGAATAGAATTCTACTCTACGCACTACAGACTTCACAACGGTATAAGCCTCGCCACCTATCGTTTGCCGAAACGACGGTGGTGATTGAATGAAAAAACATATTTAAACAATAATTTTCGAAGCTTCGCACTAAATTTTCGGACGCTATAGGAATCGAAACAACAAGCTGATCTTATATCTACAATCTACGAATTGCTACGAGCATTTCCATATATAATATGATAATACCGGAGAAAACCGTCGACGATGAAATTTGGCAGCGTGAACGGGACGTACCTGCGCTATCTTACGGTGGAAGGAAATGGAAGAAACTGGTTGATAAGAATACGGACATCAATTAACTTTTCAATTTAACTTATAAAATTTTTTACATTATCAGTAACCTTTATATTTTTATTAATTTAACCTAACATATTTAATATATATATATATATATATTATTTAATACCTATTATAAATATATTTGCATATAAATACACATTATTATACACTATAAAATATTTAATTTTCTATTTCAATTAGAAAAATTATCAAATTATAATACTTAATTTATTAAAATTAATAACATGCATTAATAATTCATATAAGGATTTCGGGATATTACACCCTAGTCGACCATCTCTCTCGCCTCACTCTAACCCTAGCCCCATCTCTCTCGTCTCCATAACCTGCGAAATCCTACCCCCGTCAGAGTTGAACTGTGCCTTTAATGGCCGATTCAATTTCTGATTTGGTGGTGGCGGATTCTGGGTTCGACTCCAATAGTGGCCGATTTGACGTTGGCCCGTGTTTAAAGGTGGCCGAATCTCACGGCCTCCGCTTCGATGGTGGCCGATCTAACGTTGGCCGTTGTTTAAAGGTGGCCGATTCTCACTGCCTCCGCTCCGATGGTGGCCGATCTATGTTTTGCCGCTGTTTAAAGGTGGTCTCTCACCGTGGCCGCTCCGATGGTGGTCGATCTGATGTTGGCCGTTGTTTAACGGTGGTCGTTCCGATGGTGGCCGATTCAGTTGCCGATTGCCACTCCATGGCAGATTCTGAGCTTGGCCGCTGTTTAACAGTGGCCGACTCCGATCTTGATCTATTTGCTTATTCTGATATTGTGGTACCCGATTCCATTGGGAATGAACATGTCCCCATTGACGATGATTTTACGGCTTTGTTTGGTGAGTCTTGTGGTCCAACTTGCCCTGAACTCCGACAGTATGCCGTTGAACGGTATTGTATGTGGATTCCATCAGCTTCACGCCTATTAAAAAGGTGTCTCTACTATCTCTTCTATTTTTATGTACGTTAGCCGATTACTGATGTTGTTTACCTGATGCATGTTTGAGTGAACTGTTGAGCTTGATTGTTGGTCTGTGTTTGGTCGATTACTGATATTAGTACACTGATGAGCATGATTGTTGTTTACCTGATGAGCATGATTGATGGTTATATTTGGGACAGAGAGAATGGTGGTGATGATACTTTATGTGAACTGATGTTGGTTAACCCGATGATTTGACATTTATTTGTCTGAGGGTATGTTATTGGCATTCGATTGATGATTGAACTAATACCTGATAATGTTGGTGATTGAACTGCATTCATGATTTAATACAATCACATGCATGTAGGAGGCTTGTTTTTATGCAATCACATGCATATTGGTAGCTTAAATCATTTGTGGCCCAATGATGATTGTTCTATGAGGGTATAAACACATAGGCAAAAAGTTTTTATTGCACAAAAAGTGATTGTTTACAGCATAAACAACTTCTACAGTAAAAAAGATCACCATTGTGAATCCATGTTTAAGCTGTAAACACAAAAAGTGAAATTGTACCTTCATTCTTCCCCCTAAACTAATATCCTAAATCTGTCATTAAACTACTAATATTATATGTGGCTGATTTAACTTCTCCTTCAATGAGATATTGAATGCATTCTCTAACCAATTCTTCATCCACTTGTAAACACATAGGCAAATGATCTTCTCTGATAAGCCTTTCTTTTTCCATATGTGGCAATTTGTATTTGTTGTGTCCTTTGCACCTCATGATTTCAATCAAACACCCTTGTAAACTCAAGAATACATTGTTTAATTTGACGGCTGTCAAATTTTGAAATGACAACAACACATTCTTCACCAAATCATCCACATTATAGCTTGCAGTGTTAACTTGTAGTGATTGGATAACCCGAAACCAACCTAAATCATTTATGTTAGTATATAGGGAGTTTGGGGGTTGGCACACAAGCTGGATATCAAATCCATCAGAGCTTCCAGCTGTCCGAAACTCTTGATCATTGTCATTTATGTGTGGTTTGGCATTATCCTGCTGAATGATTATGCTTTTGGATGCATTAGAAGGCCATTTTGCCTTTATAGCTGGTATTATCTGAAAATTGAACATGATATTGCAAATTAATGTCACCAATAGGATTGAAAACCCTGTTTTGGAGACTTAATATGCATAAACTGGATGATGAGAATAAAATCTGACAGTTTTTTGTGATAAAACCATACCTGATTCACAAGGCAGTCCTTGATGACTTCCTTTGTTATAGAATCAATTGGTTTAGTCACCATTGTGCCCCTAACTCTGTTTTTAGAGTTCCTTTGTGCTGGTTCTTGTTTTGTGAATGGAAAAATGCCTATTTTTTCATCAAATAGAAGTTGCCCATCATTTGAGTATTGTGGTCTAGCCACTGCACACATGAACATTACCTTTGGTATGAATCTTTTGCTTTTGCAACTCCTATATGACTTTTCCTCATTTGGCAGCATGTAAAACCTCTCACATGCTCTAGTCATGTAAAACCATTTTTCATCTATATGAACTACATTGTGCATACCTGAAAATTCAATGATGTTGGCAGCCCTATTCATAACTAAGGCATTCAAATTGAAATTCAACCTTTGTAGCTTATTTTTTTCTGTAAGCTCGGGTTTGATTGCACTAGTGTGCTCTAATCCGGCCATTCTTTACTAACCTACCAACATGAGATTTGCTAATCTCTAACTCTCTAGCAAGACTTCTAATTGTTGACCTTTTCTCAAATGCTATGTCCTTCATAACTCCTTCAATATCTACATGTAAGCGCTTCTTCTGTGGTTTTCCTTTCCTTTGTGATGTTATCATGATTGAAAGACCTTCACTAGCTTGTTTCCTAGCAGCAGCCCAAATGTATTCGATGGTTCTTCGACAAACACCAAATAATGCAGAAGCCTCACAGATTTTCCCGTGATGCGCTATACCATTGTTGCTGTTGGCAAAGAGGAACTGTGCCATTCGATTCCTCTGGTCATCAGTAAGCTCAGGCTGTGATCTTGTCATTTGAATTTAAGAGCAGCCTTAAATTCATTTGTGTGTTGTAATTTTTGAATGATGGCATTTAAGACTAGCTGATGGTGTTTAAATTTGTGTGTTTAAGTTGGAGGGAATTTTGTAATTTTGGTTTTGGTGTTAAATGGTGGAAACTGAAATTTTCTGAAATTTTAGGTCTTGATTTGACATTAGGCTGATGGGGTTTGACATTTTTAATCTTTGTATTGCATTTCAGAATTTTAATTTCGGTATTATGGCACACAAGCTGTATTTTAATTTCTATATTTTTATTTTTGTATTTTAATTTATGTTTTTTTAATTTTTGTATTTTTAATTTTGTAGAATTAATTTACATTTAATTTTAATAATACACTAAATTCGGTATTTCCTTCAACACTATTGGAGGGAAATGGTTAACTTAATTACCAATACACTAAAAGGAAAACAATACCCTTCCTTTTCCCTCCTCATCAATGCAAAACGCAACTTTTCTTAATTTGCGTGCAAAAAATATGGTGCAAATAGGTTGGAGGCGGATGGAGTATTACTTTTTTAATTTTTATTCACATAAAATATATTCTTATGGTCATATCAATCAATTTAATGTATAAGACTGCAAAATTCTCAACTTTATTGAATAATTTTAATTTTTAATTATTATTTCATTTGATTTTTTTAAAATTTTTTGTATATGATATGTTGATTTATAAAAATAGTATAAATGCTTGCTCGGCCTCGGTTTTTTGGCGGACGGCCTCTTCCTGCAACCGGGCAATCTCAGCTTCCAGTTCCTCCACCCGCCTCGAGGCTTCCCTCGCCTTTTCCGCCTCCGCCTTCGCCTTTTCCGCCTCGATCCTCGCCTCCCATGCCGCTTCCTCCGCCTCATTCCACTCTCGGCGGTACTGTCGGTACCTCTCGACCTCGGCTCCCCTAGCGGCCAGCAACCTCTCCAGTACGCCTGGAACCCAAGGGCTTGAGCGAGCAGGAAAGAGCTTTCCAAATTCCACGCAGACTTCTCCTCCAGCCCAAGAGTCCAGGCCGTCGGGAGCTTTTCCATCACGTCGCGGACATGGTCGGGGAGCTCCTCCCCCTCTTTCGATTGCCTTCGAGAGGTGACGAAGTCCAGCACGGTGGGGGGGAGCCTACGACCACTGGCGAGGAGCCTGAAAACAAAACAGTGAGTATAAAGAAAGAAAATAGTTAAAAAGGAAGACAACGCGGGAGACTTACTGCTCAAGCCAGGCAGGATCCTGTCCCAGGAAGGATTGGTCCAGCGGATGCCATTGAGAGCTCAGCCTCGGTGCCGAGCTCGCGTATTGCGGGGGCGAGGGCAGAGAGCCTCCTCTACTCTGGCCTTCTTGCCAGGGCGGCGGGAAGGGTCGCTTTCAATCACCTCTATGGAGGCCTTCCTTTCTCTTCGGACCCCCGGCGAAGGGGCGGGGTCGGCCTCCAGCTCCTGAGCCCGAGGTTAGTCCGCGGCGACTCCTCCAATGGGCGGCTCGGTAGTGGTTCGGGGAAGCGGAACTCCCTCAGGGACCCGTTCGGCGGCCTCCTCGTCAGCCGACTTGTCCTTGCCCCGAGGCTTACTTGCCTTCTTCACCCTCGTCCGGATCCGACCGAACAACCCAGGAGCGGCAGACATAATGACGGTCTCACACGCCTTGTAGGGAGGGAAGTCGAGTCCTGCAATAGAGAAGAGTTAGAAACCCTTAACACAAAATGGAAAGCTTTAACTCTCGATGAAATCTACCTGGATCCACACGGAGATGGCGGGGATAGTAGAACAGATGAGCTCGCAACCTTGCCTCGTCGGTGTTAACCTCCGAGCACTTCCGTTTGGCGAACAGAACCTACAGCAGCTTCTGCAGGGCGAGCCTGAAATCAACGTTCAGCTCGTTTTCCTTGGGAACGAACAGCCCTGCAGAAAAAAAAAAAGAAAATTAGATCAGTTTAACATGCTTGAGAAATAAGTCAAGGGGCCTCGCCCTTCGATCTATGAAATCCTCCCACGCCGAGTAGGCAGTGGTAACCTCAACGGTTCGGCTGTCGGCCCCTTCCCTCTCCTCGGCCGCTTCCTCCTCCAAGCCTCTATCGCCCTCGGCGAACAGCTCCACGACGGTAGGCCCTGGCGCCAGACCCGCGGGCTGCTCGGCCTCGGGCCCCGACCTCGTCTCCTCACTATCCCCGCTTTCATCGGCGGAGGAGGCGAACTCGGCCACCATCTCCTCGGTGGCCCTTTCCACCCCGGGATCGACTGGAGGCATCCCCGGGCCCTCTCCAATCCTCATGTCGATCCTTAGATCTTCAAGACCCACGAATGGGGCATCGCCGACCATTGCCACCCCGCCACCGCTGGAAGCGGCGACGTCAGGAACTCCCCATCCAAAGACGCCATCCAAACCGTTGCGATCCGACAATCTATACCTCTGGGGTGGCGTTTTCCATCCCCCCGGGATGATTCTCCCCTGGCAACGGCGCCCCTCGCCGGAGTTCCAGAACCAGTACCACGGGAAGTAGCCCCCCGTGATCTCACCATTTTCAATCGGTAAAAAGTGAAGAAAATGCAAGGAAAGAGAAGTTCTAAGAGATTGAAGGGTGTTTACCGATGGAAATGTAGATTCGAAGCACGAACGCTGAAGAAACTCGAAGAAACTCTAAAAATCGTTCGAAAGGCTCTGATAATCGCAAAAGCAAGGAAGGTTCGAAATGAAGAAGATGACCCCTATTTATAGGGAGCAGGAAGGACCTTTTTGCAAAAGCCCCAAAACTTTTCGAATTCTAGGGCAAAACTACAAATATTTTTAAAGAGACAAGTGCCGTTTGGCACCTTAGGGACACGTCACGTGTCCGCGAGTGGTGGTTGCGAGTGATCACCTCCAACCGCCACACGCCCTCCAAAAAGTTACTTTTTGCAGGGCCACGTGGGAAAATGTGACCCCTTGTCCAATCCAACCGCCAAAATTTTCCCAAGTCCTTATCTAACTCCCATCAGTTGAATCCCAAAGGGTGCTCGGCAAGAAGTAGCTCGGCACCAAAGGCGAACAACTCTTCAAGAGACCAACTCGGCCTCCGAACTCCTTCAGAGACCGAACTGTGGGGCAATTGTTGTATGACGATTTATTCGCCCCAAGGCCCAATAGCCATTGGGTCAGTCCAATCCAGCTCGGCCGAGCCCGAAGGAGCTCGGCGCCACCGAAAGACCAGCTCGCCGGAGCACGGCGAGCAAGCCTGGCCGAGCGGGCAGGACCCTCTGGGCTCCGCCCGCCGAGGGACCCGCCCGCCCCGCCGGGGCGAGCATAGCCGTCCGACGAGCGGGCATAATCAAGCAAGGCAATGCCCCATGCGTGGCACAAGATGGTGAGCTCGGCGAGGACCCACCACTCTGACCCAGCTTGGTGGATAAGAGACTTGCCGACCAAGCCACCCCAAGAATAGAAACAAGTGCAATGTAACAGTGTTAATTTAATGTCAACCTTACCTAGTATGGAAAGAAATCCCCTCTGCCAACAGAAGATCCCCTGCCAGCGGACAGCTGGCAGGACGCGAGTGGCCAGCCGTCTGCCCAGGTGCAGGGCAGGTACACCCAAATTAAATGGGGATGTTAAGAATTAATTGCATTTGTACCTTTTGTCTGCCCAAAGACAACAAAAACCATGTATAAATAAGACCTATAAGGCACAATAAACGGATCTGAAGCATCCACACTTAAGATTGGGACTAACACTCCCAGCAATTCTCTTGTTCTTTACAAGCTTTCAGCATTCATACCTGCATTTATTTCCTATCATTGCTAGTGAGTGTTCTTGGGTATTTATTATCATAAATATGCCAATCATTATTGTTTTAACCGATTAAATAGCCACATTAATCACTCATAAATATTTCGGTTAACAACATGGTGTAAATAATAAATATTTGAAAGTGTTTAGTTTGAGAGAATATAATTACTTTTTTGTCATTTTGAGTATGGAAAAATAAAAATAAGACATCAATTTTAGATTTTGAGCAATTAAAATGAGACGGAGAGAATAATATTTAAAGACACTTAGACTGCGTTTGTTTTAAGACTCACACAGATGGACTTAGGACTTTTCGGCCCCCGTCCCATACGAGTTAGGGATTTAATATTCAGATTTTAAATCTCATACTCCATCCACACCTATAAACTTATTATTACTCTTCCCAATACAATTCACTTTAAATTTTTTTAAAAAAATACCTATAAACCTATTATTACTCTTCCGAATAAAATATTTATTCATTTCTCTCACTCAATCACTATTCAAAAACTCATCCTACCAAAATTCCAAAACAAACACATACTTAATTTAAAGTCATGACTTCCCCCGCACATCTAAATCCTGAAACAAACGTAGCCTTAAGGAATTTAAAAAATTAATTCTTAAATTTAAACATAGAGGTACCAAGTACAAGCTTAATGAATAGATTTATAATAGTATACTAGTTTAAATTGCAATCAAGAATTCAAAAGTCTAGTGTAATTCACCAATCCATACAATTCAAAAGCATAAGCGATATGTATATATATTTTTTTAAGATGTAATTTACTGAATCATAAAGATAAACTGCTTCAAATGCACAGTCTTGATAGTTGTTCTCGCATTATTCCAAGCCACTAATAATAGAGAAACATATATAAACAAAGGACAAGTCTGCACACGGTATGAAATCAAAGCCACGTTAGTTCGAAGAAAACAGAAAGAATCCACCAACTAAAACACCTAAGGGGCGGAGAAGGACTCGTTAAAACCTACACTCGAAAACCCAAAGGGAAAAACCGAGTGCAGGAAAAAGAGTACTATCCTCCTAGTGTAATCCAAAAACCAAGATACATGGGAACGAAATCAATCCAAAAAAAAAATGGCTGGAAATACAAGCCAAAAGAAAAGCGGGGGCCGAAAATAAAATATGTACATGTGATTTAATATATATTAATCATTGATTATTTGAAAATGAAATGTAGAAATATGATACATGTGATAATGTTGTGCAGACTATCTTCAACATTTCCATCTCTATGCAGGAAATGCAATATCTGAGATAAAGAAGAAAAAGAATTCATCTATGACCTCTCATTCACAATCATAAGATTTCTATATTTAATGGCATATATATCTAATACAACTAAATTACTGACCTTGTGAACTAAGTTGGCTATTCATGATTTCCATGAAGAATGGATTGATAAATGAAGTAAGCTGATTCCATTCTCCAATAAACTATTTTGTACATGCCATTCAACCAAAGGGTTGAAATCAACTATTTCAATCTTGGTTATATTTGGAAGATCCCCCAAATCCAACTCTGTAAATGTGTAGCAGTGTTTCATTCTTAGGAGGCCAAGAAGTTTGAAGCTCCCAAATGCCCATTTCAAATTTTCAAGATCAATGTCTTCAATTAGAATACTGTAGAGATTTGGAAACTTATTCTCTACTACTTCCCACTCTGGGCTTTGAAAGGCATTGAATCGCAGTTTGAGCACTTCTAGATTTGGCAATGAAGCAATCTTCCTCATTTCTTCCCAAGGATACCCCATCCCACTCAAACTCAACTTTTTTACGGAAAATGAGAGGCATGGAAATGAGGCAATTGGGGGAACAACCTCATGCTTGAACTCAGGATTCACGATGACACATTTAAGTGATTCCAGATCAGTTAGATGAGAAATATGATCAAAGCAAGACAAGGGTTCTGTGATATTTGGTGCCAATTCAATTCTAATTCCTAGTTTCTTCAAATTAGGGACTCTTTTCAGAAAGAAGCAACTCTCTTTCATCACACCCGAAAGAGTTAAAAGCATTAGCAAGGAAATGTCACCAAAATCTAGTAGGTCGCATCCCATGACCTCAAGATGCTCTAGTTTTTCTAAATCCCATATCTCCGTAGGCATTTGAGAATGATCTCCACGTGATTTGATGCTCAAATGAGGATGGACAATCAAGTGTTGGAGTTTCTGAAGTCTGGATATGGAAGGCGGAAGCTTTTCATTGCATGTGAGAGCAAGATATCTTAACATAACCAGTTCCAATACTTGCAATGGAAAATTATAAAACTGGATGTTAAGAGCATCAAGTCTTAGGAGAGACTTTAAATTGAAACATACTGGTACCATGTATAGACTATATGGACCAAAGCATAATAGAGAAAGTGCAGAGCGCGCACAAATTTTCTCAATAGCGTTATGCACATCTTTGAGGGCAAGCAAAACATTATAATGGATTCTCAACCTACTATGACCTTCTATAGATTCTTCTAAATCATCTTTATTGTAATAATCCAGGACATGAAAACATTTTGTCTTCTTAGCTTCTATTTGGCGAAAGTGCCATAAGACTGAATGGAGACCACAAGTTTTAACACTTTCAATATGTAAAAATGATAACATTGTGCTGCTTCTCTGATAGACCATAATAATACAACTTGAATTAAAATAATCCAACATAATTATCGCACAAGAGTCTAGAGTTTTGTACGTACTTGGCATAAAAAAGTCCTCAACAATCCACAAATTAATGAGCTTAGATCTGGGTATCTCATACTTTAGTGGGAAAGCACCCAAATAAAGAAAGCACAATTTTTGATCATCATCTAATATGTTATAACTCGGATATGGTACCTCTGATATTTGATCATATGCATCAATGAAGAGTTGGTGTTTCTTCTTTGTTGCTAGATTGATCCAAAGTGACTCTCGGGATTCCTTGGCCTTTAATAGGAGGTTAGCAATGGTGACAATCATAAGAGGAAGACCATCACACTTTTCAACAATTTTTTTTCCAAAGTCGTGAAGATGAGGAGGGCAAGAGTCCCCCGTAAACACCTTCTTACGTAGAAGATCCCAACTTTCTTCTTTATCCAGCAATCATATTTTAATATGTAGATAAACAAAATTACTTGGGGCTACTGATTAGTGTGAAAATTGCATAATTATTGTGTGCTTAATTGTCTCAATTTGATATCATTTTCATGTTAATTCACAATGAATTGACTAATTGCATTTAGTTATTTGATTTGGTATTTTAAGTGTGAAATTGTAGGTTGAGACGAACTTTGAGTGCAAATTGAGGACATTTGTTGTACTCAAATCAAACAAGCAATTACATGGGTAGAAAGAGGGCCAAGAGACGAGCGCAACGCAAAAAGAATCGGGTCAAACGGAGCTCGTATGAAGAAAATATGATCGAACGAAGTTGTGGTAGGCAAAATAGACGCATGCACCCACCAGATTGGTGAGTGCACCCACCCGCTACAGCCACGAAATTAATTAGCACACCCACTTCGTCTTCACCAGATTTTCGCGAACCCAGTGCAATCCCAAATCATCAGATTAGCAATTTCACACAGCCTCAACATCAATCCACCACCAATCACACCCAATCATCAATCCCCATCATCGCCGCCACCATCCACCCTTCGTAGCCCTTCGCCACCACCTGCAACATCTCCGACGACCCAACCACACCGCCATTGCAGCAGCAACCAAAGCTGTAGCAGGCCACCACCAACCATCGCCGTCGCGTCACACGCTCCAGGCCGCCGCCGGTTCGTCGCCGTCAAAGACCAACACCCCTCGTGTGACGCTTCACCACCATGACACGCCTCATTTCAGCGTCCAAGCCCTCGATCTCCACAACTCGATCCGAGGCGTGATTTTCTCAACTCGAACCGAGTCTATTCCGAAACCGAGTCGAGGCAGAAGACCAATTTTGTCCAGAATACTTCACTGCCCAATTTCTTCCTCGCCCCCTCGGCCCGAGTGAGTTCCAATCGAGTGGAAGAGAAGCAGATTTGCAGCGTGCCTTATTTTCCAATTTCTCATATTCTTGAGGGCCCAATTGCAATATTTTAAAATTAATCCTCAAGCCCCACTATATATATCTCATACTCAGATTTTCTAAAGGAGATCGACACATCATTCACGCACAATTCATTTTTTCACACACACGTTTCATTCTTTCCACACACTTTCACACATAGATTAGGTGTTTTTCATTCAATTCCTTGCAAATTAGGGTTAGACTTCAATTGATTCAAGTATTCAACACATTGAAGGTGATACCTATCCTTTTTCTCTTAATTTTAGTGGATTATTTCTTAATTATTATGCTTTCTTCTCTCTCCATTCTCTCAATTTTCAATGGGTTTGTTTCAATTCATGATGATTGGCTAAATTCCTTTTGTGTTTGGGTGTGATGATCCTTGGGTGAATTAATTTTGAAGATCATGTGATTGAGTGTTTCATTTATTGAGGTGATTAATTATTCTATTGTGATTTGCATGATTTAATTGTTAGATTAGGTTTTGATCCTTTGTCAATTGATTTAATTTGCTCAAAGAGATTTGGTTTATTAAATTGATGCTTAGGTGTTAGGCTTGGTTTGGTGATTGAATTCAATATTGGATTAACGCAAGGAGACTTGGTTAATTTTCATTAGAACCTACATTAGAATATGTTAATTGCTTGATTCTATTTCTTGTGATTAAGTGAGGAGACTTAGGGTGTCGTCTCTAAACTATCTTACGTGTTTATTTGATGTATTAAACCTAGGCTTATCCAGTACGGTTGATATGTGATATTTTGCTAGATAGCTCCTATTATCCCTCATTATTTGAAACCCCCGATCATGTGTGATTTGTAATTAAGGATTCCTTGGTGATTTGCACCCGAACACATATTTCTCATATAGTTATCTCTTGGTAATTTGTTTGTTGCTTCATTTTAGTTGATTATTTTAGATTTAATTTTGCATACCCGAGCCCGACTCTATAATACCATGCCAACTCTTAGCTTTAGGGATCCTTGCTCGACTTAGTTCCTTTGGGTTCGATAACTTGGTTATGTCTTAAATATACTTACTCGAAAAAGCTGCAATCAGCTACATAGTTCATCCTTGTTGTGATTAACACTAGACTTCCTTTTTTATTGTCGGGTAATGAACTTTGCAAGTCGTCATAGACGTCTGTCTTCCATACATCGTCCAACACAATTAAGTACCGTTTACCCTCCAAACTATCTTTTAACACTTCACTTATGTCCTCCTCATCTCCACCCATGATCATCTTGTGTGCCTCAGGACCCACTTGAGCTAGAATGACTTGTATGATTTCTTCTGGTTTACATTCAATGCCTGCTGTGATCCAAGCACGACAATCAAACCATTCGGAAACATCAAAATCATCAAAAATTTCTTGTGCAAGAGTGGTCTTACCAATCCCCGCCATCCCAGCGACTGAGTAAACGGGGGTCTCAACAATTGGAGCCATAATATCGTCTTTGAGTAGTCTCCGCTGATCACATAATCCAACTATCTTTGATGATGATGAAACAACTTCTTCCTACTCCTCTACCTTCTTCAGTTGTTCCAATAAGAAATGTACTCTTCTATTAAAATCTTCACATTCTGCATCACTATCAAAACTCATTTTGTTAGAATTAAAATCTTCTTCAAAAGTACGTATTGCCTCTGCAATTCATCCAAGCGATGCATTCATCCTCATCCTGCTCCGAATATCCAATCTTCCCATAAAATTTTTTAAAGGATTCGAACTTCATACATGCAAATTCTATGGTTTTTACAGCGAGGGGAGGAAAGATAACATTATAATTGCTTAAAAAGAACAAAAAAATGCGATTGAGAGAAGCAACAGCAGAATAAGCCGCCATATCTCTCTTTCTCTAAATTTCTATGAACATGGAGATCTTTGAGAAGACGCAATAGTAATTCTGGAGATCTTTGAGAAGACGCAATAGTAATTCAGTCAAATTATTACGTATTAGTTAATGCCTAATAATCATGTCTTTCGATGACAAAAAGAAATATGTACACACATAACATTGTCTAATGTGTCGGCTTTATTATATTTTTATATTTATTAATTTATGAAATAATAAACATGTGTCGGCAATATTCTTGTCCAAGTGGCAATTAAAATAAACATAAAATAATAGAATATATATATATATATATATATATATATATATATACTATAAAATGAAGTCAGTTTGAGAATATAATCATGTCTTTCGATGACAAAAAGAAATATGTAGACACATACGTTGTCGTGTTGTGTCGGCATTATTATATATTTTTATATTTATTACTTTATTTACGAATAAGCCCTAGTTAATATAATTAACTTACAAGTGGTGTATCTGAATGCATTAATTATTCGTATATACGACTAAACTTTTACGCGTTTTGTCCGACAAGCGAAAGGCCATCTTATAAAAAAAATAAATAAATGAGTAGTGGTGTATATGAACACATTAATTATTCCTTCCTGCGTGAAACCGTTCTACGTTGAGACGAAATATAATTTGAGTATAACGTTTTAACACTTTAAAAAGAAGCTGTATTATTTTATTTTAATTTGTAAACCGTCTCATCATGAAACATAGGACTATTATCAGATGCAAATGAAATCATCTGTGTCACTTTTGGTGTTCCACTCCACGTTCCATAACGTGGATGAATGACACATGACATGTTAAAAAATATCCAACCACACAATCTTGAGTACATGTGTTAAAGATCCAAGAAGGTGGAATATATATTGAAACATAATTAGTGACACAGAGAAATTGAACTGTGTCAGACTAGCAAGACCAGGATGTTGTTGCAAAAGCTCCCACAGGTTGGACTGAACCAGCTCGGCCATCTGCTTTTCCAAGTACTCCTTTGAGCAAACAACACATCTTAGTCCTTTCTAAAATTGAAATTAATGTTGTAATTTAAATTACATTATAAACAAAAACTAAAAATCAAAAGCAAAACTGAATATTAAACAAAACACGAATGTTGTATTATTATGTGATATTTTTTTATCTCATCTAAAAGTCCGAACTTATAGTGAGATGTGAAATTAATCCATTTATATTAATTTCCCTAACACTCTCCCGCACTCGTGGGCCGACTGGGGAGGAGGCCCATCGAGTGAACAATTTAATATTGGTGGAGTTGTTTTCTGCGGGATCGAACCCAAAATGTCTGGGTGTGAGCCTTTTGGTTTTGATACCATGAAAGAATTTTGTCTCATTTAAAAGTCTGAACTTGTAGAGAGATGTGGAACTAATCCATTTATATTAATTCCCCAAACTTATTAAACCAAAAACTAAAAATTAAGATTAAAAAAAGGATCAAATGCAAATTTGCCACCAAAACATTAGGTAACAAATTTACCATATACTACGAATTTTGAGTATGCATTGGAGGATAATATTGTGGCAAATTTGTCACCCCTTTGGAGATGATCATAAATAAAAAAAAAAATAGAAAAAGTGATAATATTTTAAGTGAGAGATGGTGATTTAGTGAAAAGTGATAGTCAATTTTAAGCAGGGATGAATCCCGGATTTAATAGTGAAGTGGGCTGGAAAGTAAATGCTTTGGTACATTAAATTTAGGATTAATTATTCTGCGGTATAATTTAAAGTACAAATTTAACTTTAGATAAATCTACTATTTTCAATTATTCTAGGGTACAAAATAATGTGTAAAATATCCTTAATACCCCTTCTTTTTTTTTTTACTCTAAGATACAATACCTTTTCAAAAATAATTTTATTAATATTTAGCTATGAGGATTCTGTCAGATATTTTAGCTAAAATATCTATTTTTCATTGCAGAGTAGCATAGGTGTTCTGCAAACGTAATTGACACTCCATTATTTACTGCTGAGTTACTGTGTCGTCAGTGCTATTGTTGGACCCCCTGTATTCAATCTTCCTATTATTGTGGTTAATCTCTACTATTGCATATCAATCTGATATATCATTTTTGGGTTTATTGTTGAAGATAGTTCTTCTTCTCCTTCTTTGTTTCGTTTTGTTGTGTAGCTGAAGAAATTTGAAGAAGCCGAAGGTTTTTTGAATTTTCGTTCGTGATGTAAGATTTTATTTTTCTTTCTTTAATTTTTTATTTTTCTAGGGTTTTGTGATTGAAACTTATACATTTTGTCTTTTTATCTGTTTTAGGCATCCGAAGAATTCAAATAAGAGACAAGATTTTGGTAAATCAAAGATGCCTTTAAGGAAAAGGAAACACGTTGATGGTATCAGTCTGAATAAAAGGAATCAAGAGTCTCAAAATTCGGGTTAGTAGTTTATATTGTGTTCAGAAATTCATTTTGAGAATCCTGTTTTCGCATTTTGTTAGGCTCTGCATGTGAATTTGTATTCCGGAAGAAATCCAGAATACAAGATCCCTTTTTCACTGTTTCAGACGATGGGAGCTCTGAGGATGATTTATTGAAAAATAGAAGAAGGAAGAATTCATCTAAATCAGTTGGTATGTTTTTCAAAATTTTAAAATTTGTATTACTCAGTTCTAAAGGCTAATTATAAAAGAGGCTAACTTTTTTTTTTTTTTTTTTTTGTGTTTTTCTCTTTCTTTATTTTAGATGATTTAATTGAAACCCAAACAACATGTGTTATAGAAGCAACCTGAGAACATGTGTTAAGGAATTACGGCGTATTGAATTTGATGAGAAAATCATTTTTGAGGTTAAGAAGACTTCTTTCTGGTACTTGTTCAGTGCAGTTCAGGATTGTGAAAAGAGCATATTAATGAAACATTGTTGGAAATATGAACACAACATTCGTCAGTTAATATGTAGTTATGATAAGGATTTAGGTAAGTTTGTTATTGGTGAAGAAGCTGTTGATGTTACTAGTAGAGATGTCCAGTTAATTTTCGATATTGGTGGTGGAAGTGTAAGGATTCCATTGAAGAACCCAGATTACGTTTTAACCAAATGGGTTGCCCGTTGTTTTAGAAAAGAAATAAAAAAGACTAATGGGAAGTTAGTTCTTTATAAGAATTTGGTATTTCAGAGACTGGCAGAAGTTCTTGCAGAGCAGGCTGAAAACAGTATTGTAGATGTTGTCCGTTTAATTGTTTTATACTTCTTTTCTTCGTTATTAGCTCCTAATCAGAATGCTACAGTGTCGCCTCATATTGCTGGTTAATTAGAGAAAATTGGAGAAATATGCAACTATGATTAGTGTGGCTATATAGTTGAGATGTTATTAAACCAAATAAAAGGTTCAAAGACTATAAAAGTTGGTGGATGCACGATGTTACTTTCGGTAAGGATTAAGTGCCTTTTTTATAATTATTTTTAAGGTTATCGATTTTTTGCTTAAATTCATGTGCACTTATTAACTTTTTTTTTTGCTGGTTAATACTGCAAGTACTGGTTGTGTGAGCACACAACTATTGTCAGAGCAGTAAATGAAGTAGGATTTCTAAGATTTTTGCGATGGGATATGAATCTTCTGAAAAGTAAGCTAGAAAAAGTTAAGATTTGCAGATTTGAAGCCCAAATATGTAAACTCTCTATTCTTTTTTTCTTATATAATGTTAATGCTTTTTAATTTTATGTTTTCTACAAAAAAAATTTGTATGTTTTTAGTTTTTTTTTAATGCCGTATTGATTCTTTCTTGTTTTCTTATTTTTTTGTATTTATAAATCTAAAACCGGGGAAATCAAGTTCGATGTGAACGGCTCAAGGCCTCTCTGAGGGAAGAAAATTCATTTAAAAAGTTGCATTCTTTTTGGGAGCAACATAATTGCAGTCAAGATAATGTTTCTCAGACAGTTGCCGATGATGATGATAGTGAGGGCAGTGATCATTATGTTTCTGGTACCAACACGAATACTGAAAATAGCTTACTCTCTAATACTGATTCTGGTAGTGGTGATGATGTTGTAGCTGCCACTGTTGATCTTGGAACCAAGTCTGATTCATTTTGTTTTAACAAGAATCCTATTAATGAAACAACATCCAGTTTGGGGGAGCCTTCCACATCCAAAAAGAGAGGATCAGGTAGATTTTTTTAAAACTAGTTTGTTAATTGAAGATGTTTCAGGACAAAAGACTCCTTTAAGGGTTAAGGATTGGGTATCTGATATCTCCACGTTTAATTTGCGGTTGACTAACAGTCCTTTGAAAGAAGGAAAAGGGACAAGACTTGTTATTGAGGATGTTTCAAACCCAATTTCTAGAGGAAATACACACACTAAGGTTCCCGTTTTAGATGATCCTCCTCCCAAAGAGATGCCTGTAGAAGAGCAGAAAGGTGGTGAAAGTGAAATTCAAGAAGCTGTTGACTTTGCTGTCTCTTATGGTGCTCAAACTACACTGATGGAAGAATACAAAAAAAAACTGGATGAGTCGAAAGTTATTATTTGTGAAAAGGATAAAGAAATTGAGATGTTGAAAAATCGATTGAGAATGTATGAAGAAGATAAGTTGGTTAGATTCAATACTGTTGTGGAAGAATACACGAAGAATGTGGCTCATGAATCTCGATTGGATGAGTTAAAAAAAGGTTTCAAAGATTGTTAAATTGCGTGATGATGAGATATCACGCTTAAGTCTGGAGAATCAGCTTTTGAAGGATAGGGTTGAGAAGCTGAGCTTGGTTCCTTCTTTGACTCAGATTTGTAGCAACCCTGAATCTCTGCAGCATATCGACACTATTGAGAAACTTCACCAGTCCAAGCTTGAAAACCAAAAACTAATTGAGGAGAAGACTGATCTGTTGGAAACCATTGAAACATATGAAACCATAGATTCCTATAAGGCTACTAATGCGATGTGTAAATCTCTATCCCTGGGTAAGTTAACTTCCTCAAAATATCCTGAACCTAGTTCCTTAGCTAAAAGAGTGAAAGCCAGGAGTAAAAATGATGATAGGAAATCCATGTTGGCCACTCCTCAGTTGAAAACTCGTGAGATAATTGAGATTCATGAGGGCGGGAAAAAGAATCAGAAAAAGAATACTTTGTCCAGGAAAACAAAATTGGTTTTGGATACTAGTTTTGAAGCTGTCAGGAGGACCAATTCAGAGATTAAAGATGTCATTTGTAGATACTTTGCTAAGGAAGGTGATGGGTAAGTAAATGCATATTTTCCAGATCTTCCAGATTTCCCCTTATTTAAATGAATATTTTTTTGTAATTATACCTTTATTTTATGCATAAATGAATTTGGTATATTAGGATGGCTTTTTTGCATTGTAGCCAGGTTATCTTGCAATCATTGTTGTGTGAATGCCATGTTGTTCATCATTAGCTTCCAATTTAATTGAATATGATTGTTCCTTTTTTCAACAGAAGGGTTATTTTTGAAGGAAAGAGCCCCATAGCTCATGTTACTGTCAAGGACATGATTTTGATTTTGCGTCATGAGCGTCTGGCAAGTAATGTATGTTTCATTTAAAAGTTATGCTTTAATTTTTTTTTTTTTGGTATTTTAATATGTTATTTAATTTACATATTTATATGTTTTAATGATTTTTTTTGCTGCAATTTATCAGGTCATTGATTCGTGGGCTGATCTTTTATTAATAAGTTATGAGGATATGGAGCTTGCTAAAAAGACAATTATTTTCACTGCTAACTGTTGGGTAAATATCATTCTTCTACTTAATAAAATATTATTGCTATTAATGTAATATTATTATTAGTGTATATTTTGTTGTCTTCTAATGGTAGTCTTACATATTAAATTTGTTTTAATCACCCAATGCCTATTTATCACTTAGTTTTCAATGTATAATCCTAAACAGACGTGTACAGTTATTATACTATATGTGCATTAGGGCATGTTGAACCTCTCTCACACATTTGGGTTGCCAACTAGTTGCAAATACATATAATATGATTCAGTATGAAGTACAATTATATAACTAGAACAACTCATTCAGTTGGGTTCAATTATCTTCAATATTTTATAGTTCAATCTATATCCAAAGTATAATCTTAACAAATTGTAGCTAGATGCAATACTACATGTATATACAGTATACCGCATGTACACTGTAGCCATATTCTGTACAGAGTGCAAATTAGTTGGTGATGAATATAATATGTTTCAATATCAAGTACTACTACATAACTAAAAATATTCATTCTATTGTGTTGATTGAAGACAATTATGTTCACTGCTAACTGTTTGGTTGATATTATTCTTATACTTAATGAAGTATTATTATTATTATTAACATTGATGTGTAGATATCATTCATTAACAAATTTAACTTTACTTACAATAATTTGTTTCCCTTACTTACAATAATTTGTTTCCATATTATATAGTGTTTATTTTGAATATCAATTTCTTAACAAATTATGATGTAAACCTATTGTGTTCAGACATAATTACATATGTACATACTGTACATATGAAATATACTTTAGACATACTTTAGTACTTGTATAATTTTGAGATGTACATTATATAATTGCATATTGTGCAGCCATACTATAATATAGTTTTGAATATTTAAATACATCTGCTATTTGCGGACCATTTATTTTCAAATTATGATATTAACCTATTGTGTGCAGAGTTCTCTATATGTACATACTTTATTATAGAATGTATATGTGCAGATTGAATTATAACATTTATTCTTGAACTTTCAATGTAAATTCAATGCACTATTGCGTGCAGAAAATTTATAGGTTATATTTGTTTTAATTACCTAAAATTTAATGTTTTTAGATTATTTTATTTTCAAAGTATTATTTTTAAATATTGTATTCAGACATAATACTCTATGTACATATAATATTAACCATGCTATGGATGTTCAATGTCTTTGTAAATTCATTTTACTATTGTCTGCATACATACTATCCTTTTTCTACTTATTTACAAGCTTGGACTATTATAGGTAGTAATGCTGTATGATTTTTTTGGGATGTTAATGCTGTATGATTTTTTTTATAGGATATAATTGCTCGCAAAACACAACACCACAAAAATAAATGGATTTAGCGAGGGATTTAACGAGGGGGAGGGCTTTGGCGAGGGCCTTAGCGAGGGGGATGGCCCTCGGCAAAAACATTGTCGGTAACCCTTAGCGAGGGCTGCCCTCGCTAATTGCCGAGGGAATTGGCGAGGGTTTATTGGCGAGGGATTTAGCGAGGGCTGGGCTAGCGAGGGAGCTGGCGAGGGTTCAATTGGCGAGGGCGCCAGCTGGCGAGGGAATTGGCGAGGGGGCCAGCTGGCGAGGGCATTGGCGAGGGCCAGCTGGCGAGGGCGGGCCCCTCGTCTCGCCCCTCGCTAAATTTAAACTTGATAATAAAAAAATTCGCAGCCAGGGGGTATCGAACCCGCGACCTGGCCCATATTAATTCCGAATTTATTCGCGGCGCCAGGGGTCGAACTCGCGACCTGAGCATAGAGATTGTATAGAGGCTAGACGCTTTACCGTTTGGGCAAAGCTAATCATTCGATATGATTTTGCTTTTAATTATATTAATATCATATTATGTTTATTATTTTATATATTTAATTTATAATTAAATTGTATACTATATATTTAATTAAATTGTATACTATATATTTAATTAAATTATCTACTATATATATTCAATTAAATTATATCATTTTTTAATTTTTATTATTATAACATATATATTCAATTATATATATTTACTACATATATTATCATTTTATCATTTTTATTATTATCACATATATTTTCAATTAAATTGTATATTATATATTCACTAATGTTATTATAATTTTCAATTAAATTGTATATTATCATAGTTTTTATTATTTTCATTTATAAATGTTATTATTATTATAACATATATATTCAATTATTATAATTATCATGTCTATAATTGTTATTATTATCATATATAACTGTATTATCATGTTTATATATGTAATCTTAAACAATTAAAATTAATATTTTAAATAATTAAAATTCATCATCTTAATTAATTAAAATTCATACTCGTAAATATTTAAAATTCATAAATTATTAATTAACATTCAGAAAAATTCATAGTTTTAAACAAAAATAATGAATTCAGCGCCACCTAGAACCCGGGGACCCTCGTGATGACTGATCAGAACCACTCTGACCACCTGGGGGAACACCACTACCAGGTAAGGAACCCTGCATCCCCTGCATCCCCTGCAACAGCTCCTGGATTTGACGTTGCATGTTCGCCATCAACTCCTCTCTCGAAGCTGCGTCTCTTCGCTCCATCTCCGCCTGCATCCTATCACGCTCCTCTTGGAGCAGGCGGTCGACATTAGCTTGGGTGTAGCCAACAAGAGGAGGAGGAGTACTCGATGAGCAAGAGCTGGAGGGGATTCGTCTGGACTTACCCAGCTGACCGAGACCCCGAACCTTCCCGTGTTGTTTTCCAACGGTATTGACATAGATCTGGGATAAGTCGGGTTGGGGTTCGGAGCTCGACCCCTCGGAGGGCATCTGGGAGGCCACCTCTTGTACTTCATGTTGTACAAATATTTCGACAATTAAAATTTTAGATTACAAAAATAGACATATATATAATATTTTATTATAAATTATTACATAATATAAAATGAAAATACTTAGCAGAGTGTCACTAATAGCCCCGTAGGTGTACTCCCCCGTCATCATACCGGTGGTAATGCTGCACTATGTCCCAGTCCGTGGGGGGCCGTCCATGCCTCCTCTCCTGTATTTATTTAATTAGAACCACGTGTTTAATTAAAATATTGAACTAGCATTAAAAAAATACTTACAAAGTCATATGCATACTCGGCTGATCCACAGGATCCGCTTCTATGACGGGAGATGCCAGTACCCTCGCCTCCAGGCTCCGACAGTCGATTCGTACGACACTGCTGGCTTTTTGCTCTCACATCTTCTCTATCCCAGTAAGCGAGCAGTCCATTGAAGACAGCGTCATCCCATCCAGGCCTCTGCTGCTTGGTGACCCACAACGTTCTCACGTTGTTCAGCATATCAGTGTATCTGCTTGCTACCCTACGAAGGAACAGCTGATACACCTCCGTTGAGTTCGTAACGTTAGGGTCCCACCTAGTTTGTCTCTGCCAAACAAAATATTATTGTACTTAATAAGCGTTAAAGTTTATAAATTAATCAAAATTAAATAGCGAATAACAAAATATAATGTACCTGAAATGTCTCCCGATCACATCATGACCTCTCGGAGATATCATCCGGAAAGTGAATGCACCGGGCTCCATATGTTGAGACATAATCTCCCGAATAGTCCTGGATACCGCATTCGATGGCATCAACCTGCAAAAAGGGAATAAACACGCAAAATTAATAGACATATAAATATGACATACTTTATTATTCACAAGTATTTAACTTACATGCCCTGGTAGATCCATATATCCAGGACCCTCCCTACTGGAGCTCGAGCTGCAGCTGGATGATGTTCCTCATAGGCCTCAGGGCCGACAGCCTCGTCGTCCCCCTCCTCCTGAATAAAGGGTACCGGTATTGGTACCCTGTCATCTCGACCCCTGGACCCAGACGGTCCGCTCGACCCATCTCCTCTAGACCCAGATCGTCCCCTCGATCTAGACGGTCCGCTCATCTGTAACAATAATTAAATAAAACCTCATTATTACACGGTTCAATAATAAATAATTCATCATATATATAACATGCAAATGAAACACACATAATTATTACATTATTCAATAGTAAATAATTATTACACTATATATTCAATATTCATCTGAGTCTTCATCCTCCTCCTCGTCCTCCCCCTCCTCATCATCATCATTTTCTTCTTCTTCTTCTTCTTCTTCTTCTTCTTCTTCTTCTTCTTCTTCTTCTTCTTCTTCTTCTTCTTCTTCTTCTTCCTCTTCTCCATTATTTTCAATATCAATTAATGCACCGTTGACATCTGTCAATATGATTGGATCATCATCCGTTTGCACACCATTAATTTGGGACTCAAGGTCGTCTTGAAAGGGGGGAAGCTCTTGTTCATTCGTTGACACGGTTTCGACCAAGGATCTCGGTTTGATTTTGCAAACGGCCAACCATTCATTTCTACGCTTTCCCGGGTACTTGCAATAGTAAACTTGAGTGGCTTGACTTGCTAACACAAAAGGATCGTAGCGGCCGTATCTTCCCCTTTGATTAACGTCCACAAGTTTGTAATGAGGATGTACTTTTGTTCCATTTGGCACAGATGGATCAAACCACTCACACTTGAACAAAACAACATTTTTCTCAATACGTCCGGGGTACTCCAATTGTACTACTTCCTCAAGGACCCCGTAGAAATCATTCTCATCTGCATCATAATTTTTACCCTTGATACAAACTCCACAATTTGAAGTAGATTTTGATGAGCCATAAGTTCGTGTGTGAAATTTGTAACCATTCACGTAATATCCAGGGTATGTGGTGACACAACTCGAAGGTCCGCTAGAAAGATCACGTATCCACCGATTTTGAATATTATTTATCCTTACAAGTTGTTCAAACCACGATGTAAACTCCTCTTGTAGTCTTTCATCCTGTTCAGCCCTCGAGAGTCCCGATTGGAATTGTTGCAGTTGCTCAAAAAACATACTACAAAAGGGGATTTGATTATTTAATATACGGATTGATGTTGTAATTAACAAAAATTGAACGTTATAAACTTACTCGATATACGGTTGCAACTCGGGACAATTCAGTAACACGTACGTATGAGCCGTGTTTTTCTCCTCATCTACAATCCATCTTTTGTTTATCTTTCCAAGATGTTGACCGGGAGGTATAAATATGGACAAAGTACCTTTCGCTACTTGGGGTACCTCGCCACGACCATCGTAACTACGAGATACATTGTGCCGCCTCGTCTGAACGTGATCGCCGAAATAGAGGGAACAAAATATTGAGGCCTATTTCGTTAAATACGCATTAGCAATCGATGCTTCAACATGCACCTTGTTCCCAACACTTAGCTTTAAATTGTAAAGATACCTAATTAAATGAATCAAGTGTTATATATATGTATAGTATAACTATTTTAGGTAATCAAATAATTTAGAGTTATAAATTACCTCTCAAATGGATACATCCATCTATACTGCACAGGACCAGCTATCCTTGCTTCGTATGCAAGGTGCACGGGCAGATGCTCCATCGAATTGAAGAAGCTGGGCGGAAAGATACGTTCCAACTTACACAATATAACTGGAATATCTGCTTCCAATCGAGCCATATTCTCAACTGTAATGGATGCAGAAGTTAACTCCCTAAAGAACAAACTAAGTTCAGTGATTGCTTTCCACACATTCGGCGGCAGAGTTTCACGAAAAGCAATCGGGAGTAGTCTCTGTATAAACACATGACAATCATAACTCTTCATCCCAAACATCTTCAATTTGCTCCAGTCTACACATCGAGATAGGTTAGACACATAGTCATCGGGAAACTTCAACTCAGTTACCCATCTGCACAGATCATCCTTTTGACTCTTATCAAGTGAATAACAAGCTTTGGGATACTTTCCTGTGTGTTGACATTTCTCTAGAGAGGAACGACAACAATATTCATTAAGTTCATCCCTAGACTTATTTGTGTCTTTTGTTTTCCCTTCCACATTCGTCACTGTGTAGAACAAATTATCAAACACATTTTTTTCAATGTGCATCACATCCAAATTATGCCGGATCAAGAGGGTACTCCAATATGGCAAATCCCAAAAAATACTTTTCTTCCTCCAGCCACCATCTAATCTTTTGTTGTGGGCCTCAAAGACCCTCTTGATCACTTTCTGGTACCCCAACCAATCAATTTCTTGTAGAAGCATTTCACCTGTTCAGATGGGTGGTGGGTCACCTGTAACTACTGTATTCTTGATGAATGCAGTCTTGTTCCTGCGATACGGATGTCCCCTGGGTAAGAACTTACGATGATTATCAAACCACATTTTTACGACCGAGTTTTAAAGTGAAGGCATCGGAGTACTCAAAGACAATATGGACAAGCAATCCTTCCAAATGCTCCATCCAGACAAAGATTGAGTAAGCGGAAAGTCGCTAATGGTCCAGATTAATGCGGCTCGCATCATAAAATTCTGCTTTCTAGCAACATCATACGTTTCCACCCCATTTCCCCACAGCATGTTCAAATCATGAATTAGTGGTTGTAAAAATACATCTAAATTATCCTTTGGATTTTTAGGACCAGGCACCAAAACCGTCAAAAACATGAATTGTTCTTTCATACACAACCATGGGGGCAGATTGTGCGGTGTCACTATCACTCGGCCATGACGAATATCAAGTTTCCCGATCGCCCAAACGGCTGAAAACCATCAGTGCTCAAACCCAGCCTCACATTCCGTATTTCAGCTGCAAAATCAGGATATGAATAGTCTAGGTGTTTCCAAGCCAATGAATTTGCAGGGTGACACATAACACCAGCCTCATCATTATAGCAACTAGCATGCCATATCATATCCTTAGCTGTATACTTGGACTGATACAGTCTTTGCAATCGAGGAATGATAGGAAAATAGAACATCTCTTTTAAAGGACTGTTCTTTTTCCATCGACCATCCACACCACGTCTAGCAGGTTTGAATCGTGACCGACCACAAACCTTACACGATTCAAGTTCCCTATCTGCACCCCAATATATCATACAATTATTTGCACAACAATCAATCCTCTCTACGGGAAGACCCATCCCACCCATCAACTGTTTAGTATCAGAAAATTTCTTGGGCACCAGATTTTCTGGAGGGCAAATCTCACTAATCAACTCAACCATTTGATTGTAACCCCTTTCGAGATATCTGTTCTCGGTTTTAATGTTTAAAAGACGGGCATTGAATGACAATCGAGAATGAGACTCGCAACCCGGGATACGAGATCTCGATCCGCCGCACGAAGCATGTCAAAAATTGTGCAAAGATGCTTGATTAGGAGGTTCCTCGCTAAGGGGCTCTTCTTCCACATTTTGGAAACTAATGTTAGGACCAGAAGTTAAGTCCATCATCATATTATGGTACGAGCTAGATCTTTGCGGTGTCGTCAACTCTATATGAAGTCGACGCCACCGATTATAGTTTCGGTGTGGCATAGAATTCCAATTTTGCTCACCGTGCAAAATCCAATTGTGATAATTAGACATAAACCCATGTCTAAACAAATGTGATTTCACGTCAATGGGTTCTCTAAAACTCTGGTTCCTACATTTGAATTTCGAGCAAGGACACCTAATCTTTCCTCCACTCATCCATTCCGGGTTACTAGTAGCGAATTCTATAAACGATTCGATTCCACTAAGAAATTCGGGAGATATCATGCCATTAATCGTTCTTGGACCATACATCCAACTACGGCTTGAATAATTCATAGCAATAGATCTGTTTCAGATTATTGAATATTCAAAATTTAATTAAATCATAATTAATTCTTCTAGTTAATATATTTTTTCCTAATATTAATATATATATATATATATATATATATCTAAAAATTTCGGCAGAGTTTTGTCTTATTTTATCGTATTCCCCAGTTAATATATCAAGTTTCTAGTGCATCCATTTCCGACTTAATTAAAATTAATCAAGTCGGAACGCACATTCTACAGCAAACAATACCAAACAATTCATCAACCCTCAACTCCAACATCAACTGGAATCGAACATCGATTCGATTTTCAAAATTAATATTATAATTGAACTATTATACAAAATTTGATCGTACATCGATCATCATATATATAAATTATTATTATATCATGCATGCAAATTATTTTTAAATCAAATAATTATTATAATTAAATTAAAATCATTTTTAAATAATAATTAATTACAAAAAGAATACTTACGGTGATAGTGGTGGCTATGAAATTATACTCCCGGATCGAATCTTTTTCAATAAACGTACACACCTACAAATATATAAATTATAACAATTAAATTAAAATTATAATAATATTAATAATCAAAATTATATAATTGCATAATTACTAATTAATTAACACTAAATAATTATATCATAATCTTATACTACTAATTTTCCTAAATAATTACTAATAATCAAAATACACATAACAATTACAAAAATTAAGACTAAATAATTAATAAATCACCAACTATAACAACAAAATTATTAAATTGCATAATTACTAATTAATTAACATTTTCCTAAATAATTATATATAATTCATATACTAATAATTTTCCTAAATAATTAAAATATACATAACAATTATACAAATTAACACTAAATAATTAATAAATCACCAACTATAATAGCAAAATTATATACTTGCATAATTACTAATTAATTAACATTTTCCTAAATAATTAAAATACACATAACAATTATACAAATTAACACTAAATAATTAATAAATCACCAACTATAACAACAAAATTACACCAATACATGCATATTATGTATAATAACAACAAAATTACACAAATAAATGCATATGAAAAAATACAAAATTTGTAAAATAACAACAAAATTAACCGATTAAAACATAAAAACTCACCGTAGAAATGTTCCCGGGAACAAGTAGAACAAAGCCCGACTATTATACGGTCCAATTTCAGGCGGCGGCGGCGGACGGAGGCGGCGGCGGACGGGAAATGGGAAAGCTGCATCGTGCGTGGGGGAGAAAAGAGGGTTTGGGCTGGGTTTTATACCCAGATTTTACGAGGGCAATACCGAGGGGCCCAGCCCTCGTTAATTTTTGCCGACGGTCTAGCCCTCGTTAATTAGCGAGGGCTTTTTTTCCCTCGCGAATGCCCTCGTTAAAATCGGCCCTCGCCTATCCCCTCGCTAATTAACGAGGGTTTTTCTCCCCTCGCTAATACCTCTCGTTAATTTCTGGTTTTTTTGTAGTGACAAACAGTGATACTACGAGTGTTGGTTGATGATAGACTGAAACTTGTTGGTGAAGATCATCTCCTAATGTTCCCATTATTAGTAAAGGATCTTGGTCAATCTGCTAGGACTTTAGGAGATCACTGGACTCTGTTGACGTTTGATTTATGTACATGTCACTGGTCTTTTTATAACTCCATGAGGCCTCGAAGAGGAGTTTCCAAGGATCCACATCTTTTGGGGTCACTGTTTATTGTGAGTAATTATTTTCTATATTTAATCGTCTTTTTAGATATATATGTCTGCATAAATTTTTGGCTGATTTTGTTTTTTTCCTTTATTGCAAACAGATGGATTATGTGGAGACTAAATTACATGAGATTTTTATTCGAAAAAACATGTCTCATAATCTATGTAGGTGGCCATGTAAGAAGCCAGAGTCAGTTCCTTGTTTACAGCAGAGCCCCGATTCTGTTGACTGTGGTGTGATAGTCTGTTTGAATATAGATAATTTAATTATGCGTAAACCTAAGAAGTTAGGAACTTTATCCAATGCTTCATCAGGTGACTACAGGTCAAAAATGGTTTCTTGGTTTGTTGACCCAAGCCAAATTGAAGAGTGAACGGTTTTTTTACTGTACTAATGGAACAATGGTCTTATATGTTGTAGTTGTCATGTTGTCTATGAAATCTAGACAAATTTGTTATCTCTAGTTTTTTTAAGTAGATTGACTGACCCCTTTATTTTATTGTTAAGTATTCTCATAACTGTCATTTGAATTTTTAATTAGTTTGTTTGCACTGACACTTTTAGTTTTATGACTGTTTTTAATTTGAATGCATTCTCTGTTGTATGCCCATTTTTAATCAATTATCATTTCCCTTCATATACCAGATTAGCCTATGTGCAACTCAGTTATACAATTTAGATAAAATATTCACAGTTTAGTTTTGTTTTATTTACACGATTTTAATTTTGTTTTTACATATCATTGTTCTATTTTAGCTGTTATATCCAATAGTCAATCTGTTCATGCAATAATTACCATTCATTTTCAGTTGTACATTTTCTTTGATAAAGAAATTTGCCTATTTGCACATGTCACCTCGAATATGTACATATTAACTCAGTATGTACATTTCCACATAGTTATTCCCTATGATTTAGATGCGCATACTATTAATAGGAATCTAGCCAATTTATTATACACTGCACAATTGATTGAAACTTACTAAAATTCAATTTACACATTATCTAAAATATAATTGCACACTATGACTATATAAATTACCACAGTAACAAAACAAAACGCACATGTGCATAAAAATCTACTAACATTCGATGAAATAAAAAATACAATTATTATAGATGTTTACAATAAAAATAGTTCAAAACTAATCTTCAAGAGCAGGAGGAGGGATCATACCCTGCCATATCCAAAACTTAACAAGATGATCAGGATCAGTTTGAATTGAATCTAAGGGGTAGTAGACATCTTCCATGTAATCATAAATCACAAAAAGACCTAATGGATAGATATGGCAGAGTATCCTGTAAATGTTTCCAGATATTTGACAGATTGGATAAATACCAAATGTCCGATGTTGAGCAATTAAGCCTGGATCAACCCTAAACTTCAATTGAATCCAGGAAGACTCATTTGCATACTCTTCGAGAATCCAGAAATTTGCAGAAGCATCAGGTATGAACTTTGAGCAGAATAATAGCAATCTATCATCGTTGAGGGCTGTGAGCTCACACCAACGGGTTAGATTCCTAGCATCGTCTGGTACATTAATCAATTTATATGCATCTCTAAAATCTGTATATTCTAGATCCATAGCAGCAATTGCCAAACTATCCCCTAAGTTAACCATCTAGTGGAATTTACCATTGGCCACCACTCCAGGATAAGCCATTGGACGATCAAATTTAAATGGTATCCAACTGGTCCAACGGTTAGTAAAAGTTGAAAAAAATTGTACATCCGTAAGAAAATCCATGTCAAGAAAATAAGAAAATCTAACAATGATGAATTCATTCCTCTGGGGAACGTATTTCATGCCAAAAGAAACAACGACAGTTTTGACATGATAAGGGAAAGGAATATGTGAAAAAAGAATCTCCCTATGCTCGTCAGTGAAAGGATTCATTAAAAAAAATGATCACGACGTGTACTATATAAAATCAAACCTTCACAGCAGGCTACGATTTACTTGTTAAATTCACCTCTTTCAATTATTCTCTCATTGTGTAGACTGTCCAATAGTGTTTTCCTATAAGACTAAGATGGTGAACCACGTTCAGCCCCTGTGAAAATCAGCTTCTGATCTTGTAACTTCATCATTTTAGCATGATCCTCGATGAAATTAGCAGACTCAATGATATCTTTCCAGCTTTTGCATACACATTTGCATATGCAAAGAAATTTTGGTGGGAGTAAAACAAAAATCATTGTTAGGATTTCTGGGGAAGCAAATTGAAAGGGTTCAAACTTGGATTCAAGAGTGAGTTCTCCAATTTTTTTTTTTTTTTTTTGAAAACTTGAGGAAGAAGATGAATAGTATTTTAGATTAGAGAAGGGAGATGAGATCAATTTGATTGATTCACCAATTTATCTGCAGGCTATGATTATTATTTTTCTTGGTGTTAGTTCCATGAAGTTATTCTTAAATTAAAAAAATAATGTTCAATTAATGTACTAACTGCGGTTTTTTTTTTTTTTTTTTTATGTTTTTTAATACAGAAGTTGAAAGGACAGCCGTCAATTACCAGTCATGGAAGTTAAGGGGATTATGGATAGGATGATATAGTTTAGTGGTTATTTCAGCATTTTTTAAAAAAATGGTTACTTTTCATTATATGTTTAAAATTTAAATTTTATAGAAATAAACTTACAATTTAAATAATAAATATAGTATTGCAAAATCTTATGTTATTTCAAAACAATAAGAACATCTTTATTTATAGTAAAATGTAAATAATAATTGTTAATAAAAATGTCAAAAATATTTTCACATGTTAACTTAAACATATAATGTTAGATTTAAACAAAGCTTATCTTTTTAATTCTTTTATTCCATTTTAGAATTTTTAGCACGCGTTTATGTAGTATTTTTTGTAATTATAGTTTATTTTGAATATGTTTTCAAAAAAATTAGTAGATGTAATTATACGTGTAAAATATAAATTATTTAGAAATACACTTTCTTAAAATAAATTAAAAATAATTTTGTCAAATCTTTTTTTTTTTTTTTTTCGTGTAAATTATTTGAACATCTTTTGTTATTATTATATACATTTCTGAAACATATATATTAAGATATACATAGAAATAGTACTACTAATAATTATATTTTATTAAAATATAAATAGTCTTCAAGTAAAAGTTACAAAGCTTGCATTCACAGACCATCTAAACAAAAGATATCCTATTTTACATATGGTGCACTTTAACAAAATATTAATGCTATCTTACACACTAAACACCCAATAATCTAGATGGGCATTCTAAACTCTGGATACTGGAAAATGAGTAGAGTATGAAATCCGTTCAACTTCTCCCATTGCTTCATAGTAAATCTTGTGCTTAAAATCGTATACAACATATATACCCACTGGTTCCAACTTGAACAAGATCCTAGGGTGAGATTTTTTTAGCCAACAAATTGGATGAATCCCCATGACTGGCCCGTAGTTTGGTGCTGCCAAACCCGAACTGAAACGTATTTTGGTCCATGATTCATGAACATTATGCTCGTTCATCACCCATATCTCTAGCTACGCAAACGACTGTGCTAAAGCCGTGTACACGACTAAGCGGTCATCGTCTAGAGATCCAAACTCAACTTTGTAAATGTGATTCACATCATTGGGCAGTCGAATTAAACCGAATGTTTCTTCTGTGCAGGAGAAGCTTGAGATTCCAAAATACCTACTATATTGGGAAATTTGCCAGTGTACATTGCCAGACACAAATGCAGCCGGTTTCCATACTGGAAAATCGTATGGAAACTGTCCAACATAATGCCAAGTTGTTGATCTCATAGAAAAAACCTTAACTTCAGTGCTAAATTCAGACATGTCAAATAAGACCATCCTAACAATTTTATAGTTGTTTTCATTGACATGAAAACCTAATCCAAAATAGGCATAAGCTGTTTGACATTCCACTGGAAAATCTATAGGTGTGGATTTTATATTGATTGTGTCACCAGTCATGGGGTTTCTCAGGAAGAATTCATCAGCCAAATTACAGAAAAGTATTAAACCATTACAACTTGCTAAATAGTCTATTGGCTTATCTCCAATAGAAATAATCCTACGGTTTTCACTAGACCCAGGAGGGCAGGGTTTGTAAGATAAAGGGGTAAATCCAAACATACCTTATTTTTCTCTTTCATCATCTTCAAGTGTTCATTAATTTGGAAGTCTCTATTGCTAATGAGACTGTACCAAGCTTTATTCAACACCTTAAATCTGCAAAGCGGTTCAGTTCCCAATCTAGTGATGATATCCCTCATTATCTCATCAGGAAACAGAGTTCCCCCTAGGGTAGGCACTAGTTCACAAACTTTAGTTTTTTTTTTTACTCCATTTGTATGTTTTTTGAGTTTGAAGAAGGAATACTAGAAATTTTTATGTAATTGATTGTTTCTTATAAGCTCAATCTTCACTAAGGTTGTTTCTTATATAGAAATCCCGTAGCTTATGTCTTTTTCTAGATAGAGTCATACGCTTTTTGGCGGGAAATTAACACATGCACATTCACTTTTTCACTAATATCTTTTTAGGGTGTGTACATGTATATAGTAATATTGCAGAAATAAATTTGCAAGTACATATTCTATAGTAACTATTTTGTTTCCATAAAAGACAATAATATTTTTGTGTTGCTTTTTTTTAATTGTTATTTAAAATTTGTACTATTATTTATTATTAAATTATCCTTTTTGAAATTTATTATGTTAATGTAATTTGTATTAATTATTGGCTTTCATAAACATTTAGTTTGGTTATTTTAATTTTTTTTAGCTCAGCATATTAAATGAAGAATTGACCAAAACATCCAAAATTCAATTTTTTTTAAGAATAGGACTAAGGATTAGTTAAATGTTTATACCTTAAAAGAAAAAGCGTCAATAAATGTTAGTTTTTTGTCTATTGTTCTATTCATTGGTAATTCATTGATTATTATATAAATGTAGGTTATATTTTTATATTTGAAGATATTAACTTTCTAATATAACATTAAATTGTTTTTCATTGATGCATTTATTCTATATATTTTCTGTAATTATATACAAAATTTCTAATTTGAATGTATTTCTGATTTGGATGTATTTCTATATATTTTTAATATTTGTTTAATATAATATATAATATAATAATCAATGAAACTACATTAATAATAAATGCAAGTTTAGCCACGTATTATTATTTAAATATATCATATATTAATAAATATATGTGTTTGTTTAATTTAAAGAATTTTTTATTATAATTTATGTATTATAAAAATTTCCCAGTATTTAAATATATATATTGTATATGCATATTTGAAGAAATTAAGCATATATCCTTACTCTTCCTTGACATTTTAAATATATATTAATGCTTTTTTTTTTGTTATTTGACATATCTGGAAAATTAATTCTTGGTACTTTTAAATAGCTATTACTTTCCTTTTAATATAATATATTTTTTATTTAAAGGATGGTATTTTTTTTTTAATATTTAAAGATGATTTTGTTTTTAATGTAATACATAGAAATTCACAATAATTTAGATAACATCTCAACTATAATTTATAATATTACAACAACATAAATCTTGTATTACCTATATTAATTCTTTATTGGGATTGACCATGCAATCATGCAAACATTAAACGTATTGTCCCTTTCGTACTTGCTACAGTGCAATTTAACTCAGATTAGAATGGAAAAAAGACGGCTGGTTTTCATCTGAAAATATTTGATATCTCTAGATTAGGATTAGGCTAGGATTAATAGATCTCATTTTCCTTTTTTTGATTGGCTCCCTGTGACACGTTAAAGTCGTCATCTTGGAAAAAGTGAAGCTAAAATCCTTCATCTGATTTGATAGATTTTGTCCAAAGATTGAATATCAATTTTGCATAAAATTGTTTTATTAGAGGATTGAATTATTTTTTAAATATTTTAATTTATTTGTTTGTATAGACTACATATTTTAGTATTTTTTTATTATTTATTTAGCATAGTATATATGTATATATATACATGATATTATTAATTTAAAAAAGTTTTTATTATAACTAGATATTACAATTTGTTTTTGAATTAACTGAAAATCTAATGAAAGTTGTACTTAATTTTTATATTTTTAAAATATATACATTACATATTCATATTTGAAAAAGGAAGCTCAGATCCTTACATTGATTTGACGTTTCTCCCCAAAAGATTGTCTACCACATTTGGCTTCTAATTTAGATCTCAAACTGGAATTATTTTTTGACGTTTAAAATTAATTTATTCTATATATTTTTAATATTCATTAAATTTAATATATAATATAATATAATTATATATATATGTATTTATTTACTTTAAAAAAGTTTTTATTATAATTTATGTATTTTAATTTTTTAGTTGAATTATCTGGAAATATAGTGAATGTTGTATTTAATATTTATATTTTTAACATATATACATTACGTATGCATATTTGAATTATCTGGGAATCTATAAAATTCACTATTTCCCCCAAAGTTGAACTTCCTAGATGATGAAAGAGATAAACAAGTAAAATATATACATTACGTATGCATATTTGAAGAAATTAAGCAAATACCCTTGCTCTGATTCGACGTTTTCCCCAAAAGATTGACCCCCTAGTTTGCTTTCTATGAAACTATTTTTGGCCTATTTCAAATTATTTTTTCTATATATATTTAATATTTATTTACTAATTATATATTTACTAAAATATATTTAATTATATTTAATATAATATAATTAAATATATGGGTTTTTTTTTAATTTAGACTTCTTTCAGTTATAATTTATGTTTTATAATATTTCCTTTGAATAATCTGCAAATCTAATGAATACTTTATTTAATATTTATATTTTAATAAGTATACATTACATATACATATTTGAATAGATCAAGCTTAAATCCCGTCTATGGTTTGACGTTTCCCAAAAAGTTTGACCAACAAGTTTGAATTTTATTTTTTTTATCTGAATTTGGAATAATTTATTGCACGTTAAAAATTAGTTTTCTGTATATAAATATAAAGATATAAAATTATTCTTCTATAATATATATTAGCTTATTTAAGGAATTAGTTTTTAATTTTTAATATAATCTATGTATTATTATTATTTTTTTGGAAAATATTTATATTTATCCTTTTTTTTCATCCACGTATATCATTCATTAAATATATACTATTATTTAAAAACTTGTACATTATAGATATATATTGAACAACTATGTTGAGCCATGTACGTAATACATTCTTATCTTCAAAAATAATAAACAAATATTTGTGTTATAGCCGTTGAATATAGCCGTTACCATCTTATCTTGCACTATATATACCAGAACAACGTATTACTAATTCGGCTGATATCTAAGAACAAACTTCTATCTCTATTACAAAGATGGCTAGTAGCAGTATTAATCCAAGTCGTAGTTAACGACATAGATTATGCAGTTTATGTTAGATCTCCATGTCGAATCTGTTGGCATACAACAAGCATAAAATTATCGGAATCTACCAAAAATCCAGGTAGATTGTATTATTATTATTGTGATGTACATGGATGGTATCATTGGTGTTCCCCTGTCAACGTTGATCAATTCGTTAACAAAGAGTACAATGACATATCTAGCTATGGAACAAACAAAGGAGTGGGAAAAAAATATGAGAAATATGCATCTGACAACTGTTATAAAATATCTCTCTCAACTTTATTGTATTCACATTTATTTTTGGTCCTTTTTTTTTTATGTTATGTATTTACAATATGTTATTTTATTAGATTTTGTTTGTATTTGATTTATGGACAGATTAGTTTTAATATGTAATGTAGATTAGATTACTTTGTTTTCATGTTGAATTCTATGTAATGCATATATAAAGGTAATTTATGTTTTTAATTACACTGTGCCAAATTTTCATTTCATAGAAACAAGTATTGCTACCTCATTATAATTACATTAATTGTTCCACAACTTAATCATAAAAACCCATGTACATCAGAATTCGACACAACCAAATTCCTATAAAGTGAGCAAGTCTATTTCTCAGGTGCACAAGTCCAACTGTCATGCATTCCAAAGACTCCACAACGTTCACATTGCTGTAATTTTTTCTTTGGGTACTCACCATATGATGAATTTCTCTTAGTCCTTGGTCTTCCAGCAGCTCTTCCCAATCTTGAAGGAATTATGATCTGTGTATCATCCTTGTAAGCTAAACACTCATATTTCTCGGTGTCTGGAATTGAATTGATGTTTGACTTATAACATTCACGGTAATTGGAAGCAAAGAAACAATCCTCAATATGACCATCCACGCTATCACAAAAATTCCTAATCACAGCTACAACATGAGCACATGGGAAACCACGTATTTGCCATTGGAAGCAAGTGCATACTTTTAACTTTAAGTCCACGGTAACATGTATTTGTGATGAAACATTAAACTTCAATACTTGCCATGACTTGCTAACAGTTGATAGTTCATGCTAAAGAGCTTTCTTTTTAGAACAAAGAATACCTTCCCATGAATCACTTTCTTCACGTCTCTCTACAATCCAACGACACATTTCTTTACGTATATACTCCAATATTTTTGTTATTGGAAGACCTCTAGCATGACGTATCCAAGCATTGTAAGATTCAGCGGCATTTGAAGTCATTTCTCCATACCTTTGTATATTTATTGAATATGATACAACCTACTTTTCAAACGGAAGATCTTTTAGCCATTCTTCTGAATAGAACCCCCATCTGTCTTAAACAAATTAATCTTTTCAGCAAACACTCGCGTATTCGGAGCATAAGAACAATCCCTGAAATTAATAACTGCATTTGCACGCTTAGATTTTTGTCTCCCACCTCCCGGAAAACGACCTCTCAAGTTAGCAAGAAAGTGATACAAGCAAAAAAAATGTACAGGTTCAGGAACAATTCTTGAGAAAGCCTGTATTTCTATCAGAGAGAAAATATATTTGTTTAGCATGCTTACAATTGTCTCGTAGTTTAATTATAAACCATTCCCAATTTTCTGTGTTCTCATAATACATAAATTGGGAATTAGTGTTATTTACAAAATAAATAATAACTGAATACATATTAAAATTTAGGAAGTAATATATTAGAGACCATACCATTATTACCATCGTTGCACTACAAAAAATCCAAAATTAACGAGGGGGATTAGCAAGGGGCAGGAAACCCTCGTTAATTACCGAGGGCCGAGACGAGGGTTTATGTGAGGGAATTGGGCCCCTCATTAATTAACGAGGGCGAGGCCGTTGGTAAGTCCAACATAGTGTTAGCGAGGGCGTCGCCCCTCGCCAGGCCCAATTTTACCGAGGGCGGAGGCCCCCTCGCCAGACCCAAAATTACCGAGGGCTTGGGCCCCTCGCTGGGCCCCTCGGCAGGTCCAGTATATAAAAAGCCCAGCCGTTTCTTTTCTCCCCACGCAGATCCCCTTTTTTCCTCCCCACCGCCGCGCCGAGCTGCCTCCGCCCGCCGCCTCCGCCGCCCGAAATTGGACCACCCAGTAGTTGGGCTTTGTTGTACTCATTCCTAAGAACATTTCTACGGTAAGCTTTTATGATTTAATCGGTTAATTTTGTTGTTATTTTAGTGGGTAAATTTTGTATTTTTTCATATGCATATTTATGTAATGTTGTTGTTATTTTATATATATATGTATATGCATGTATTGATTGCTTAATTATTTAATGTTAATTTGTGTAATTGTTATGTGTATTTTAATTATTAGTAATTATTTAGGATTAATTAGTATTATAAGTTTAATTTATAGTAATTAGTATGTATGTTATATAAATTCATTATTAGTAATTTGTAGTAATTAGTATAAAATTAATTTGTAGTAATTAATTAGTAGGTATGTTATATAATTAAATTTGTAGTATAAGATTATTAATTATTTAGAGTTAATTAATTATTTTTCATATGCATGTATTTGTGTAATTTTTTTTGTTATAGGTATTGATTGAGTAATTATTTAGTGTAAATTTGTGTAATTATTATGTGTATTTTAATTATTATTAATTATTTAGAAATAATTAGTAGTATAAGATTATTAATTATTTAGAGTTAATTAATTAATATGTATGCTAGCAATTAAATTTATATTTAATATTATTATAATTTCAATTTAATGGCTATAATTTATATATTTGTAGGTGTGTACGCAAATTGAAAAAAGATTCGATCCGGTCGTCTAATTTCATACACTACACGCCATCACTATCACCGTAAGTATTCTTTTTTTAATTAATTATTTAAATATGCTTTTAATTTAATTATAATAATTATTTGATTTAAAATTAATTATTTTGCATGCATGATATAATAATTTATATATATGATGATCGATGTTCGATCAAATTTTGCATGATAGTTCAATTCTATTAATTTTAAAAATTGAATCGATGTTCGATTCAAGTTGATGTTGGAGTTGAGGGTTGATGAATTGTTTGGTATTGTTTGTTGTAGAATGTGCGTTTCGACTTGATTAATTTTAATTAAGTCGGAAATGGATGCACTAGGAATTAACTTGATATATTAACTGGGGAATGCGATAAAATAAAACAAAACTCTGCCAAAATGTTTAGAAAATATATATATTAATATTAGGAAAAAATATATTAACTGGAAGAATTAATTATGATTTAATTAAATTTTGAATCTTCATTAATCTGAAACAGATTCCTATGAATTATTCAAGCCGTAGTTGGATGTATGGTCCAAGAACGATTAATGGCATGATATCTCCCGAATTTCTTAGTGGACTTGAACCGTTTATAGAATTCGCTACTAGTAACCCGGATTGGATGAGTGGAGGAAAGATTAGGTGTTCTTGCTCGAAATTCAAATGTAGGAACCAAAGTTTT
>CM061055.1:10765175-10805770 GCA_030762865.1 Paraleonurus japonicus | reverse complement strand
CATCATCCAACCACCTAATTGGAGCATCCCTTTTGAAATTATGTGTGATGCCAGTGATTATCTTTGTTGGGGCTGTACTTGGACAAAGAATTAATAAGAAGTCCCATGTGATATATTATGCTTCACGCACCTTGGATCAGGCTCAAGCCAATTATTCTACTACTGAAAAAGAACTTCTCGGGCTGCGTTTTTGCATTAGAGAAATTTCGATCATATTTGCTTGGTACTAAAGTAATTATTTTCTCTGATCATGCAGCGTTGAAATTTTTGATGAAGAAGAAAGAGGCAAAACCGAGACTGATTCGGTGGATATTACTACTTCAAGAATTTGATCTCGAAGTAAGGGATAGGAAAGGGTCAGAGAACCTTGTGGCGGACCATTTGAGCAGATTAGAGAGGCCTCAAGAGATCAATCTTTGCTGGAAAAATTTCCGGATGAGCAATGCTGCTCGAATTGCAAACCAGAATCAACTCAGTACTAACACCGACCCCATCAATTGTCGATCTGATCGCCTCCATGGTTCGCCGATTTGGTGAATTATCTCGTTGCTAAAGTCTACCCATGTGATATGCGTAAGGCCCACCGTGATAAGTTACGTAGTGATGCCAAATACTACGTTTGGGATGAGCCATATTTGTGGAAATATTGTGCCGATCAGGTAATACGAAGGTGCGTACCTGACTCTGAATTTCATTCTATTCTTAAATTTTGCCACAATTATGCATGTGGGGGTCATTTTGGATCTAAACGCACTGCACATAGGGTTCTTGAATGTGGTTTTTATTGGCCAACTTTATTTCGAGATGCATATAATTTCTGCAAAACATGTGATAATTGTCAACGAGTAGGAAATATTTCTCGTAGGAATGAAATGCCTCAAAATCCAATTTTTGTTTGTGAAATTTTTGATGTATGGGGCATGGACTTTATGGGGCCGTTTCCTTTATCGTTTGGTAATTCTTATATTTTATTGCTTGTTGATTATGTCTCGAAATGGGTGGAAGCAAAGGCCACTCGAACTAATGACTCTAAAGTGGTTGCAGGTTTTCTACGTTCTAATATTTTTTTCAGGTTCGAATCCCGAGAGCAATCATTAGTGATAAAGGGACTCACTTTTGTAATCGAACTATTGACGATTATTGCGTAAATATTCGGTTATACATAGGACGCCCACCGCATATCATCCACAAACAAACGGGCAAGCGGAGGTTTCCAACCGTGAGATTAAGATCATATTAGAAAAGACTCGTGAAGCCGAACCGCAAGGATTGGAGTTTGAGGCTGGACGATGCATTATGGGCATACCGCACGGCCTACAAGACTCCCATAGGGATGTCTCCATATAGGCTCGTGTATGGTAAGCCTTGTCACTTGCCGGTTGAACTTGAACACAAGGCCTATTGGGCGGTGAAGGAATGCAATATGAGTCTCGACGAGGCGGGTATTGGTAGAAAGCTGCAATTGCAGGAAATAGAGGAGTTGAGAAATGAGGCTTACGAGAATTCGGTAATTTACAAGATGAAAACCAAAGCATTCCATGATGCTCGGATTTCACGAAAGAATTTCATTGTTGGGCAAAAAGTGCTACTCTATCATTCGAAATTGAAATTATTTCCCGGTAAGTTACGTTCTCGTTGGATTGGGCCATTTGTGATTACTAAAATTTTTTCTCATGGTGCAGTGGAAATTCAAAGCTACTTAACGAGAAAATTTTCAAAGTAAACGGGCATCAGTTGAAAGAATATTTGGAGGGATTTCAAGGAGAGCACGTTGAATACGTGGATTTGGATTTTCCACGTTTTTGATGAGTTCGTGAATTAATTAAGTCGAGCCAACGACAATAAAAAAAGGCGCTTGTTGGGAGGCAACCCATTATTTTATTTTCTTTTATTTTTCTTTTATTTTATTTTGTTTTTTTATTTTGCACGCTGTTTTTATTTAATTAGTGCTTGCTTTGTTTTTTTTTTTTTTTCTCTCGGGTAAACCTTTGGAGGAATGTTTGAATAAAGCATGCCGCCATTTATTTTGGATGGCCCGTGAGCACATTTGAGGAGATTTGGGCTCGCAAAGTTTTTTTTTTTAAAAAAATTTTGAAGCCCAATATATTTTGGGGCCCATGCGTCAATTTCAATACAAGGGGCTGGGTCAAACCCTTTTTCTTCTCCATTTCCCGCGGCTCTACCCCTATTTGGCAGCCCCTCTCGCCGGTCAGCCGCTCATCGCCGACACGGCCTTACTCTCCGTTTAGCAGCCGCCTCTCCTCGTGCCGACGAGCCGCGCCAGCGGCGGCGACCTCTAACGCCAAAGATCGCCGCATTCCCAAGCAGCCACTCACGCCTCGAGACGGCGAGCCGACTATTAGCGCCACCCGACCAGCAGCCGGCGACCTCCATTTTCGCCGCCGCCGCACGCTCCTCACAACCAGCGCCGCGACTTCCTTGCGATCACACCGCCGGTTTTCACGCCACCCCTGTGGCACTCTAGCATCGCCGCCTGCAGTGGGCGTCACACCAGCCGCCCGTAACCACCCATAGCGGCGACCGCCGAGCCATTTCACCACGTTGTGGGCTGCCATCACCGCTGTTTTCCTTTTCCCGGCCAGAATTTCAGAAATTCCTCATGGTGAATCTTCGACCACGACGGGTCGGGAAAGGGTCTTCCTCGCAGCTCCCGGCAGATTATAAGCATTGATGAAGATGAACCATTAACCACCCATTTCCTATGGAGGACCAAAGAACCCGAGGAGAGTGAGCAGCCACCACCACCGAGCACCTGGACGCCAATGGTGTTTTCCCCAATGCCCACTCTATCAGGATGGCTAATCCTATTCAGGTAACTCGCTATCGTAAAATTTGCACTCGTAAAATTCGAGCTACTACGTATTTGGATATGCCATTGTTGCGTTCTCTAGGGTTGTTAGATGATGTGATGAAATTATTAATCATTGGGTCATGTTTGCGTTATTTGGTTATTGGTAATTGGCCTACTTATGATGATTTAACCTATGAATTTCTGAGTTTTTTTGAAAGATTTGATAGTGGTGTTCGGTTTCGGTTGGGTGGAGAAACATTTGAGTGGACTGTTGGAAGGTTGATGGAAGCTTTGGGTCTGTCGGATGTCACTATTCAGATTCCACCTTTCCATCCCAAATTCTTTTGGGATGATATTTGGAGATGGCGATTGATTGAGTATCAACCAGCGAGTGCTAAGGCCAAAGGCAATTGGAACCCCAATTTTCGATACATTCAAAGGCTCTTCATGGGAACTGTGTTTGGGAGGGAGACTAACAAGAATGTGGTAGAGTTTAAGGAGATGTTCGTGATGTATTCCATGTACCATCGCACTGCGCTGCCATGGAGTGATTACGTTCTAGAGCATTTCGAGACCACATGCAGGAGAGACGGTGGGATAGCGATTGGAGGCCTCATCACCGGTATTGCGGTTAGTGCCGGCATTTCCTTTAGGGGAAAGTCCCCGTTGCCCCTGCTGAGACTTTGGGATATGAGTTATTGCGGCAAATGGGGGTGCTCGAGAATGATCATGGCACGTATTGGTGGACTATTTCACAAAGAACACCGATCGCCGTTGCCTAATCCAGACTACACCAAAGATTGAAAATATGTGAATGTTCGAGATGATGCACTTTGTTCTTGGCCCACGAGTCCAGCTCCGGCTTCAATGCCTGTTCGGTGGTTTTGGATTTGGCGACTTGAATTGAATTACGCCGACGTCTGACAGACTTGACACTAGACAGAGGCACAAGGATATCGAGATAGCAGAAATTTTACGGATGCTCCGGGAGCGACAACAGCCTCCCACTGATTAGCACCCGGTAACCCCGCTCCACTTATTATGTCATTCTTTATGGTGCAAGAAATTTGATTGTACATTTATGCTAGGGACTAGCATCTCATTTAAGTGTGGGGGGGTGGGGTTTTGATAGTTGTCATTGTTGTTTCTGTTTATTTTGTTATTTCTTGTGTTTAGTTGTTGTATAGTGTTATTCTTTGTTTAGTTTCGGTGGTGATATATTGTTGTGGAGTTCGAGCATGATAGTTGAGCACTTAGCCGTTGATGTAGCTGCTGATTTTTTCTCGTTAAATATCTGAAAACGTGAATTGCATGTCTTGATTGGTGATTGCACTTGAATTCATGTGTTAGTCATAGAATTGAGTCGATTGTTAGTTGCTTGGCTTTGATATTACAACTTGATGATTTGTTCTTGATAGTTGTTTTGGTCTCATGAAAAGTGAAGTTTGGGTTGGTGCCTAAAGTTGAAAATAATAAATGTGTGGTTGGAGGAAAAAATAAATAAATAAAGGAGTTCTAGTTGAAGAATTGTGAAAAAAATAACGAGGGGCCGATACGGCTGCATGCTCTTGGGGGCTCAAGTGTGAAAAAAAAATGAAAGAAAAAAAAAACACGAAAAGAGCTAAAACCCGAGAGTAGAGCGGAGCCGCGAGCCCTCGTTTGAAAATCGAAAAAAATAAAAAAAAAAAAAAAGAAAAAAAAAGAAATAAAGGAGTTAGGCACCACTCGAATTTGCACTTTGAAGAAAGATTGAAACAATTTATTTGAGAACAAGTTGTTAGGGAGTTTTGGAGAAGACTTGAGTAGCTAGGAGTAGATGAGATTTTATGATTGATCGTGAGTATGAGTTGTGATTATTTTGATAGGCACGTGAAACATGAGTTTGGCTCGGAAATTCAGTGGCTAGGGAAATAGAAGAGTGTCTTAACTATTTTTGCTTGAGCCGGTGTGTGTGGCAGTTGCTTGAGGACAAGCAAAAGCTTAAGTGTGGGGGGATTTGATAAGTGGTTAATTGTGCGTAAATTATGTGCGAATACTGGTTATTTAATTATTAATTTCTAGCACAATTCGTAGTAATTCCGCTTATTATGTCTTTTGTCATCAGTCTACTTTGAGGTGTTATTTTTATATTAATTATAGGTAAATTGATCGACGTTGGGAATCGGGGCGCGTGTCAGGCCGATGGAAGAGAGAATCTGGCAACATAAATGCGCAAATTAAAAGAGGATTTGAGGAATTCCTTATGGGAAAAAGAAAAGTCAAAGGTGAAGGGGGGACGAACCTGGACAAAGAGGAAAAGGGGAAAGAATTTAGAGAGGGAGGAAAGAGAAAAAGAACTTACGTATAGTTGGAGAGGAGCAGAATTGGAAGAGGAGAACGGAGATTTTGTTTACATTTTCTTTGTGAAAACAAGTTGTAAGATTTTTATTATTTTGATTATAGTCGTTGTTCGTTAATCATGTCTAGTAGCTAAACCTTTATTTTCTAGTCCGAGGATGCTAAACTTTGAACGGTTTGAATTTCGTGCAAATTAGTATAAACGTTGTTATTCAATTCTTGTCTTGATTTTATTATTGTTTGATTATATGCTTTGCATGTTTTAAATAATAGATAATTTAGGATTGATCACCCTAATTGTTTACTATTTATTTCTAGCTAATTCGCAATTTTGTAATTCGTAATTGTGCAAATTTGTGATATGGTAGCAAAGAATGATAATATTTAAGTCGTATGATTCGAACGTTTCGATTTCATAGCTTAATTTTTCCTATCGTTTTAGGGCGAATGCATTCTAGGAATTGAATCCCGAATACATGTTTTAGGATTATTCCTGGGATAGATTAATCAAGGGTCGTACTTTTTGGTTAATTAAACTTAAGAAACGATTCGAACTAGTTTGGTCGTACCACTGGTTTAGGGAAAAGATTCGAGAAAGAATTTGAATAGACGTGGATATTAATTTGAGTTAGGAAAACCGTTCAGAGGGAAGCTATCCGAGGGCTAGATTGTTTCTTATATTGTTTAAACACATTTGTGTGACTTGTTTATTTAATTTAATCTGTTGAATATTTGTTTGAGTAAATAGTGTAGTCGAAAATCAATCCCCCCTATTTTGTTACTGTTTTATTTCGCACAAATTATTTCAATATAATTACTCAGTTCCTTGTGGGATCGACCCCTTACTTGCCCTACTACATTAGTAGGTTGGTTCGGGTAATTAATTTATTTTTGGGTGCCGGCGACAGCACGCCAAATTTTGGCGCCGTTGCCGGGGAACTGTTGGTAATTTTGTTGAATTGTTTTTGTGTCTTTAATTTATGTTGAAAAAAATTCTGGAAAAAGTTTTTAAAAAAGAGTTTTTTTGCTGGAAATTTCATTTTTGGACTTGCTTGCGTATTTCATTTTCCTGAGTTTAACACTGACTCCCTCAGTGTTCTGTTTTGGTTCTGGAAAATTTGTGAAAAAAATTCTGCAAACTGGTACTGTACGTTCTGGAACGTTATTTTCTGCTATCTGCTTGCTAACACTGACCCCCTCAGTGTTTATTCAGAATTTTATTGCAGTGAATGATCACTCGTTCAGATCGAAGTGCATCACTCGAGTTTGATCCAGAAGTAGAAAGGCGAGCCAGACAGCTTAGGAGAGAGACTCGGTTGCGGAGACGAATTGATTTTGCATCAACAGGGGATACAAACAGTGACGAAGGGGGTGAATCCAGTGAAGAAGTAGAATCTGCATTTACGTTCACTAACATGGCTGCAGGGAACGAAGAGAGGACGATGAATGAGTTGGCAAATCCGGCCACAAATCATCAACCTCTTTGCATTACTATTCCTGCTCTTGCTACTAATGTTAATTTTGAACTTAAATCTGGGTTAATTCACTTATTGCCTTCTTTTAATGGTCTTGCAGGTGAAAACCCACATGCATTTCTGAAAGAGTTCCACGTTGTATGTTCAAGCATGAAGCCAACAGGAGTTTCAGCGGAGCATGTCAAGTTGAGTGCATTCCCGTTTGCACTAAAAAGCACCGCACGAGACTGGTTATATTTCTTGCCACCTAGATCAGTTACTTCATGGAATGAGATGGAGAGGCTATTTCTCCAACATTATTTTCCAGCCACCCGAGTGGCAGTCTTGAGGAAGGAGATTTCAGGTGCTAGACAGGGGCCAGGGGAGACACTGTATGAGTATTGGGAGCGTTTCAAACGTCTCATAGCTTCGTGCCCACATCATCAAATCAAGTGATCAATTGCTCATCCAATATTTCTACGAAGGTCTCACTCTCACCGATAGAAACATGCTCGATGCAGCCGGTGGAGGAGCTTTGATGAGTAAAACACCGACATTTTGCACGAGAACTAATTTCTAGCATGGCAAAGAAATACCCAAAGAATTTGGAGTACGTGATGCTATGAGCAGAGACTCCATGGAGCAGCCTAAGAATGATGCCTTAGAAAAAATTGCGAGCATGATGGAGATGATGATGAAGACTAAAACCTCATAAGTCCGCCCATGCAAAGTTTGCCATACTACGAGCATTCTATCAAGATTGTCGAGTCCCGAGTGATGAGTTAGAGCAAGCTAATGCAGGTTGGTTATGGGAATTCTCAAGGCCGAAGGTATGACCCATTTTCCAACACTTACAACCCCGGGTGGAGAGATCATCCCAACCTTCGTTATGGAAACCAACAAAATAATCCACCAGAGACAATTTCAGACCTCCATTTCAGGAACGAAAATTCCAATTATTTAGAGGGAATGATAGAGGTGGTGAGAGCTCTGGGCAACACATGGGTGAGAAGGATTCAGGATCTTCTTTGGAGGATATGATGAAGGCGTTAACATCCAACACCATGAAGTTTCAGCAAGACACTCAAGTGGTGATAAAGTCTCTAGAGTCAGGGCAAAGAAATTTAGAAACTCGGTCAAAGGAATTTGGAAGCCCAAATGAGCCAAATTGCCACCGCCGTTAGCCAGTTACAAGCACAAAATAGTGGCAAGCTACCTTCTCAACCCGAAACTAATCCTAGAAATGTGAGTGCCATCACCTTGCGTAGTGGTAAGCAATTGGAGGAAATTTCACCACCAACACATCAGGAAAAAGGTGAGGAGCAGAATAGGGAGGATGAGGAGGAGCAGCCCATGGTACCGAAGGAGAAAGTGGAGGAAGAGGAAGTCATCCCCAAAAAAAATGGACGCAGACTGCACTAACACTGACCCCATCAGTGTCAGTGGACCAGAAATGAAAATTCAGGTAAAATCTCATAATTCGATTCCTGTTGATACTAATATTTTACCTTTCCCTTCCAGGATGAAAAAAACTGTAAAAGGTATCAAGGATCAAGAGACACTTGAAGTGTTTCGAAAGGTTGAGCTCAGCATACCTTTGTTGGATGCTGTGAAGCAAATTCCTAGGTACGCCAAGTTTTTGAAGGAGCTTTGTACGAATAAGAGGAGGTTGGCTAATGATGAGAAGATTATTATGGGAGAGACCGTTTCTGCTGTTTTTCAAAAGAAGTTGCCACCCAAAAGGAAGGATCCCGGCATGTTCGTAATTCCTTGCATGATAGGTGACCACAAAATCGAGCAGGCCATGCTTGATCTTGGGGCCTCTATTAATGTTATGCCTTGGTCTGTTTACGAGCAGTTGGGTATTGGACCATTGAAGACAACTGGAGTGGTAATTCAGTTGGCTGATCGAAGCCATTCATACCCAGCTGGGGTCGTTGAAGATGTCCTTGTACAGGTAAATCATTTAATTTTTCCTGCTGATTTCTATGTTCTAAATATGGAGGGTAACTTCGGAGATTCCACACCTATTTTGTTAGGGAGGCCATTTTTGAATACCTCTCAAACAAAAATAGATGTACGTGAGGGCACCCTCACGATGGAATTTGATGGAGAAATCATCCAGTTTAATATATTTGAAGCCATGAAATATCCTAAAGAATCTGACTCTCTTTGTTGCATGAGTATTATTGAGCCGGTTGTGCAGGATATTTTTGAGCTCGATTGCAGGATTAAATTGGAGGACAAATTTCAGCGAACAGTTCAAGAGGTTAAGGGGATGCATGCCACAGAAATGGAGAATAGGTATCAACTTTCTTTTGTTAAATTACCTGATTCTTACCCAAAAATTCTTCCATCTTCTTTGCAGGCCCCAGAATTGGAATTGAAGGCACTTCCAGAGCACTTGAAATACGTTTATCTAGGTCCTAATGATACTCTCCCAGTCATAATTTCATCAAAGTTGAAGGACGATCAAGAGTCTAAGTTGGTGATGATATTGAAGGAATATCAAGGAGCCATAGGATGGACGGTTGCAGACCTTAAGGGAATTAGCCCTTCCATTTGCATGCACCGAATTCATCTTGAGGAAGATGCCCGGCCTTCTCGTGAACCTCAGCGCCGATTGAATCCCCCTATGATGGAGGTAGTCAAGAAGGAGGTTTTGAAACTTCTGCAGGTTGGGATAATTTTTCCCATTTCGGATAGCAAGTGGATTAGCCCTACACAAGTTGTGCCAAAGAAATCAGGGGTGACTGTGGTAAAGAATGATGCAGGTGAACTTATTCCAACTCGTATCCAAACGGGTTGGAGGGTATGCATAGACTATCGCAAGCTAAACTCTATGACTAGAAAGGATCATTTTCCTTTACCATTTATTGATCAAATGATAGAGAGATTAGCTGGTCATTCTTATTACTGTTTTCTTGATGGTTTTTCTGGTTATTTTCAGATTGCTATTGCCCCGGAGGATCAAGAGAAGACAACATTCACGTGTCCCTTTGGTATTTTCTCTTATCGAAGGATGCCCTTTGGTTTGTGTAATGCCCCTGCTACTTTTCAAAGGTGTATGGTGAGCATTTTTTCTGAGTATGTTGGGAATATAATTGAGGTTTTTATGGATGATTTTAGTGTGTATGGTGATACATTTGACATTTGTCTTGAAAATCTCGGTTTAATTCTGAAACGTTGTATTGAAACAAATTTGGTTTTAAACTGGGAAAAATGCCATTTCATGGTAGATAAGGGAATAGTGTTGGGGCATGTTGTTTCTGAAAAAGGAATTGAAGTTGATAAATCTAAAGTTGAGCTTATGGTTGCTTTACCTTATCCTACTACTGTGCGGGAAGTTCGTTCCTTTCTTGGCCATGCAGGTTTTTACAGGAGGTTCATTCGGGATTTCTCCAAGATAGCATCACCACTTTGTCATCTTTTGCAAAAAGATGTGGAATTCAAGTTTGATGGGCTGTAGAGAAGCATTTGATAAGCTGAAAATTTTGCTTACGACTCGCCCATCATCCAACCACCTAATTGGAGCATCCCTTTTGAAATTATGTGTGATGCCGGTGATTATCTTTGTTGGGGCTGTACTTGGACAAAGAATTAATAAGAAGTCCCATGTGATATATTATGCTTCACGCACCTTGGATCAGGCTCAAGCCAATTATTCTACTACCGAAAAGAACTTCTCATTTGTCGTTTTTGCATTAGAGAAATTTCGATCATATTTGCTTGGTACTAAAGTAATTATTTTCTCTGATCATGCAGCGTTGAAATTTTTGATGAAGAAGAAAGAGGCAAAACCGAGACTGATTCGGTGGATATTACTACTTCAAGAATTTGATCTCGAAGTAAGGGATAGGAAAGGGTCAGAGAACCTTGTGGCGGACCATTTGAGCAGATTAGAGAGGCCTGAAGAGACTGAATCTTTGCTGGAAAAATTTCCAGATGAGCAAATGCTCGTAATTGCAAAACCAACTGCTCAGTACTAACACCGACCCCATCAAGTGTCAAGACACGATCGCCTCCATGGTTCGCCGATTTGGTGAATTATCTCGTTGCTAAAGTCTACCCATGTGATATGCGTAAGGCCCACCGTGATAAGTTACGTAGTGATGCCAAATACTACGTTTGGGATGAGCCATATTTGTGGAAATATTGTGCCGATCGTGTAATACGAAGGTGCGTGACGACTCGAATTTCATTCTATTCTTAAATTTTGCCACAATTATGCATGTGGGGGTCATTTTGGATCTAAACGCACTGCACATAGGGTTCTTGAATGTGGTTTTTATTGGCCAACTTTATTTCGAGATGCATATAATTTTCGCAAAACATGTGATAATTGTCAACGAGTAGGAAATATTTTCGTAGGAATGAAATGCCTCAAAATCCAATTTTTGTTTGTGAAATTTTTGATGTATGGGGCATGGACTTTATGGGGCCGTTTCCTTTATCGTTTGGTAATTCTTATATTTTATTGCTTGTTGATTATGTCTCGAAATGGGTGGAAGCAAAGGCCACTCGAACTAATGACTCTAAAGTGGTTGCGGGTTTTCTACGTTCTAATATTTTTCCGTGTTCGGAATCCCGAGAGCAATCATTAGTGATAAAGGGACTCACTTTTGTAATCGAACTATTGACGATTATTGCGTAAATATTCGGTTATACATAGGACGCCCACTGCATATCATCCACAAACAAACGGGCAAGCGGAGGTTTCCAACCGTGAGATTAAGATCATATTAGAAAAGACTCGTGAAGCCGAACCGCAAGGATTGGAGTTTGAGGCCGGACGATGCATTATGGGCATACCGCACGGCCTACAAGACTCCCATAGGGATGTCTCCATATAGGCTCGTGTATGGTAAGCCTTGTCACTTGCCGGTTGAACTTGAACACAAGGCCTATTGGGCGGTGAAGGAATGCAATATGAGTCTCGACGAGGCGGGTATTGGTAGAAAGCTGCAATTCGCAGGAAATAGAGGAGTTGAGAAATGAGGCTTACGAGAATTCGGTAATTTACAAGATGAAAACCAAAGCATTCCATGATGCTCGGATTTCACGAAAGAATTTCATTGTTGGGCAAAAAGTGCTACTCTATCATTCGAAATTGAAATTATTTCCCGGTAAGTTACGTTCTCGTTGGATTGGGCCATTTGTGATTACTAAAATTTTTTCTCATGGTGCAGTGGAAATTCAAAGCTACTTAACGAGAAAAATTTTCAAAGTAAACGGGCATCAGTTGAAAGAATATTTGGAGGGATTTCAAGGAGAGCACGTTGAATACGTGGATTTGGATTTTCCACGTTTTTGATGAGTTCGTGAATTAATTAAGTCGAGCCAACGACAATAAAAAAAGGCGCTTGTTGGGAGGCAACCCATTATTTTATTTTCTTTTATTTTTCTTTTATTTTATTTTGTTTTTTTTATTTTGCACGTCGTTTTTATTTAATTAGTGCTTGCTTGTGTTTTTTTTTTTTTTTTTTTCGTTCTCTCAGGTAAACCTTTGGAGGAATGTTTGAATAAAGCATGCTGCCATTTATTTTGGATGGCCCGTGAGCACATTTGAGGAGATTTGGGCCTGCAAAGTTTTTTTTTAAAAAAAAAATTTTGAAGCCCAATATATTTTGGGGCCCATGCGTCAATTTCAATACAAGGGGCTGGGTCAAACCCTTTTTCTTCTCCATTTCCCGCGGCTCTACCCCTATTTGGCAGCCCCCTCTCGCCGGTCAGCCGTTCATCGTCGATTACGGCCTTACCTCTGTTTAGCAGCCGCTCTCTCCTGTGCCGACGAGCCGTCGCCTAGCGGCGGCGACCTCTAACGCCGCGCAGCACTGCCGCATTCCCCAGCAGCCACTCACGTCTGAGACGGCGAGCCGACTATTAGCGCCACCGACCAGCAGCGGCGACCTCCATTTTCGCCGCCGTCGCACGCTCCTCACAACCAGCGCCGCCGACTTCCTTGCAGTCACACCGCCGGTTTTCACGCCACCCCCAGGGCACTCTAGCATCGCCGCCGTGCAGCGTCACCAGCGCCGCCCAGAACCACAGTCCATAGCGGCGACCGCCGAGCCATTTCACCACTGTTGTGGGCTGCCATCACTGCCGTTTCCTTTTCCTGGCCAGAATTTCAGAAATTCCTCATGGTGAATCTTCGACCACGACGGGGTCGGAAAGGGTCTTCCTCGCAGGCTCCGGCAGTTATAAGCATTGATGAAGATGAACCAGTTAACGACCCATTTCCTATGGAGGACCAGCAACCCGAGGAGAGTGAGCAGCCACCAAGCATTAAAGGTGTTTAGCATTAAAGGTGTTAACCAAGCACCTCCTTAATTCAGAATACATGTTCATAAAAATAAAATCTACAATTTAAACTTTTACAATTAAAAATAACTCATAACAATTTTTCCAACCAAAATCAATCAAAAAAATGCCAAAAGTTAAATTTAAAAAAAAATCCAAAAAGAAATAATCAGAGCGGCACCGTGACTGGTTTCCGGTCAAACTGGCCAGTCCGATCTGATTTTTAAAACACTGATTATAAGTGAACTAATTATGTGATTAATAAAAAAATAAAAAGATAATTACCTTAGAACCACTGATTGTGGTATAATCAGGTAAGTGTTATTAAGACCAAATCAAGTTTATCGAACCCAAGGGATAAGATATGCAATGAGGCCCTAGGACATTAGTTTTCAATGACTATTTTTGCAAGCAAGATTTTGATGCCAAATACACTTCTAAGATGCAAGAATTAAAGTCAATCAAATATTAACTATGATTAGGCTAATATCAAGGAATGAAACTAGCTAAGCAAATTTTCAAGTATCAAATGGGGATAGGGTGCTAGGGATAATCTTCACCAAGGAATCAATGATTACAACTATAATTGCATCAAATTGCTATTTAATCAAGATAGAAAGTATGAACATCATGCAATAACGTCTCCATTCATCACACAATGCCTAAATGTGAGTATTCTTAGTGAAACTAATCTCTCAATTATGAAGCATCTAATTCATACAATCATACACAATTATAACTCGATTAACCTCTAATCATGTTAGCTCAAATTTCGTTTGTTGTTAGAGTGATCAAACACTAATCAAAAGAGATAAAAATGCATGAAGCACAATTAACATCAACAATTAGGAAACTATCTATCTCAATTAAACAACAATCATCAACAATTATAACAAGAGCAATCAAATCATCCTCAATTTCAATTATCCCAAGCACAAGAGAATTAGCTTATGGAGCAAAGAGCAAAATCCATGGGTGAAAAATAAAATTGCATGATCAACATGATAATCACAACAATTAAACAATAGAAATTAGTAAAGAGGAAGAACATCACCAATTTGGCCATATGAACAATGAATTGAATGCTTGATCTCCACAATTGTAATCTCTTCTTCAATGAAATTACAAACTTCAAGTGACTAATCTAGTGGATTAAATGCTAATCTAAACAACAATCAAATGAAATCTAACTAGAAATGTGAATCTAATGATCTAGAAAGGAGAAATTGGCTTGAAACTTAAAAAATCGCTCTAAAAACGAGTGGTAACTGCTATGGAGTGAAGTATGCTCTGTTTTTCATCCAAGGGGATTAAAATTGAGATTTTTTCGCTTTGCATGAGCCTCGACTCGAGCCTGGGGATCTCAAGTCGAGCTTGGTGAAGTCGCGACCACGACTCTCTAGAAAGACTCAGACTCGACCTCTCTGTTTTTGCGCGAACCTCGACTCGAGCTTGGTGCCCTTGAGTCAAGGCCTTCAACAGTTAGAAATATTTTTTATGTTGCCTGAGCCTCGAGTCGAGCTTCCCCTAGCTCGACCAGTGGTCGAGCCCAGGGAATTTTCCCGGCCCATCGACCATCTTTGACCTCCGAATTCTCCCATCTCGTTTGTCTTGTTCCCGTATGAATGTCCATGTGCTCGGTTTGGTCAGATTCCATCGAAATACCTGGAAACGAGACAAAACGTATCAAAAATTCATTAATTTCACCACACTTGTGATACGTTTCATACAAAGAAGTGATACTCTACACCTTAAAGCACAAATTTAACACTATTCATCATTTTTTGTAATTAATTACCTCAAAAATCATGCATCAATTCACTCTCATCAAACACCCCCAAACTTAAGATGTCGCTCGTCCTCGAGCAACGAAACAATTAAGCACATAAGAGTGAATGGATTGCAATTATGTCTCATGGCACCTTGGAAGAAATTAGGACAATCAAACTCATCAATGATCTTAAATCTCAATGCAAACTCTCAACTAGTAATCACAATGCATCATGCTCAAACAAATGCAAAATCCAATACTCAAATCATTGCTCCTTCCTTGGAGTGTTTCTCTCATCTCTCAAGTGTATCAAGGTTAAATGTCACTCATTCATCAAATTTACAAACATGTACCCTATAAGCTTGCCAAATGACTCTATCTCATATTTTCTTTTGTGTTTCAATCAAGAATCAAAGAGATCTTTCGTCAAGGTTGTAATGTTGGCTCTTTGGAATGAGTGAGTGAATTTAGGTAAGAGTGATTCAAATTAGTAGAGAACCTGTAAGTTAACTAAGCAATTCAATACACTTCTCTTCCAACTCTTCATCAATCTCACTCTTTCTTCTTCATGTTTTTCAAGGTTAATACACCACCCTTCTTTTGAACTTTCTTCTTTTAAACTCACAAATTGAATTTTTCTTCTTTTCATTTTCACAATTTTCTCCACAATTCAATTTTTTCACATCTCAACCTTTTTTTTTTCTTTTCTCAACATTCAACTTAGCACATCATCTTTCCACCACACTTTACATGCTAAACACCATCTTCTAGCCAACAATCAAGCTCTACTAAATATAGGACAATAAGGCTCATTAAAAATAGGCAAAATGACTTTAATTTCACTTGGTTTGCCAAAGAATAAGGATACTAAGCTCAAAATGGCTTACTAAGGAAATCAACTGTTTTTTGTGGGGAAAAATTTGGCTAAGTGACTTCTTATATCAAACATGGTCTCTTATCATATTCATGAAATCACACAAAGATCAATTTCAACAAGTCCAAAGACAAGTTCTAACATACAAATCCATGAACGATGCACTCACAAAGAATTTCAACCGTATAAGATTTACGATTCTTAAGGCACAAAAGCTCATGGGCTTAAATTGAGCAATGAATCAAGCATTTTCAATCACGTTCATCATCACATAATCATCAATCATGCTAGCATCAAGCCACATATCAACTCATTATCACTTCAAAATTCAATTCATCCTTCAATCAAGCACAAATGTACATGTACATAATCTCAATCACAATCACTTCATCATCTCAACAAATATCACTCAAATATATGCAAGAAATCCACAAATAAAGCTCAAAGATGAATCTCACCCCAAAATCATACACAAGAGCATACAAGATAGGCAAGGAAAGAAGAACACCTCCCCCAAACTTAGACAAGTCTAAGTTTGAAAGGAAGTGTTGTACCATAAAGCCTTCAAAATCCATCTTCCCTTCAAATGTGTAGGGCTTATCAAGCTTCCTTGCACTTCCACTTTCTACAAAGATCACAAGCAACATAATTATTCAAAGCAAGAAAACACAAGACAAATAAAAGTAAACCAGAAAACGATGGGTTGTCTCCCATCTAGCGCTAAGTTTAACATCCTGTGCCGGACGGAACTCGAGGAGTTCATATTTCCCTTTCAATGAGGACGTTAGGCACCTCCTTGTGCCTCACTAGAGTTTCTTTTGCGAATAAGCAACATCCCCACTTGTCTTCCAATAGAAGCTTCCCTTCTTCTTTGATTTCTTTCACAATCAAGACTTCTTTGAGTCTTTCTAACTCCAAGCAACCTACTCCAATTGGACTCGCTCCACACCACTTGATCACTAACCACAAAGCTATCTTCTTTCTTTTCAAGTGGCACCTTCCTTTCTTCTAACACCCCCAAACTTGAGACTTTCTCAAGTTTGGACACATTTCTCACTACTTCTTCATTCTTTTCTTCTCCCGGATCAAGCAAAGGTGCATGAAGAGCCTTTTTCTCCCTAAGTTCATCAAGAGAAACACAAGACTTATTAGCAATCACATTACAAGAAGAAATAAGATGATTATTGATTAAAGAATTAGAAGAGTTAGAATTATCCTTATCCTTTGAAGGGCACAAGTCAATGATCTTTATATAGCTACATTTCTTCTTCTCCAAAGCACTTGGAGCATTTTCTTCTAATGGAGCTCTAGAAAATGTCACCTCTTCTCCATTAAAGCTCAATTTGAGCTCTCTTTTTTCCACATTAATCATGGCTCTTCCGGTATCAAGGAATGGTCTACCAAGAATGATAGGTGCCTCAAGTTCTTCCTTTATATCAAGCACTACAAAATCCACCGGGAAGAAGAACTTGTCAACTCCCACTAACACATCTTCAATAATCCCATAAAGATGAGCAAAAGATTGATCTGTCAATTGAAGATTAATAGTGGTGGGAGTCACCTCTCCTAACTCCAACCTTTTGAATATGGATAAAGGCATAACATTGATACTAGCTCCCAAATCGCATAAGCCTTGCATTTTTCCATTCTCACCAATATTCACAAGTGATCACAAAAACTCCCCGGATCCTTAAGCTTTTGAGGAAGGTGTCTCTCTAGAATTTCCTTGCATTCTTCCACCAACTTGATTGCTCCCTTATCATCCCATTTCCTCTTCTTTGACATAATCTCCTTAAAAAATTTCTTGTAATGGGGAATTTGCTCAAGGACATCTAGAAGTGGAATGTCAACATGCAAGTTTTTAAACACCTCAAAGAACTTGTCAAATTCCTCATCTAGCTTCTTCTTCACTAGTCTTTGTGGATATGGAACCAGAATAGGAGTCATTGGCACTCCCCACATATCTTTGGTGTTCTCTTCTTTCTTTACTTCTTCCTTTGCTTTGATCTTGTCATCACTCTCTTTCTCAACCTCCACACTCTCTTCAATCACCTCTTCTTTCTCAACCTCTTTTTCAACTCCTTTCTCACCTTCAACTCCTTGGGCATTTTAGGGCCTTCATATCTAGCACCACTCCTTAATTGTATAGCACTACAAACTCTCTTGGAATAGGCTCGGTAGTGGACGGATATTTCCCCTTATTTTGTAAATGATCCACCGTAGATGAGAGTTTTCCAACCGTTGTGGCCAATTGCCCGACATGGTGCTCAATCGTCTTAAATCTATAGTCCATTTGCTTCCCAATATCATCCAATCTAGAATCATTAGACTCTAACCTCTTCACAATCATACCAAGTAGCTCCTCCGTGGTTGCTTTCCCTTCATTATTTGGAGTTTTTGCACCCGGATCAAAACCGGAGAGAAATTGAACGGTGGCTCTCGAATTAGCATATGAGAAATTTTCATGTCTTCTCCAATTGTTAGAATTATATGGAGCTTGAGGTTGAGGAGGCAAATTACCTTGAGGCCGATTTTGATAAGGCATTTGATAAGGCCTTGCATTTTGGTAATTGTCTTGATAGTTTCTTGGATATCCTCCTTGGTATGGAGGCCTCCCCATGTAATTCACTTCTTCCATAGGTATTGGGCTTTGACACAAATCAACTTGAGGCATGGGTGAATTTACACTTTGTTGAGCTTGAGAGGTTGTAAGAGCCCCTAATCGATCCATCATCATCATCATTATGGTCTTCATCGATTCAATCTCTTCCACATGGGACACTCTATGATGAGCTCCTCGATTCACCGTCACTTGGAAAGAGTCTTGGGCAATATTCTCCATGATCTCATTCATTTGCCCCACCGTCTTTGACCAAATTGAACCGTTAGCACAAGCATTGAGGAAGGATCTATCACCATCCATGAGGCCATTACAAAAGTACATGATAGTTTGCTCCTACGGGAAGCCATGTTGTGGGCAAGCAATAAGCAACGTCTCATATCTTTCCCATGCTTCCGGTATAGTCTCTCCACTCTTTTGACAAAAATGAGAGATAACTTCTTTAGCTTGAACCGTCTTAGATGGTGGATAGTACTTCATCAAAAATCTCTTGCTAAGGTCCTTCCAAGTTCTAACGATTCCCGGTGGAATCGAATTAAGCCAAGCTTTGGCTCTCCCCTTAAGAGTGAAGGCAAAGAGTCTTAGCTTTTTAGAATCCTCGGACACTCTATTGTACTTGGTGGTGTCAAAAATCTCTAAAAATTATGTCATGTTGATGAGGGCACTCTTCTTCATCTTTCCCCTCAATTTGCTTCTCCCTCAACGTCCTCAAGAGAACCGGACTTATCTCAAAATTATTAGCTTCAATCCTTGGCCTTGCAATGCCATCATAATACTCACGAAGTTGAGGCTCTTGAAAGGGCCAACTTGAATATTGTAATGTGGATTGTGCTCATTGCCTCCTCTATTGTCTTGCACTCCCCCATCACTATTGTCATTTCCATTCACCTCCTCTACATGAGGTTCACCAACTCTCTCTTCATTTACCATAGCTTCCTCTTCCATCATTTCTCTTCTCCTTCTCCCACGATTCCTTCGAATGGTAGCTTCTATTTTCGGATTGAATGGCTCGGGTGGTATACCACGAGATCTCGTGATCATGCACCTACACACCACCAATCAAAGTATCAAAATCAAACAAAAACAAAACAAAAATACAAAAGCAACAAGTAGACACGTTCAACCAATCCTAAGTCTCACTTAAATGCAACATCATATCCCCAGCAACGGCGTCATTCTGATTGAGATATAATCAAGTAAGTGTTATTAAGACCAAATTAAGTTTATCGAACCCAAGGGATAAGATATGCAATGAGGCCCTAGGACATTAGTTTTCAATGACTATTGTTGCAAGCAAGGTTTTGGTGCCAAATACACATCTAAGATGCAAGAATTAAAATCAATCAACAATTAACTATGATTAGGCTAATATCAAGGAATGAAACTAGCTAAGCAAACTTTCAAGTATCAAATGGGGATAGGGTGCTAGGGATAATCTTCACCAAGGACTCAATGATTACAACTATAATTGCATCAAATTGCTATTTAATCAAGATAGAAAGTATGAACATCATGCAATAATGTCTTCATTCATCACACAGTGCCTAAATGTGAGTATTCTTAGTGCAACTAATCTCTCAATTATGAAGCACCTAATTCATACAATCATACACAATTATAACTCGACTAATCTCTAATCACGTTAGCTCAACTTTCGTTTGATGCTAGGGTGATCAAACAGTAATCAAAAGAGATAAAATGCATGAAGCACAATTAACATCAACAATTAGGAAACTATCTATCTCAATTAAACAACAATCATCAACAATTATAGCAAGAACAATCAAATCATCCTCAATTTCAATTATTCCAAGCACAAGAGAATTAGCCCATGGAGCAAAAAATAAAATCCATGGGTGAAAAATAAATTTTCATGATCAACATGATAATCACAACAATTAAACAATAGAAATTAGTAAAGAGGAAGAACATCACCAATTTGGCCAAATGAATAATGAATTGAATGCTTGATCTCCACAATTGAAATCTCTTCTTCAATGGAATTACAAACTTCAAGTGACTAATCTAGTGGATTAAATGCTAATCTAAACAACAATCAAATGAAATCTAACTAGAAATGTGAATCTAATGATCTAGGAAGGAGAAATTGGCTTGGAACTTAAAAAATCGCCCTAAAAACGAGTGGTAACTGCTATGGAGTGAAGTATGCTCTATTTTTCGTCCAAGGGGATTAAAATTGAGATTTTTTCGCTTTGCATGAGCCTCGACTCGAGCCTGGGGACCTCGAGTCGAGCTTGGTGAAGTCGCGACCACGATTATCTAAAAAGACTCGGGCCTCGAGTTGAGCTCCTCGGCCTCGAGTCGAGCTCTCCATTTTTGCGCGAACCTCGACTCGAGTTTGGTGCCCTCGAGTCGAGGCCTTCAACAGTTAGGCATATTTTTTATGTTTCCTGAGCCTCGAGTCGAGCTTCCCCTGGCTCGACCAGTGGTCGAGTCCAAGGAATTTTTCCGGCCCGTCGACCACCTATGACCCCCGAATTCTTCCATCTCGTTTGTCTCATTCCCCTGTGAATGTCCATGTGCTTGGTTTTGTCAGATTCCACTGAAATACCTGGAAACGAGACAAAACGTATCAAAAATTCATTAATTCCACACTTGTGATACCTTTCATACAAAGAAGTGATACTCTACACCTTAAAACACAAATTCTAACACTTTTCATCACTTTTTACAATTAATTACCTCAAAAATCATGCATCAATTCACTCTCATCACCCACGTCCTGAAATCTTTTCTCCTAATCAAGTTTTGTTTCAATGTCTTATCTTCTTGTGCACAAGTTTGTTTTTACTCTATTATCAAAAGTTAATCAAGATCTATCAAAACACATTAAGCATATTTACTACATTTTCTGAATAATAGTCGAGACTTCATTATTCTTAGTGATATATTGAAATTGTTGATCATTTATTTACAATTAAATTGTAATGTCTCCTTACATTATGTAACATATTAGCTTTAAATTATAATAAAATCGGAATGTCTCCTCACATACCATAACATATTAGATATAAAATACAATAAAATTGTAATGCCTTCTCACATTCTGTAACATATGAGATATATAATTATATTACATTTCTTATTATTGTACACATAACATAAGCAGGACGACTTACAAGTCACGATGGGAGAATTGTTATTCTCTTTTTATATTGTATTTTTTATTATTGTACACACGACGTAAATAAGATGACACACGTGTCACGACGGAAGAGTTATTATTCTCCTTATTCATATAGATTGCACGAAATGAATTTTAATCTTCTGGATTATTTTATCCTAACCCCATTAGATTAATTTTTTTTTTTTTTTTTTTTTTTGTGATATTGTGTAGTTTGTACTTGGAGTAAATGGTTTTACTAAGAATATTCAAATATATATTCTATCCGTATCAGGAAGTTATGCACACTTACTTTTTCGGCCTGTCTCAACAAGTTTTGCACACTTCTAAAAATGAAACATTACATAATATTAATACCCTCATAATATCATTTAAGAATGCGTTTGTTTCAAGCTCTTCAATAACAATGGGAATGAAACTGTATTTTCCCGTAATACCCTTGGATATATTGGAGGAAGGAATGCCTCCATGGTGGTTACATCATTAGTGTTATGCTCCAATTTTGAAAAAAATGAGACAAAATAAGTTTGTTGGTAGTAGTGGAGGGGAATGATTGAAGAGAAATGATTGTAGGGGAATAAGTTAATCAAAATGGATACTGATTACCTTATTTAGAAGGGGAAAATGGTGTCATCATCATTTTTTGTTTCCATTAACTATCATAATTGCATTATACTCATTCTCATTTCCATTAAAAAATTTGCAATCAAGCGCCCCTTAAATTTAAAAAATGTCACTCTTATTCTACTATATTTTATTCTCTCTCCTACTTCATCTCATTAAATCATCTAAAATGTATTTACACTTTATTCTCTCTCTTACCCTTTATTCTTATAAAAGTCAACAAAATTATTTTTTCTTAGTGTCTGTATCTAAAGAAATGTGCATAACTTTTTGGGACGAATGAAGTATTAATTTCGATCAAAGTTTTAAAGATTTTTTTTTCTCACTCAACAAGAAAACAACATTTAAATTCACTTTTTTTTTTTTTTTTTTGAAAACATTTAAATTCACTTTCACTTTTGGTACTTGAGATGGGTCCACACATTATAAATTTAATTTCTTTTAAAAGAAAATGACACCACGAGAGAGATGGAGAAAGGGAGTGCACCGAAAAAATTTAGAGGACGTGTATTAAATTTGGTACACATAGATGGAGATAAAAGAGTCCTGTCAAAAAAAAAAAAATAATAGAGATAAAGGTGACAAGTGTACGGTATCATATTTTTTTTGATCAGGCAAGCAAAAAAATTTATTAAAAAAAGCCCAGGGTATAAGACATACCCAAAAAGGCAAAGGAATACAGTTACAAAGCTGTCCAGGTTCAGTAAACAGAGAACAAAAATTCAGCAAAACAATTTTGGATCACTTAGCCAACAATTAAGAGAAGCACAAACTAAATATACTTACTCCATACCCATATAAATTATTCGTATCTTTGGAGAATAAAGATCAAAGTAAAATAATATTATATATATATATATATGTATATAAATGATGTGATATAAAGAAAAAAGAAGTACGAGATTTAGATAAAGGTAAAGGTAAATAAGTGACATATATATAAATAAAGGAAAAGTATAGAGATATAAATTTAATGGGTAGTTGTCAAAAATAGAATGAATAATTTACATTGGGACAGATCAAATAGAAAAATAAGTACGTAACTTATAATGAGACGGAGGGAGTATGTATTTATAACTTGTACTATAATTTTTTTATTAATTTATACTCCCCATCCTATGATTACTTTCACAGGGGGGAAATTACACATTTTAAGAAAAAGAAAAGTAATGAATAGAGATTTGAAGGGTAATTTTATAAATTTTTATATATAAAGTAAAAAGATGATTTGGATTATGTGTAAGTGTGGGTCCAAAAATAATGATATTTTTATAAAATTTGAGATATTGTGTAGTTCATGAAGGGTATTATATTTTAAGGGTGTGAAAGTAATTTTGGGACTGGCAAAAAAAGAAAATGTGAAGGTCATCGTGGGACGGGGGAGAAATATTTATTTTATTTAATTATAATTTGTACGATATAAAATTATCTGATTACAATTTAGACTATATTAAGTCATAATTGGTCAATTTCGTATATTATATGTTGCAATCAAATCATAAAAAATTATACATATTGTAAATTTATAAAATAGCATAATACAGTTTGCAACTATATATGTTTATCAATTTACAACCCGTAATATAATTATTTTTTTTATCAATTTGAAACATATATTATGATTTTTTTTTTCAATTTACAAAATGTACAATCTATACTACACGAAATTTGACCAAAATGACTCAATTGCCCAATTTTATTAAGGATAAGGACTTATTTTAATCCAAGTGAAAAAAGAGAGTTTAGATGTTAAAAATAAATATACTAATAATAATCAATATTTATTAGTATTATTTAAAAATATATTTAAATTTTATAGTAAACTTATTCATGCTAGTCAAATGTTGCAATCCCCTATGTACTGTGTGTTTACTTTTAATGTTAACATTGGATCACCCTTTATAAGAGAGGTGTAGCCCATGTTTACATTTTGAGTTAAGTTACTAAAGTTATCCATCCGACACGGGTTTATGACCCGTTTGACTCCCCTTAACCCATGATTTCTAACTCACCTTCCCATTGGGTTAATTTTTAACACTCCCTTATCACCCCCCACTATAGTCATCCAAAGTTAATCATTATACATAAAGTAAACACTACTTAATAGGGAGTTAAAAAATGATGATGTGTCATCTTGATATTCATTTTGCCTATGTGTCATATTCTTATGAAGTTTGAGTGAGTTATGATGATGTGTCAAAATTATATTGATTGAATTCGTATAATTAAAAAAATCAAGTTTAATTTAATTATTAGTATCTAAAAATTATTGTAAAATGATATATTTTCTAATTAAGGCAATGAGATAGTTAAAATGAGAAGATAATAAATCTCAATAATAATGATAATATTATAAATTTATAAGCCAAATAGTTCTAATGATAATTAATACTATAAGTCAATTATAATAAAAGACTATTGACTATTATTTTTTTTTAAAGAAAAGTCTAACTTAATGAATTTTAAAATTTTGAATTGTTAATTATTTAATAAAATTAAATTATTTTTGTGTACAATGTAAAATAAAAAATTAATAAAGTGTCATAATATTGATAAATATAAGAATATTTGTGTGTTGATTAAATTAAATTATTACAATGAGAACAACTAACTAATTGTCCCTTTTATTAGAAAATGATAGAAAATAAATAGTTTGTTTATATAATATTCATCTTTTATATTGCTATTTATGTTTACCTCAAATCAATATTTGTATTGTTAATTAAATTTTTATAATATATATTATACCTTCATATAAAATGTTCATATTATTTTATCAATGACTTATATAATATAATTAATTTTGAAATTATTTATATATAAGCATCCTCATATCATGTATATATATTTTATAATTAATTGTCATATTTCAATTTTGCCTCAAAATAATATTTAAATCAATTAAATTCATGAATATTTGGTCTCTTAAGTGACACAATTAATTGAGAGAACTCTCTATTTACATATATAATTAATTTTCTATCAAATATATATCTATAATCTATAATATATATAAAAGTGGATTGGGTATGAGAAATATTTTTTAACACTTTTATCCCTACTCACTTTTTTTCCCCACAATTTGATCCTTGTCTTTTCATTTTTCAAAACTCCCCAAATTTTAATTCGTTGCCGTGTGTTATGAAACCATCTTTTCAAGTCCTCTCCCATTTCTTCTTCCCCCATGAGCGACCCTTCATCCTCCTTCCTCAATTCACTTAATTGATTCATTTCATCTGCCATTGGTCGATACCCAATTAATCGATCTTTCTTCCAATCCCGATGCAACATTGTCGTCATCTGTGTGATCGTGGCATACCTTCACTCCTCATTCATGTATTTGCCTCAATTGGTCTCGCCCTCCTCTTCGCGCCGCTGTCGTCCACCTGATCGTGCCATGGTATCTTCGTCGATGAACTCATTAAATTGCTTCAATTTGTCACCCCAGCTTTGTGGAGAATTTAGATTCCTTTTACGATGCACTAATGATGATTATTAGTTTTACATTGGGACAAGGTCATTTGAATGATGTGTCTTTTTTTATTATCAGTTTGTGATGTTGATTAGTGTGATTTTTCTGGTTCATGATATTTTAGTCTTTATTTTTCAAATTAGTAAATTGGATTTGTGTTGATTGCTTTTTATAGCTTTGATATTTCGATATTTTCGTTTGGAGTTTAGCAGACCGGAAGAAAGGTTGAAGCTTAAACTCACGTGGATATGTTATGCTATGCTACAAATGCAGGTAATTTCTTCAATATAATTTTTTCCCATTTGTGTTGAATTGTCACCTGGGGTGTTTTCATTTGTCACTCAAATTCAAATGGAGGTTTTGGTAGGCTTCGACATCAACATTTGGTAAGACAAAAAAGAATCATGACCCGTACTTAGTTTGTTTGACATGTCATGAATGTTGATCATGACCATTCGATTTTGGTAAGGAACTTAAACTCCTTTGAAAGAAATCACAGAGGTTGTATTTAAGATTTCTTGATCATTATAAAAAGTACGAACTGTTGAGGCATTGGTTGTGCAACCTTTGTTCAAGTTCAATTGTCAAATAATATGTAAAGAGAAAACAAAGTACTGATAATATTGAGAAAAACTCAACTTAAAAATTTAGATGAATCAACAATCTGTGATAGTATAGGCATTAAAAAGTCGTTGTGACATATTCGTTTGATTATTTTGACTGATTACTTAAAAGATTTATTAATGATATGATTGCCCTTTTTGGAGTTTTATCTGTTGAACATCCTTTCAGGTCATCAATTTTCAAGTGTTTGATTTTATATATCTAAATCGCAAAAAAGCCAGATTTGATGGAAATTCTAAGCTTGTTGTGGAGCTGGTTACAGTCAATACTTCAAAGCTGCTTAAGCAATAAAAAATGGTGATGAAGGACCAAGAGGGTGAAAGGTTACTATCCCTTTTTAATATTACTTCTTCTATAATTCGAGTTTAGCTAATGGCCTAAACTTAAAGTAGAAAGAATGTTTATGCAGAACAGTGACCTTCTTTGGATACTTCCATGGAAGGTTTTGAACTTGTATTTGGTTTTCAATTCTAATTTGGTAGGGCACAATGTGAATGATTGTACTCTATGACACCATCTCAAGGTAACAATTCTTTTTTGTCGCTCTGAATGTGAGATATCTGTTTGAGCATATATATGATATCCTCTATAGTATCTATTTGTACATATATATGATATATGATTGTATTTATCTAAGTAGAGCAAGATATTGTCTACATTATGATTGATTGCTCATTCAGTTTTTCTATCTTGTTTTAGTTTTTGTGGTCTTTTGTTTGATTAGTATCAATAAATTATACTTGAAGCAACACAAGAAACTATGTTATTCTTAATCGCATGCATGTGTAGTAAATTAAGCATGTACATATTATTTTCTTAAAAAATTGGAGCATCGAATTCTTGATTTTCTAAAATTTTGATTTTATTTTTCTACTACCAATATTTACTAAGGGAAAATAACAAATAGATTAAAAATAAATAAATAAATTACAAATAGGTTCATGTTCAAATATTTTTGAGCGTCAGTTCAAATATTTTTTGTGCTCCTATTCAAATGTTTAAACCTATTTGTAATTAAATTATTTCTTTTAACTTATAATATAACTATATGGATCATATTCATTTCATTCCTCACTACTATTATTACAATTCCTAACTATTTACATATAACGTGAGTTGCACGTGGTATATAGCTACTATATATAAAAGTGGCTTGGGAGATTTTTTCGGACACTTTTACCCTGCCATATTTTATTTTACACTTTTTGATCCCTACTTCTGTTTTTGCAACGCGTAGTGTCTATGTCTTTTTATCTCCTCAGCCTTGTCTTCTCCCTTGGTGAAACTTTTATCTTCTCCCTCAGTTAATGTCTATGTCTTTTCATCTCCTCAGTCTTTTCTTCTCCTTGGTGGAACTTTTATCTTCTCCCTCAATTCAAGTAATAACTTCAAATCATTTTCTATTGATCGCTTCTCAGTTAAACTTTCCTCAATTCAAAGACGATCTTTTCATGACCGTCATATGCATGATCGTGGCATCGCCACTTTGCAACCGCCGAGGCGACCGTCCACCTTTTTGCGGCATCGTCACAACCGTCCGCAGATCTCCTCGAGACATCAATTTTCCCGCGCTGTCTAGTTAACACTAATGTAAACACTAATGTTTCTTCTTTTCCAAAAATTTTCGATCTCCTCTTTCCAATGTGTTTATTTTGTACTACGTCCTCTGCATTTCATTCATTCTTTTCAGTCCTCCTTTAGTTATAGAACCTTTTGTATGTTTTACAGTAAATATTTTCAGTTATTTATAAATTTATATTTATTCTATAAATTGTATCTGTTGATACACATATCAAAGTATAATAGAGAATGGTCTTTTAGTGTATTTTTAGCTATAATACAACTATAGTGTTTGTCCTAGGCCTAATGATTGATATGAAACCCCTTCTTGTACAATGCCAGAGCCAGCTTCATTTTTTACAACTTTAATGTGAATGAGTGGTTTTGGAGAAGAAAGAAAAGATTTACGTTATAACTGAGAAAGTATTTATTTATTTTTTAAATTTCCTTTGGAATGTGTTATAACTATAATCTAGGTGTTGTTTTGTATTTATGAGTTTTGGAATCTCCAATTCGTAACTGGATCCAAGTTGTGGCGGCAGCTGGGGGAGTCGTTTCATCCACCAAATTCCTATTGTTTGATACTTACTTTGAATGTTAATGCGCTAAGTTCTTTTGTTATGTGTCACATTAAAATAGGTTTCACAGATGATGGTTAAATAAATTATCTTGTAGTCAAGAAATTTAAAGAATATTTATCATAGTTATATATGATCTGCAGATCATACTTTAACTAGGCTTCAATTACATCGTTTTTTTTTTTTTTTTTTTTTTTAATTTTTGTGATTTTGTGTATTACTTATGTTTGTTTTGCCAATAATTATCATCATTTGATTAACTTTGAAAAAGTAAATTGTTTGAGTTTTAAAAATTTATTCAGAAACATATTTTTTTGGGCAGGACTTGTACAACTCTTTCTTGGACATTTTGCATTTCCTATGGGAAGGCAACAATTCACCCAACTTTCTCTATTCATATTCTAAGGGTTGTATTTCCACCCATTACTGGTGGATATGGTGAGGTTTCTATTGAGATGTTACTCTGCATGCTTTAGAAAATAAATAATTTCTTATCATCTATTCTTTTTTTTTTTTTTATCTAGATAGAAATATGAATGTTAAGTACAATTTTATCAAATCAACTAACCTTTTTTGTTGAGTGGTGGTAACTTGCAATGTTGTAGCATTTGCTCCTTTACCTATATACATTTGTCCTACCCTTTTATTTTTTAAAACTTGTTGTCTCTTTCACATGAAAGGTATATAAGAGACAAATTGGCGAGCTTCAATTTTCATTAGTGTCGCTTCTTGAAGCACTGAGGTGAACTTACACTCTTGATTTTAATTTAGTTTCCTTTATTTTATACTATATCAATATGCTATTAATTGACCTGCAAAAAAAATTGTATTAATTTAAATTAAATTAAAATTTACTCTATTTGTTTCTCGTGAAAAATATATGTTATTTGAGCATAATGAAACTGAATACCTTTTCTTGTGACATTTTCATCCTTGTTGTAATTCTCGCGCGTTATTGTGTTATATGTATGACCTTGTAATTTTGCCCACTAAAAAAAGTGAATAGACATTTTGGGGTATTACTGAATTTTATGCAGATGTTTGTGCTTATAAAATTTCAGTAAATAGCTGATAGCGGTTAGTATTAATATTAATTTTTTCTAGAGGATTTGGATTGATTGGTGGATCAATTCTCCCCAAAGAGTGTGTGGCGAAGAAAACAACGAAGAATTGAACGAAGAGGTTTACTAACCTAATGGTGACAATTAGATCAAGCTTAGGGATTATATTCATGGCCATGTTAAATGTTTATTGTAGATTCTCTTGGAAAATGGAGGTAATTTTATAAATTAAATAACAACTTCAAGCTTAGAAAGGTTCGAACAACTAATCACAAAAGCCGATAAAACTTTACAATAATGTGCAGCGCACGTGATAGACGAGTAGTGTATTAAAACAAGCATATATAATTGGAAGAGAGAGAGTATTTGATAAAGTCAAATAAGACTATATATTTGAGACGGATGTAATTTTTTTTTTCTTTTTTGCTCAGAAGATGGATGAATTATTTGATAATTTCAATATTATTTATTTTTACATATGAAAAATATTTAATCAATTTATATTTAATATTTTTAAATTTTTTCAATAATAATATATACATTCTAAAAACATATAATAATATAATAATCCGGGGTTAAGCTAGTATGAAGATGATTAAGACAAAACTGAATATGCCTTCATTTTCCTCGACCTTTTATTATGGAAATTGTAAATAAATGCGGCTTTGACTGCATAATTTGATTTTCATATCCATACTACGTTTACTCGCAGGGATGGATTTATGGCAGCAGGCCCTTTGGATTTTTTTTTTTTTTTTTATTATATGTATAGATTTTTTTTTGTATACTTTAAATTAGTAATATTTTATCATTTTGCCTCCTTTGAATTTTAAAATTTTTCTCATTTTTACCTTATAAAGTAATTCGCCCCCTTGAAACGAAATCATGAATCCGTCTCTATTTACACATCCTCAATTTTCACGAAGGAAAAGAATAAAAAATGCATCCCATTAAAGGGTGAGAATGAAAAATCTAATTAAATACTGCATGCCAAAATACATTTTATATTTGTTTCGTTTGTCCACAATAAATTTCATATCTTTAAAATAAAAAAAATTATATAAACTTTATCTCCACATACACAAATAATATGTATTACATAAAAAAATAATGTGAAATATTTAAATTTGATAAAACTCTCAAATTTATAAAGTCAAAATTCCTTATCTCTTTTTTTTTTTTTTTGACAGAATCTTTTAAATATCTCTTTAATTACACACATTGACATTATTTTATCTATAAAAAACCACTTTATCCATAAATGGATAGAAACAAAATTAAATTTTTTTGGATGCAGGTACTATTATTGAAATCAAATTCATTTCAATTAATGAATGTCCTTTTCAATCGAAATTTCAAATGGCAAAAAATATACATGAAATCATTTGCTTCATATTAGTGTTCTATATTGTGGATGAAGATAAAATTTTATGTGAAAATGATTCATGATAACCTTGTTATCAATTTATTTTGAAAAAAATAAATTATCAAGTATTTAATTGAGAGTAATAAAAATCTCAGCAGGAGTATTAATAATTATGGTCAGTGGTATCATATTATTATTCAAGAGGTCAGTGGTATCATATTATTGTTCAAGAGTATCAACAATAATTTTTTTTTTTTTTTTGCTATTTAAATTATTCATATTTAATATAAAAAAAAACAATATTATAAGTATTTAAATTTAAAGTATCAAGTACTTGCCTAATAATATATAAAAAAAATTGAATAGTGATTAGAGCCCCATTACCTATGTCGTGAGGTCTTGAATTCTAATCACCATTTGTTCGGTTAAAAAAAGTAATTGAATAGTGCTTCATTTAATGAATCATGTTCATATATAAGTTACTCGTGGATGAATGATACTCTCCTTATCCAACAAATATAGATTTATTTTCTATTTTCACCCGTCCCTTTATGATAATCAATTACTAAATTTGATGTGTCATTTATTTTTTTATTTTCATCTTTACCCCTATTTAATGCATCTTGTTTATTTTCAAACCAATATTTAAGTACTCATAAGGACAATAGAAAATAATACAAAAAATTAATGTATTAATCCTAATATCTTCCATTTCTTAATCCATGTAAAAATAACTATAAGTATATCCTTATGGGTCGGAGGGAGTAATATAAATCATATCGACATATGCTAATAATTTAATACTCTCTTCGTCCAATTTTAATTAGTCAATTTCCTCTTTATTCCGTCCAATCTAAATATGTCATCTCAAAATGTAAATTTTTTTACTTAGGCCCCAGTTGGTTGGCCTGATAAGCCCAAGAAAAAAAAGTTTTCATGCTTTTCCCGACGTTTGGTAGCGCTGAAACCTTTTCTCTATGGCTCGAGAAAAGCTCTGGCTCGTTTAATTATATCTTGAAAATCACTGTAGCGCTTTGTAAATGCTATCCGCTTCTCCCTATCTGATATATTATCTTTGCTGAACAGTAGTCCTGAAAACGAAATGCAAAGATTGAAAATGCCCCTCTTTTTTGTTTATTTAAATAAATTCTCTCTCAGCCACAACTAAAAACACTAGAATTTGAAGAGCTCCGCGACATTCAGCGTCGCAAAAAAAGAAATGGCGACGACAAACCGTTTTAAATTTTTTTCCAGTGGTTAAGAGCGAAGGAGATTCACGGTGGTGGTGACTCATCCATGGCTGTTGAACGGTAATGGTAGTGACCGACGGTGGTGGAGAGGTGCGGTCTTGGTATTAATCGTCGACGCCATTAATTGTCTGGGTAACCACCTACACCTTTCGTCGCCATTGTTCCAATTAATTTATTTTATCATATTTTGTAACCCTAAAATTTTTTGTACCTCATCTAAGAGGTATACTGCAGGTTACCGTAACTTATTTTTGTCTTTCTAATATTCTCAACTGGAAGAAGCAGCCCAGAAATACTTGTAGAGATTAAGGTAATAGTTCCAAATTGGTACAAATATGTTGATTTACGTGGTTAATTTGGGTAAAAATTACTGGGATTTTTTAAAAAAACCGATGACACAATTTGTCTTTGCATAATTATTATGTGAAATTGATTAGTTTTAAGTTAATTAATTACTGTGTTTATGGGTTATTGAGATCGTTGCTGATAGTTTAGGTTACTGTTGACCATTATATATCAGATTAATGTGATGAATTTCTTGCTTCTTTAGGTTCTTGATATTTTCATTTCAATATTGTTCAGCGTTGTATTTTCTTTCTTGCAAATATATGGATTCCTCATATTGAGTTATTTCAATGTTCATATATGTGTTTTGGTTTTTTAGGGAAATTCATAGTACATTATGACCATTATTTTATTGTTAATATTACTTCTGCAGATGAATTCTTTTCCATAGAATATCCTTTCGGTTTTTTTTGGTACTTGCATCAATATAAAAAGTTGACTAACATCTGTAGAAAAATAAAAAATACTAGTATTTATTTTTATGTCTTCTTTGAGGATCTTCGAAGTCATATTGTCAGATTTTTTTTTTACTTGATCTTTCCTGATATCGGCCCCTTGTATGAGCTGAAGAGCTAATATGTTTATGTATATTCTCATGGACCCCTCGAGGATTTATTGATGTCTATTTTTTTTGCTTCTGTATGTGCATTGACTTCCTAAAAGTTTTCAATTTCATTAAAACAATGCAGATATCATCACAAAATTATATTGAATCTTCTACAATGTTGTTCCGAGCCTTGAGAAACGTCTATTAATATTCTTCCTAATTGAAGAGTTACTATTCCAAAGACAACTTTTTCGCATCATTATATTCGTCTTAGTAATCAATATACACAATGTTAGGAAAAGAAGACATGCAAAAAATATTGAATCATATTTGATGTTAGAACGCATTCCATTTCAACTAGATCATATGCATAGGTTACACTCCCTTACTGACGCTCATTGTGTGTCAAATTTAAGAATGGATCGAAATAGTTTTGCACACCTTTGTTTTTTGATGAGGGAGTTGGGAGGCTTAGTCGACAATAAGTATGTATGCGTTGAAGAACAAGTTTCAATGTTTTTATCTGTTTTGGCTCATCACAAAAAGAATAGCGTGGTCAAATTGGATTACAATAGGTCTGGTCAAACCATTTCGTACTACATTCACCTTGTGTTAAAAGCTGTTTTAAAACTATACCACATTTTTTTGATAACGCCCACACCCCATGCCCGAAGATTCAACAAATCAAATATGGAAATGGTTTAAGGTACACCTAATACAATTAAAAAAATTTATTTACAAATTGCAGCCTATCTACTTAGCCTTATAATTTTATTTTATCCGTTAATAGGGTTGTTTAGAGGCATTGGATGGTACATATATTGATGTACATGTCCCTACTACTGACACACCACGGTATAGAACGAGGAAGAGTCGCATTTCTACTAACGTGCTAGGAGTCTGTGATCATGACATGAGATTCGAATATGTACTTCCGGGGTGAGAAGGGTCTGCAGCCGACTATAGAATACTTCGTGACTCTATTCAGAGACCCCATGGACTAATGGTCCCAAAGGGTATTAACATTATCCCATTTATTTGAAAATTAATCTTATTACTTGTATGTACAGTACATAATATTCTTTTTATTTTAGGGCATCACTACTTGTGTGACAACGGCTATGCAAATAGTGAGGGATTTCTTACACCTTATCGAGGCTATAGATACCATCTAAAAGAGTGAGGTGCATCATCACAACGTCCAAATAATCACCAAGAACACTTCAATATGAGACACACCAGAGCCCGCAATGTCATAGAACGTACTTTGGAGTCTTGAAAATACATTTTGGGATACTTCGTAGTGCTTCATTCTATCCCATCAAAATCCAAGTTCAACTAATTATGACTTGCTTTTTACTCCATAATTATGTTCGTTCTATGATGCCCGTCGATCCGGCTGAACGCCAGTTTGACGAGTTGGAAACAGCTGACGAGTTTGTTGTTGGTGACAATAGTGACGTCATAGATGGGGTGGAGTCTACTCCTAAATGGAATAATATACTTGACACATTATCTGTGGTAATGTACCATGAATACCAGGCTCGAACTTAGATTGACTTTTTTGTTTTAGTGTGAACAATTAAGGAATTTGTTACTATGTTACTATTGGTTGTTTCAGAAATTTTAAGTTTTTCTCAAGATATTGTATTCTGCTTTCTTGTTTTAGGATGAGCCTTAATTTTTTTATTATATTGTTGGTTGAATTGCTATGATTATTTATTTTTTTAATTAACATTTTAACATGTCCTTAATTATGTTAATTATGTGTGATCCTTACTTTATACACAGTTTTCAGCAATGTCTACATTATGGAATGGTCAGCTACCTCCCAAATATTGTTGTGGTAAAGGTAGTATGATTCGTAGATGCACTGGACCAATTTCTATGAACCCGGGCAGGTATTACTACATATGTCCACAAAATGCAAAGCATAGAAGACATTTTATTTGGTGCGATGACTTCCACAATAATGATCTATCTGGTTGTATTTCGAGTTTGGTAAATCCTGAAGAAAACACATCAGAATCTGATAATATTGGATCATTTTCGACTAATTCTTCTGAAAAAATTAACACCACCTTGCATCGTCGCATGAATGAACCCGTAAGTTTTACCCGACAAATTACTGAGGCAAAACGTCTACCTGAGGCTTGTATCTTCGTTAACAGCAACGGGGCTCCAACTACGTTAATGTTTTGGTTCTTTATTTGTATTATGTTAATTTTTGTATTTATGGTTCTCATTTTGTTAGGTGTGCTCTTGGGTAGGGCATTTTAGGGTGATGTTGTTAAGCTGTTGTCAAGTATGAAAACAAAAATTGTTATTTTTTGTTTCAGCATGCATGTAATTGAATTAGATAGGACAATTCAAGCTTTTGCACATGTAACTACCCAAGCTTTTGCCCATGTATAGACTGATTTAAGGTTGATTTAATGTGTCATCCATTTTCAGTGCAACTTTAATGAATCAAAATTATTTTATTGTTTACTGATATTGATTGATAGTTTCTTTCCCTATTATCCTGCAGCCTTTTGTTTTATTGGTGTTGTTGAATGGAATCGTGAGCCACCCACATAATTCCTACTATTGAATGATGGTGTACTATTTGGCTCATGTGACTACCTATTTATGGATTGCTTGAAAAAATAAATTTGACAACTTCCTATTACATGAATGAATTTAATACTACAACAATTTTTAATTGACTTTTTTTCTCCCTATACTTCTTTGCTTTTTCATGTTTTGTCTTCTAGCAATTGTATGCATCTTTAAATGGTACATGCATAGGTCTATAAATTTGAAGATACAACAAACCACTTGTGTCTCCATCCATTTTCAAATGGTACACGCATAGCACTATAATTTTTGTATGCCCATCCATTTTTTCCTTTATAAAAACTCCCACACACTTGGCTCACAAAAGCATTCCTCCCCAGCACGAAATTTTCTACGATGACTTTTGGACTTTTGAGATGGAATCATGCTTTGTGAATACTTTGGTGATTCAAAAAAACGAAGGTAATTGGGAGGGTAGAGAGGTAAACTGTTAGGAAGAAAGTTGTATTTAGTTTTGATGAGTTAAAATGTAAAATAGGATGACCAACTGAGTATCTTGTATAGACAGCTGATGTAGTAATAATATGTAAATAAAGCTAAGTACAAAGAATAGATAAGGATACAAACTATCAGATTAGAACAAGGAGTCAGATGAGGACAAAAAGTCAGACGATGACAAGAAATCAGATGAAGACAAACTGAGGAAGACAGATGAGGTCAAGGACGACAAACAAACAGTAATCTAGACTAAAGACTAAAACGCAGACAAGGTGGATCAAGACTAAAAAGAAGACAATGAAGTGTTAGGAAATTTCAAGCAATTTTAAGAAGCGGTTATAACCAACCAAGAAGAAGTTACAAGATTCAGTTAGTCTGTTATAACTAACTGAAACAGAATCTACAAGGAAGTTACAACTGCCAACAAAGATCTCTATAAATAGGGATAGAAACCAGAGTAGAATTAAATTTGTAATCTTACAAATTCACTAAGTATTTTTCAACACACAAGTAGTATTCACAAATATTGTAATCACGCACGAACGTTCTTTACGTTCTTAGTTCATAGTGTTTATAGAACACTACTCACGAATATCTTCAAGCCATTAGAATTCAGAATTTAGAGAAGAAGATTGTAAGGCTGAAGAACTGCACTGTAAGTAAGTAAGTAAGAAGGAAGAAGAAAGATAGTAAGTAGAGACCCTTCTTCAAGTTGAAGGAGGAGAGTGGACGTAGGATCGTTTGATCTGAACCACTATAAATCGTCTTGTTCTTTATTGCTTTCATTTACGTATTTGTTTATAATCAGTTTTAACTTTGAATCAAGCATAATTTCAGATTCACAATCAGAACTATTATCAGATTGCTTTTGATCTGTTTAAAGTTGAGTTAAAAAGTAATTTTCGCTGTGTAAACGTTGGTGTTTTGAATTGATTTTCTTATTTTGAAAAAGTTAGAAAATCTATTCAACCCCCCCCCCCCTTCTAGAGTTTCCCTAGAAGGCTGTTTCGAGTTCTTCTTTATCATACTCAACTCGTGGGACCAACAAGTGGTATCAGAGCAGTGTTAAGCTGTTCTGATATTAATTTTAGGTCTTGCTAAAGATTCTGAAATTATTTCCTTATAATCTTCTTCTTCTTTAAATCACTAACCTTGCTACTAACAAGTTCTTGTTAAGTTTTTCCTTGTTTCATCATGTCATCTGTGAAAAGCAAGAAGTCTAGGAGCTTGCCTGAATTTTCGATTGAGGAATATGATTACTGGAAATTCAGGATGGAGAACCATTTGAAGGCTATTCATGACAGAATGGAAGAGGTTCTTGAAGAAGGACCCATCAAATTCTATCATGGAGGGACCAGCGATGGTACTGCTGCAGCTGAGACTAGAGTCAGACAAGAAAAGAAGAGTTCTGAGCTAACTAGTGATGAAAGGAAAATTCACAACTTGGATCAAGTGGCTAGGACTGAAATCATAGAAACTCTAAGCAAAGATTGGATTGAAAAGGTCAAGAGGTGTAAATCAGCTAAGGAGATGTGGGAGACTCTTGCCAATGTGTGTGAAGGATCAGACCAAGTGAAAGAAAACAAGCTGCAATTAGTGCTACATGCTTTTGATACATTTAAGATGAAGGAGAATTAAACAATAGATCAGTTGGATGTGAGACTAACAAATCTTCTCAATAAAGCAGCTGATTTAGGGAAGAATTATTCAGAGAAGGAGATTAACAACAAAATACTCAGATCTTTGACCAAGAGATGGAGAGAGAAGTCAAATATCCTAAAAGCAACCCAAAACTTATCCTCTATTACTCATCATACTTTATTTTCTAATCTAAAAGCTTTGGAATATGATATCCAGATAGAAGATGAGGAAGACGAGATGGAGTCAAGCACCTCATCCAAGTCTGTTGCTTTTATCAACAAGGAAGACAAGACAACAACTGAATCAATAGGAGCTGACTTATCTCTTAAGGAGCAAATGACATTGCTCATAAAAAGGTATGATAAATTGAGAATGAAATATAAATGTAATAAACTGAGGTTTGCAGGAGGATAGATTCAGATCAGGATCAAGAAGAAAGGAGGATGACTCAACTGATGATGATAAGAAAAAGAGTCAGACAAGAAGGTTCAGATCACCTGCAAAAAGGAATCCTACCAGTCCTAAGTCAGACAGGGGTGATACTTGTTACACTTGTAACAAGTCAGGTCATTTTAGTTATGATTGTCCCCAGCTGACTCCTAAGGAACGAGAAGATAAAAGAAAGAAAAGAGATAGGAGGTTTGCAGATCAAAGAGCCCTTCTGGCTGAAGAAAAAGAATCAAGAAAATCATCATCATCCTCATCTGATTTTGGTTCAGACGATGAGATGTGCCTTATGACCAAAGAGGTAGTCTATTATTCTTCTTCTTCTTCTAATATTGATTCATATAAATCTGTTTCAGATAATGACCAAACTGTCATTCAAGGATTATTGAAAGATCTAAAGATGTCTCTAATTGCTTATAAACAATTAGAGACAAAAAATTTGACTTTAAAAGATCAGATTCAAATTCTAGTGAAAGGCAAGCAAGTTATGAACTACTCTGAGTCTGAGGATACATTCAAGGGGGTTGTTTACCCCAGGCTCAGGCTAGTACATCATCTAGTCTGTCTGAAAGACTAGAAAATGAATTAAAATCTTTAAAAGACAAATTTGAAATGGTTTGTACTGAGAATGAGTTAATTAAGAAGGACAATGAGAAGCTTGTCTTCAAAATGAACCAGCTTAATAACTTACAGTCAGTTATAGACCACATCTTTAGCACTTCACAAAAATTCCATGATAAGACAGGGCTTGGCTATGATAAGAGTAATAAATTAGGTATTCAAAAACCAAGGAAATTTGTGAAGGCATCTGAAACTTAAAAAGAAATTAAAATTGGTCCTTGGAAACCACTTAGTCAGATAAGGACTGCATCTCCCAATCTGAAAACCAAAATTCAGTTGAGGACTCCAAATCAGACTAAGAGGGTTCCAAGAACTAAGATAAGAAGAAATTCTTATTACAGTTTTTTTATGGGAGAAGTAGATGTTATCCCATTTTTCCTAAGTTCAAGAAAGTCACTAAATCTGAATACAATAAACTATCATTTAAATGTGATGTGTTTGTAGGCAGATCAAATCTGATTTATTATTAAATAATGAGATGTTTGTTTGGTTACCCAAAGTGATTTTTGACCTTCAAGGACCCAAAATCACTAGGGTACCTCATACCTGATCTATTTTACAGGAATCACAGGGACTATCACTTAAGGAGGAGATTCTAGCTTCAATTTGGTACATAGAAAGTGGTTGTTCACAGCATATGACTTGTAACAAGAAGCTATTATCAAACTTCCAGAATATTGATGGCCCCAGAGTTCTTTTTGGAGACAACAACTATGGACAAACTAAGGGAGTTGGTACCTTGATTATAAGGGATGTCCAGGTATCTGAGGTGTATTTTGTAGAAGGTTTAAAGCATAATTTGTTATCTGTTTCTCAACTCTGTGACAAAGGCTTTCTTGTAAAATATTCTAAAGATAAGTGTGATATCTTAGATAGCTCCTCAGACAAGGTACTTCTAACTGCCTTCAGACATGATAATGTCTATGTGACTAACTTTAACAGTTGCCCCAAAGATACATGTCTTGTAGCTAAGGGTGGAGATGACCTCAGCTGGCTATGGCACAAGAGGCTTAGTCATCTGAACTTCAAAACCCTTAGTAAGCTAGCTAGAAAGAATCTTGTTAAAGGACTACCTGAGAAATTATGCTCTACCGATCTGAAATGTGATGCATGTCAAAAAGGTAAACAGCCCAGACACTCATTTAAAAGTATTAACACATCCTCATCTGAAAGAGTTTTACAACTCCTTCATCTTGATCTGTTTGGACCTGTTTCACCTCTCAACTTTAGTGGAAGAAATATACTCTTGTTGTTGTTGATGATTTTTCTAGATACACTTGGGTAATATTTCTTTTCAAAAAGAATGAGACTATGAACAAGATCCCTGATCTGTTAAGACAGATTCAAAATAAAAAATGTGTTAATATTGTTAAAATTAGGAGTGATAAGGACACTGAATTTTTAAATTCTTGTTTATCTAACTTTTTAAATGAGAGTGGCATAGTTCATGAGACCTCATCAGCTAGAACACCACAACAAATTGGAGTAGTTGAAAGAAGGAATAGAACACTCAAAGAAGTAGCCAGGAGCATGCTAGCCGAATATGGAACCCCTCACAGGTTCTGGGCTGAGGCCATCAATACTGCCTGCTATACCCAGAACAGGTGCTTGCCAGTTAAAAGCAAGGGTAAGACTCCTTATGAGATCTGGAAGGGTAAGGTTCTAAGAATCTCATATTTTCGGGCTTTTGGTTGTAAATGCTTCATCCATAACAATGAGAAGTCTAAGCTGAGGACCTTTGATGCTAAGGCAGCTGATGAAATATTCTTGGGATATTCCAACACTTCTAAAGCTTTCAGAGTCTTCAACAAGACAACTCTTTGTGTGGAAGAAACTCCTCATGTGGTTTTTTACGAAATGCATTCTTTTTCAGATAAAGTGAATCAGATTACAAATGATCTAGATAAAATTGAACTAACCAAAACTAAACATAGAACAATCTATCTGCCTAGTCTTGATTCAGATTCAGATGATGAAGAATCCCCATCTGAAAATCAGAAGGCAACCCCTCTCCAGACTCCAGTTATCATCCAACTGACAGATCATTGGAGACCCATCCAAGAGTGTGCAGACACGAACTATGGTT